>VWZG01001934.1:0-54812 GCA_013396735.1 Grallaria varia
GATTTTTGGTTTCGTTTGGTTTGTTGTTTTTTTTTAGAGCTGCCATTGTGCTCTCTCCTGGATCTTGCACAGCCTTCTCCTATTTGCAAGTGTCTTCTCCTCTTCCAAATGACTTTGTTCTTTGGTCTCATCTCCACACAGCCTGGACTCAATTCTGGGAAGGGTAATTTTAGTTTTTGGCAGTTTTCAGCTGCCTGTGGTCAGTCTTAAAATACTTGCAAGTTGGGTGCTGAAAAAGAAAATCAGGAAGTTCTACCAGAGGAAGAGAAAATGGATCAAGAAAAAAAATGAAAATAAGCAGAAAGAAGGAAGTAGAGAGAGAAGTGCTTAAGCTTCTTAGAAGTCATTATGGGTTTGTTCTCTCTCCTGTTTTACCTTGGGGATTTGTGCTCAGCTGCATGAACACATTTACAGTGCTGTCAGCAGTCAAGTGCATCTGTTATTGTTCTCTTGTTAGCTAATCTTCACAAGCAGGTGCACTGCCTCCAAAACTGTTCAGAATTGATTGCTTCAGGTGGTGGTATTCTCTTCTGAATAAGGCACATCCTCTTTGGTTTGTATACAGAGCCCACACTTGATAGTCCTGAACTTCTGACCAAAGGCACTAACTGAGGAAAGAGCATGATTTATTTTTCATGAAACTGAATTTGCATGCATTGTTTTGCTTTTCATTTGGAATGCCAAGGGAGATGCTAGGACTGGGGTAGCTGGGAAGGAAAGACAAGAGATTGCTCTATGATCACCAGTGCACCAGCATCCATTGTTCTAGCATAGATTTAAAAACCACACCAGAGAGCTGTGAATAATTAGGACTACTGTAGAGATGGGGAACTTCATTGCTGGTTACCAATCTTTTAATTTATGTGAAACTATAAATACACAACAAGCATTTGAAGAAATCAAGAGCTAATATATTAACAAAGTGAGACTTCAGAAGCTGCCATGCAAAAATGAATTAGGTTTTCTTGGAACTGGAGAAAGCTAAAAGCATGAGGCCACTATTAAGGCACCTTTACAGGCCAAAAACATCTCTCTTCTAACATCATTACATTTAATTTCATTAATGTTTTGATGTTTAATCCAGTAACTAAAAAGCTAATGCATCTTTTTTTTTTTCCTGATCTCCTTTCCAGTTCTTTGTCTTCTTCTTTACAGGAGTAGTTGAGCCATTACTTAAGCCTGTATCAATTTAACAACCCACATCAAGGAATGGGCATGAGATAGAGAAGTAATTCTAAAATACCACAGTCACAAAGGGATTTTGGCACATGCTCAGTTTGAAGGGCTTGAATGATCCTTTTGATACCCTGCAAAACCTCTGCTTTAAAAAAGCACCTCTTACAGAAGAATTTGTTTGGGAAGTGGAAGGATTGGGGGTAGGCACCTTCTATGTTAAGGAGGAAGTTTGTTTGAGAACATCATGTACATTATTTAATGACTAAAATTCTGGATAATTTTTGGTGCCCTGCTGCCTAAATTTCACCACCAGCGAATAAAAAAATATTGCGGTTTTCCTTTCTATCCTATTTTGTGAATATCTATGAAGAGAAGGAAAATTCATTTATTGACTTACCTGGAAAAAAACCTGGGACTGGCTACACTCTGTTCTTTGTTCCCCACAGCCTTGAGGATGCACTTTCACTTTTCACTTTTCATTTTTGTCATCCAACCACACCCTGAAGAAAGAACTTAAAATAGAAGACAGCTCAAGTGTAAGGGCAGAGAGAACAGGCTCTACGTGCCTCAGTTTCTTTGGAGACAATAAATATAGAGCAAGAAATTAACAGCAGAGTGTACTGAGAACTTTAAAGTTTTCCTGAAAACTGACCTTTTACCTCCCCCAGGAAAATGCAATAGGAGAGAAGAGACAGAGCTGGGTAAGTGAAGTGGGTTTACTCTGGATTATTACATGCTAATTACTTTGCCAGCTGCTTCTGAAGCAACATCTACATTCAGGGCATATGCACTCATTCCACTGTGTCTGTCTCTGTAGATATAATTCTGTCAGGCTGAGTTATAATCCAAGATCTATGGGAGGAAGTGAGAAGTCTGTTTCAAGCAAATGGTAGTCCTAGATGATACAAAAGTAGGAAAGACTTTTACCAGAGCTCCTTAGGGAACTTGGATGAATAGTGCAGATGGGATAAGAATCAGTTATTTAAGTGCTTTTCCACCTCTTGCGCTGCTTCCCATAAATGTCTACAGAAGAAGAAAGCATGACTTAAAAAGGACATTGTTCATGTGTCAAAGTTTCGTATACCAACCACTGGAAGAGATTGTCATTAAGTGACTTTGGCCTTGACCCCATTCTTATATAAGTAAATTGAAAATAGATCTCGTTATTTTCAAGTAGTTTTAAGATGAATGAATTCCCTACATTTTGTATGTTGCTGGCTCACAGATTATTTGAGTCATTGTGGGCCATCATGAGGTGTCATTAGATCTGCCATATAGCCAGGTTTTCCCAGGCATGTTGTCCTATTTCCAGACAGAATAAGAGGAATGGGATTAATTAGTCACACTTGTCACAAGGCCTTGTCAGAGTTCCTACCCTTCCTTCCCTTCTCCCATATGGGTGCAATCCCTGTGGAGTTGTCTACCACCAGAATGGGGCAGAGTGACTGAGCCCAAGCTTACAAGTTTTTCAGAGCCAGTGCTGCTTCCCCATCACATCTGGACAGGTCAGAGCCACCACAGTGGTGCCTTGTAGCTTCTGGATAGAAATCTAGGAGCCCTACAGGCAGCAAACATCCATTTTAGCTGGAAATAATGAGGAAACATCAGGGACCATGAAGGTCTCACAGAATTGAGTGCTTTGGCTGTGTTTTTTTCCTGCCTGTTTATGCTTCTCTGCATATTGATTCTTCCTGCTTACAAGGCACAGAAAAATCTCTGTCAGGTTGACTGGTGAAATTATAGAGATGGAAATAATAGGGGTTTTATGCAACTACTATGCCTTCATATGTTGCAGCTATATTCTCAAATCCATTGAACTCTTAAGGAAGCAGTGAGGAGGCTCATTTTACAGCCTGAAGCACCAAGGGGATCTCATGTCTCTACTAATAATATTCTGGAATTCATGTCTCCGCACTGGTCCTCTAAGTTACTGATTATTTTAAAACTTCAAACATTTCTAAATGAAAAATTTAAACTTTTTTCTGACATTAAATTGTTTCCCATGTCCTTGGTGTTGCTGGGAAAAGAAACCCCACTTTTAATATAAACAACTGCTTTTTTTAAGGAATGAGGTTTGCCTTATACTAAAATACAGTATGAAACTGACTAAAGGGTAATGCTTTTCCTCTGCTTTTATATCACACCCTTATTGCCTATTAGGATGACCCCAGTTTTGGGAGAATCACTTGGTTAGTTCTAAATATAGCACTGCATCTGCCCTTAAATGGGAGTGAAGGGGCAGTAGCCTTTGGAGAGGGGAATTATTTTTGTTTTCCTCAAGCAGAGTCTACTAAGCTGGGAAAGGCTGGTCTTCCTCTCTGTTTCTATATCCCTTGGTAAGTCCATTTTCTGTCCAGGGTTTTCTTGTTCAGAACAAATGAGGGTACTTGTAAGAGGGTGTTGGGTGCTTTTCTGTAAAGAAAAAAATTACCTTCCTCAGGGAAACAAGCAATAATCAGGACACAGATAGATCCATGAAAAGAAACCCAAAAAGATAAAGTAGAATTGTTTTATTCTGTGCATAGTCACCTTGATTTTATTGTATATTACATTTTCTCTGTTTCTTGCTACATATAAAGAACTACATTACAGAAATCCATAGCTCTATTTGTATATGCGTTTTTCCAATTGCACAAATATTGGCAATGCCACTTTCTTATGTGCTTATACTATATGATTTATCTGAAGCCTATGTGTAAATAATTAAGGATAAAATCCTATAGTTGCTGGCAAATCTATTTGGCATGATGAAGAGTAGGATGTAGCTAAGACAAAAATGAATTTACTTTTATTTTTTATTTGTCATGCTTTCAAGTACATGTTTTCAGAAGATGTACTTTTGGTGTCTATATGGCTCTAGGTTTCGTGATGTGTTCTACGCCATATGTAAATTCCAGCTAAATATCACTGATAGAGTCCTGGGAAATCAAGTTCATGCTCTTGAAATTATGCCTGTGTGTTGGTAATGCCTATGAGTCCATGAGAGTATCATAATAAAGGATACTGAATGTTGGGATGATGGGAAGTGACTTTCTCAATCCCACTGTCTAACAGTCTCTGCTGTCCAGAGGATGTGATGTAATACACTTGCCAAGTGAAGTGAATTCTTCAAACTTCATCAGAAAGTATTGGAACTCTGTGCATTTGGAATGTTAGATTGACTAGGTTTCAAGTCAATGTGGACAAAATCAGCATAATTTAATTCCCAGTCTTGTATGATCATGAATTCATAAGATAACACCCACATTACTACCTTTTATGGGATATATACTGTTTAGTTTCTAGCAGGGATACAGAAAGAAAGTCAGATTGGTAGCTTCCACTCCATTCCTTCATGAGAGTAATAGAAAAGCCAAAATTATATATATTTTTTTTAGACTCATAAAAATGCAGGAACTGCTGCTCCCCTTCACAATGACCTTGCTGGAGGGAAGGGTACCCACGACTCTGCCTTTTCCCTGCCTGCCAAAGAGTAAAGCTCTCTCATCAAAGGCTGTTGAAATGACAATGACCACCCATGGTTTATTTCAAATTACTTCCACATTAACTGTTCTGGCTAGAGGGTGAAGCAAACCATTCAGGGAATATTGCAAGGTCAAAATGTGCGTTCTAACGAATCATAGTTATACTATAGCCAAATGATTGCATTAAATTGCTGAATATACCTGTATGTCACTGAAAACAGTATCATTTGATGTGAAATGTTAAAAGTCTACTCATTCAAAGCATATGACTTTATTAAAAAGAATAGACACAAGTGGTGTTTTGATATTGTCACCTGCTTAAAAATGTTGCTTTGCAGGATATTCAGATGACTAGAAATAGGGGAGAGAGCTCCATTTTTAGGTTTAATAACAAAAGTAATGCTTGCACTTCAGGGGTCATTTGAACCAGGTTGAACTTGTCAACAAGATTTCTGCTTAAAACCAAATTGTGAAATGAGGAAAATATTTTTTCCATAAAAAGGAATTGTGATTAGTAAAACATAAGATCAATTATAATGTAGCTAAAGACAGCAGAAAAGATAAGAAATCTTAAAGCTTGTTAAGTAATGTCTGGAATTAGGTAGGTTTTAAGCAAATGAGAATTCCATTTTTTTTTTTTTTTAAAGAATTTGTTAAGCATTTGTATTCTGTTGTCAAAAAAGTTAAAATTGAGTTCCTAGGCAGAAGGGAAAAGCTTTTCAATGGGAAGGACAGAAACGTCTGAAAATGGCAGTAGTTTTCAGTGGGTTTCTAAGTTCATCCTTTTTCATGCACAGAACATAAATTTCTGTGTAAGATCTAAATATTCGCCTGTGTGCAGAGATAAGACTGGACAGGCATATTAGAATTATTGAAGTTTTATTATCAAAAACGGAGAAGATTTCAACAGATCCTCTATATCCCATTCTGTTTAGACTGCAGTGTCTATGAGCTGCCTAATGATTCATGATGGTTTTAAAAGATTTCCACCAAAGTCAGTTTCTGGAGGAAAATGTTACTATGTTGTTAAATCTACAATTTCTACACCATGGACATAACCATCTTGAAAAGATCACATCCTTTTGGAGGCAATATGGTAATTCTTGAAACTGGTCATTAGGAGTAACCAATGAACATGAAGGTGTGTTGGTGTGTTCATTTGGAGGACTTTTTTGTGTTTTTTTTTTTTTGTTTTTTTTTTTTAAATCTTTCATTGTGGTATGTGATATGTATTTAAATATATTTTTATGAATTATATATCATGGGCTTTAATGACCCACACAAGTCTAAGCAGGCAAAAACTGGGCTTCCTAAAAACTGTTAATTTTGAACAATGTGAAGAACAAGTAGAACTACAGACAGGTAGAGGACACAATGCCTAAGTTGTGGGAGAAGCATGGCAACTCCTCAAGTCAGTACCAATGGCCAAAGACATTTCAAAAAGATGATATGGAGAGGAGTATCAGCAATGACGACTTACATGTAGGAGCAGGATGTACTGATCTTTCAGATGGAATGAGGAGGATAGAATACGTGAGGTCAGGCAAGAACTTGTGAATGGTTTTTGACACTTCTGCAGATGGCTAAGAACAGAGAGGAGCAAAGAAAGTGCATGTCGCATGGGATAGCATTGGCAGGTCAGGCTGAGAAAGTACATGCTGCATAGTGCATTGCTCATGACAGGGGCCTTCTGAATCTGGGAATGCAAGTTGTCTATCTATGGCGTGCACAACCACGTTCTTCTTCCCATGGCACTTGTCAACCCATCCATCAATTCAGTTGGTTGTGTGTGATGTAAATGATCATGCTAGAATTTACTGCTTGTCCTTTAAATCTTAAATTAACTCACTTATCAAACTAACAATGTTTATATCAGACCCTTGGCTTCTCTGCTCAAGAATGTGTCCCTTGTCACGTGGTCCTAGATTATGGCTTTCTATTCAGATCAGCATTACTGTGTCATGAAACTATGCATATCCTGGCCTGGGAACTCTGCCTTTTACTCATGGTCAAGTATAAATTGTTATATACATGCAACTAAGCATGAGGAAATGCATATTTATGTGAAGTGATTTGAATAGTCTAATTGACCTGTGTTTTCTACTATTAATATTTAAGCATATTTTGGCTGATGGAATATTTTTCTTTGAGTCTTTTGAGTGGTTTATACAGCACATAAATTAGGACACCTTAGGTCCTTCTGATATCCCAAGCATTTACAGTCATAGAAAAAAATAGGAATAATAATAATAATGATAATGTAGGAGTACAATGGTGCTATGTTGCATCCAAAAATGTAAGGGTCTGATGTTTTAGAAACATGTTGTTCTGTAACTCCAGGTCTCTTTCTTAAAGTCTAGAGTTTTTAATAAGATCTGTGTGGATGAAATTCAAGGATTTTTTATGACACACAGGCTATATATTTCAGCTAGATCTCTGTAATTCTTACAGTAGAACTTGGTGAATAAAACTTGAGATTTGCTTTTAATTTGTTATAATTATTCAGAAAATTAGTTTGGTTTTCTCTGGACCTATTTATGTATTTTTTTATTATTGAATTCTCAATTTTCCAGTGGGATTTTTTTTCCCCCAGTGCCTCTGCCAGACCACTGACCATCCTGCTTTTGGGTCAGTTCCACCAACTGACTTGCCAGTATAGCTAGGCCTTCAGACACTGTCAAGATAAAATTTTGGTTCACCTAAATCAATAAATGCAGTGAGGATAAGCTGTTATCTGCATATCATATTCTCTATTACTGGTAGGTTGACTAAATATTAGAATATATTTCAAACATCTCATATAAATGTGTACCAGTGAAAAACTGGGAAAACAGTCAAAATATTGTTCCTAGGAATACAATAGAAACTTATTTTATCAGAAGTTATCAGCATATCCTATATGCTGCTTTTATAGCGGGACTGTGATTTTGCTCTTCTGATGCTTGTCTGCACAGCATTATTAAGTATTAAATATATACTCTGGAAGCATCATTGCAATTAACTGATGATTATTATTACATTTGGAATTGTTGCCAGGCAGCTCCCCTCTGTGTCAACAGAAGGCAAAATGAGTCTGGCTGCTAACAAGCTCAGTTAATTGCTTGTATGGAGACTGGGAGTGCATCGGTAACCTTGTTTCTATACCAAGGGTGTTTGAATAAATGTGAAAACATATGAACCCAAATGTTGAGAAGTCCTGGGTGATGATGAATGGATGAAGATAAGCTAATTAAAATGTAAGTTTTCCATTTAGTTCAAAAGGCTGAACTGTAAATGACAAAGATGTCCTCTCATCTCAAAAATGAAAAAAACTTAGACTGTGATCTATCCAGATAAATGAGCATTACTCTGTAATCCTTATACACTGAATTTCAGGGTGAGTTATATGCATAGTAACTTGTACATTGCATGTTGATAAATTCCCAGAATTATTTAACTTGGCCACATTTAAACATGAGGAGCACTTAACAGTGGAGTCAACTTAATCCACGGGTTTGCCCTTTGCACCTTCATTTAGGCAAAAAGGCTAATTACAAATAAAAAAGAAGGAACATGGCACCATTAATTGGATGGTTAACTTATGAACAAGGGAGGAAATAAAATGTCATATACACAATAGTCACACAGTTAGACAGCAGGAAGAAAACAGTATTCAATGTCTGTAGGTGTAGCATCACAGGATGTATAGATACCAAAAGTAGGAGAAGCCAAGGCTGCTCGTGCATCTGTGCAACTCTGCTCATGTATCTAAGACATTGTGTTGTATGCTGAGTTAATAGGTCCATGAGAGGTCCATCGCAGCTCAGCATTGTATGAGAACACTTCACTAAGCTAGCATCTCTGTGAGATGCTGAACTAACTTGGGTCATGTTAACTTTCTCATTTTTCTAGAAATGTGGCAACTTATTTCTTTAATGGCCCATAGTGACGCTGTTAAACCTTTTTCATTTTTGTCTTGCAGTGTCTGGTGTTTTGCCTAGACCTCTCATTCCTGGACTTGTCATTCTCATCTCTTGAAAAAGGGTTGACAAGGTAATTGTAAATTATGCAGGAAATGCAGCTATGAGGTGATAAATCGTAAAAATCTCTTTAAATCTCAGAACTTTATAAAATAACATATGCCTGCTATTAAATAAACCTACTGCCTTCTCCTTAATTTTTCTTGGAAAAGTAAGACTAGCTGATGTGAGAACATCATGACTTGGGAGCGTCTGACTCTACTCCTGACTGCCTGAAAGTAACAATCTGCCAGAGTTGCAGTTTATTACCCTACTTAATAATTGACTAGCATTTCCTTTTCTTGATAAATACTGTATGCTGGAAATATGGCATATACTGGTATTTTACCTTGTTATATGTTGTATCCAAATGAGTTCATAGGATTTCTATTCAAATGTCTTTGAGCTTTCATTTTATATACATCATGAAACTGACTATGTGTTTTTGTAACAAATGTGGACATTTGGTATAGGTCTGAGGCAAGTTCTTCTTGGCAAGGGCCACACCTGAGCAGGGCCAGCCTGTGGGGAGCTGGTGACTGGTCCTGCTGCATCATCACTGGTGCAGGACCGGATGGCCCTGGTGGCTGGCATGGGATCCTGGGCTGTGGACACAGTGGGAGGAGCCCTAGAGGAGGCTGGGCAGAGACAGCCAAGTCCACTGCTGGCCCCATAACCCTGACACTTTCTTAACATGGCCCCTGAGTGAGCTGGTGTTGCTTCACTTGATATGGGAACCCACAGGTGGGTCCCAGGCCATGCCTCCACCTCTGCCCTGGCTGCTGGAGCAGAGCTGGCAGCCTGTACCCTGCAGGGGAGCATAATAGCAGGGACATTCCCCTTAGCTTTCAGTAGGAAATTAGATGTTACTGCCGTAATTTGCCTGACTAAAGCTAGCAGGAACTGGCTTCCATTGCGACTGAAGTGTAGCTGCCTCCTGGGGAAGGTGTTGGCTGTTGAGCTGGGATCCCTCACCACTGTTTGGACCAACTGGCCCAGGAGTAAAGATCCCCATATCCAAGTCCGACTGTAGTTACACAAGCACCTACTCAGGGTACTGCTGGTGACATTCCCCACTTTGGCAAGAAGTTTTCATCATGTTTCTAATGGGCACAGAAGGATGTAGGCACCTCTGTGCTCTTTAAATTACATGGTTGGGAATCTGTTTAACTCGGTGGGAAACATGCTCTTCCCACTCACACTGCTTCATAGGAGCAGCCTGAATGTTTCTGAAAACCTTCTGTCCAATTATTGATCAGACTTTGGAGAAAGTCCACAAGGCAGTCAGAATGATTTGTAGTCCAGGAAAAGTAACTCAAGAGAAAAGATTGCATGAGCCATCTTTGCTGAGTTTAAACAAGAGAGCTGAAAGGAGACATAAAAAAAATTCTTCAACAGGCTGCTGCAAAAGTGGGCACATACAGTCTTTTTTTGTTGTCATGGTGAATTGGACAAGAGATTGTGAGCATGAATTGCAACAATGGAAAAAAAAAATGTTTGACGAGCAGAGAACTGAAATGCCTAACAATGCCCAAAAAACTGTCAAATTTCCAGCCCTGGAAATTTTATGTAGGCATTAAATGACATCTGCAAAGAAGGGGAAAAACAATCTGACAAAAGAGCATCTGTGATTCCGTAGCTCATGCTGTATGACGGATAAGATTCAGTGTGAGGTACCTATGTGTGTCATTGATGGCTCTATTTGTCACAAATGGATGCAATGTTATACATTTGTACATGTTCACACACATGTCTACATATCAAAAAATATCAAACCAAAGTGCCTGAAATATATGCCTAAATGTGTGTATGGCTAAATATATGGCTAATTTCACTCCCTGCAGGAATTACTGGTTGTTACAAACAGAAGTATGTCTTCAGTAGCAGTGCCATTTTATCAGAGGAGGCACAAGCACTTCGATCAGTCCTATCGCAACATTCAGACAAGATATATACTTGAGGAATATGCAGCAAGAAAGTAAGTGCCATGAATTTGAGCCTAGATAGGTTTCTAATTTGAGTAGTCAGTTCTTAGAATAAAGATACTTACCTTACTCCTTCACCCGCAAAAAAATGTGATTTATTCAGAATGATAGTTTTCCAGTTCCTTCCATTGGGATGCTCCTTGTCTACAGTCTCCCAGCAACATAGCTAAACTTCTAGTGATGTTGCAACACACATACACAGACCTCTTAGCTTAGGATCTGTCCTGTTTGCTACCTCCAAACTGAAAATTCTTCCTTTTAGGCTAAAATTGAAACTGTGACTGAAAAAAAAAAAATTGACATGAAATTTGTAAATCATAGAAAGAGTTTTGTATCCATTCTTCCATATGACATGATGACATTCCTTCTCCTGAAATTAGCTATTCCTAGTTATAGTTTTTGTTATTCAATTTCCTTTTATAAAGTTAAATAAAGGCTTAACCCTTCTTATGTGAATTCTGTGAGTTTTAGCCACTAAATATACATTCTTTATATCCCAAAGACCGGAACTTTGTATTTTGGTTGCTTCAGGATGACTGTTCTTCCTCCACAGTAATTAAGATGCCTACCTATCTGTCTAGCTAGTCCAGTTTCCCCTATGAAAGAGTTTATGGAAAAGGTTTTGTGAAGTATAGAAAGGCAGGAATACTTAGACAATGCTATGGGGATTCTTTGTGATTAGAGTATTAAACAGGCTGGTACTCTCATGGTCTGCTGAAGTGCTATTATAGCACCTGAATTATTGAAGACTGAGATAAGTATAAATTTAATAGAACAAAATAAAACACCTAATGATCCCAAGTGACAGATGATGGGCATTAAGCCCTTGAAGGAATAGTGAGATTTAGCACCTAGTGCATTCAGTGAAGATGCAGAGGTTTCTCACTGAACAGTGCTCAGTCATGGTATTCAGCTCATTCAGCTCAAAGCAATTTCTTTGACTTTTGTGAGTTCACATTTTACCTGAATTGCTGGGTTATAACAATGTCTTTTACATTTGAAGGGCTGCTTCCAGGCAGGCTGCTTATTATGAGTCATCTGGCTTGGGCAAAACAACATGTAGACTCTGTGCCAGGAGGGCACGCACTTTGGCACATGAAGCAATGCAAGAATCCAGGAAAAGGTAAAGCTCTGTTGGTACAATCAGACCTGTGTAGTGGCTCTGGTCCCATTTAGGATCTCTCTTTTGCCAAGACTCTTTTCACAGCTGACAGGACTGGAGGCTTCTCTATCACTGCTCTTCACTAATCTATTTTGGCTGGAACACTAAATGACTGAGTGTCACTTTCAATCTCATATTTCAACCCAGAGTTGTTCCCCTAATCCCCACTCTGACCCTTGAAAACAGCTTTAAAATGAAAATAAATTAGAATCCAACTGGTATCAAAAACTCATTTTGAACAGAGCTATTCCACTATTCCTAGATTTCTAATTTGAATCAATATAAACTTTTCAAATTCTTTCCTTAATATCAGAGGGGTTTACTGTCATATCTCAGTTACAGCCTTGATATGAAGTCCCATAGGAAATGTGCTAATGACAATATTCCTTTTAGTGAATTTGACTGTTTCTGCTTTACTGTGCTCTATGGTGATTGCACCAAAGACAAAGACACAAAATTTATACTGTGAGAAGGAATTCTGCCTTGTTTGTAGAAAATGTGTTGTGAAAATTATATATATCCTTATGGTTCTGGCTGATTTTTTAAAAATATATAACCTCCAAATAGAATGTTCTAGGAACATCAAATGATTTTGTATACTTTATTTTTTAAAAACTTTTAAATTTCATCAATATTAAAAAAACCCCAAAACTTGGCACAACAAGGCTGGTATTTAAAGTATCTGAAAATGGTACAAAGAAATACTTTCTAAATACCAGACAAATAATGTTTTGATATCTTTTCACTGATTTTCATGGAGGTTTTTTTAGTTGGGTTATGCTTTCAGGGTCTTGCCATATGTTGCTATGTTGACAGATGTTAGAAATATCTGATATTCAATACCTTCTTTTGTCCTATTGGGAAGGAAAAGAGTAGCACAGGCTGTTTACTGAATCAGCATTCAGGAGGAGGTTGAGGCTAGCTTCTCCTAAAAACATTTATACGTTGGGGTTTCTTTAGGAATTCTGAAAACTCTGTATGGAGTTAGATTTTCAGGGAACAATGCACAATTTTTTCCAAATGTTGTATTTTCCTGGTAGTTTCTATAGTATTTCCCACTCATCCTTGCCCAAAGACATCTATTTTTGCATACAGCAGTTCATCAAATACTTCTGAAAGGCTCGGTCTGTATCTTTCAGGTGAGGTCAGCTGATACAGCCCATGTTGCTAGCAGAGCTCCCAATTTCTAATGCTTTGGGTACAATGTAAGCAAGGCACAACTTTCACCGGGTGCGAACTGGCACAGAACACGCCTTCACTCCTCTTCCCTCTTATGTCCATGAGAAGGAAAATTAGGGGTCAGAAAGAGGCCAGACAGGTTCTTGATCTCTATTACCAAAGGACTACGATGGGGGTGGGGGAACCATGTCAGTGTGACCACTTCAGATTTCAAGACCTGTAGCTATGGAACCACAAATACAGGTGGAAAGAAAATGAAAAAAAAATCATATTAATTTCACATGCTTATTTGGATAGGCAGATAGATGCTAAGAATAATTCCTAAACTAGATTTTATCCTGCTGATATGGTTTCAGAGCCCTCAGTTGCCTAATAAGTATGAGTGACTAATTTAAAGCTTCATATTGGTTACATTTACCTGACTTTTTTTCCTGTTTTACAGGAGTCATGAGCAAAAGTCTCATTCAAGTGATGAGAAAAGAATTCGTTTTGCCAGTGAGTTGTCTGCTTTGGAAAAAGAGATTCATACAGCCAGGCACCGTGCTAGAGAACATCTGGATAAACTTGCTGTGCAAAGGATGGTACCTGCTGAATCTTTTTATTCCTATCCAAACAGAATTACAAGATATACTGAAATTTAGGCCTGTGCTTCAAATACAAGTCGTGATTTGGCATCTTTTTGTGGATTTAAGATGAGATCTTCCACCCCATTTGAGTCTGGTGCCAGATGCTTCTTTTCTTTTCCTGTGTTTAATAGGTAGAAGAAAATATGGCCCTGGAAAGACATATTGTTGAAGAAAGTATAAGTCGAGCTCCTGAAATTCTAGTGCGTCTGAGATCTCACACTGTCTGGGAAAAGATGTCTGTGAGCCTTTGCTTCACTGTACAAGGATTTCCAACCCCTGTTGTACAATGGTAAGAGACTGGCCTTTCCTAGCCCTCTAAAAATGTTGTTAAGCTTTTTTCATTTGAAAGTTATGCCATAACTGATAAGTGTCACATACATAATGGCTATGTTAAATCCCCTTTATAATCCTCATAGATGTGCTGGATCATAGCAGTTGATACTGCATATGAAGGATTGGGAGAACAACTTGCTGAATGGCCCTGTGCAATGTGAGAAGCAAACTCGAGTATTTCAGAAGGCAGACAGTGGAAGGCATTCCAGTCTTTCTGGCCGTTGAGTTCCCTGATGATGAAATAACAAATGGCAGAATACACAGAGCTCATAGGCTACTTGCTAAGCCTGAATAAATGTGCACAGTACCATTGTTGTCATGAGCTGTATCTATGGTCACTCTGTGTTATCTTCTGTTGAGGAGGGCATAAAGGTAATATCCTTACAGCTGCCCTCCTCTCCAGACAACTGCTATCCTGCATATTTGAGAGCCTCAGGCTGAACTGTGACGACCTAACATGACACACAGTTCTGTTGCCGGTTCCCTTATTTACGCTGACATGTTTTACTGTGGTCCAACATAAAGTTTGCTTCCCAGCTTGTGTCAGGATGAGTGGACTTGAAAGTTCAAGTCACATGCCATCTTCTCTCTACTTCTCTTCCTCCTCTTCTAGATTGGGTGCACATCTTTGTCTTTCCACTTCCATGCTGCAATGATAGTCCCCCTTTGCCTCTGTGGCCCAATATGTATCTATCCAAACAACCTGGAAAATACTCTGTGCAAGTAGAGAAGATTCATAGAGAGGGTTCAGATGATAGTAAATGATATCTGGATCCAAAGTTCTGCCAAATGAATGAAGTAAATAGTTGCTGATATTTATACATCTTATTTTTTCTTGATTGTCAGGTACAAAAATGAGGAGCTGATTACCCCTGCAAGTGACCCAACAAAGTACAGAATTGAAAGCAAATATGGAGTACATGTGTTGCATATAAACAGGTAAATCTTTCTGGAGATACAATAGGGTTTTTTTATATTCTACACAAAGTATTTTGTATCAAATACAATTAAAAATTCACACAAAGGCTGAAAGAGAATTATTAAATTCAGCATGCTTCTCTGTTGGTACTCACATTCAGGCTAGAGGCTGAGTATTAGATTATGAAAATGAAAGGAAAAATTAGATATTTGAATTCATTAACTCCAGCAATCTAGAAGATACAAAAGAAGAGGCAAGTAGCTGAATTAATGGTATCTCCTTTTTTATTAGAATTATACCTTCTCAGCATTTGAAGAGGAAAATTGTATATTCTTGTCATGATGAAGTTTTTCAAGGTAAACAAAATTATAGCTGGTCAGGGCAGGGGTAGTCAGTTGTATTTGTTTTAGTATATGTTAGGTTTACTCTTTGATTTTTTTTTTTTTGCCTTCCAAAAACTAAGGAAGTATAAATGATTTTTTAAAGTTATAATTGAATTGATTTTTTTTTTTTTTCAAAATCTTAACCTTATGATATAGAACACGCCTGGGTAGAACAGCTTCCCAAAACCAATCCCATGCTTTCCTAAACAACTGAAATATTGCATGTTACATGTGACTTGGTGCACACTTTTTAAAAAAATATAAAAGCCCAAAGAAAAATGAGGATATTACTGTGGTATTTAAAAGAAAATTATTATCTATAGAAGAGACACAAACACCTCCTTTTAATTTCTCCAGAATATGAGCATCAGCTGTGCTGAAACAGCTGGAATATTTGTGGCTAACACTTGGCTGGCCAAACATTTAATCTTCTACCCTGCCTCCATCTGTCAGCATTGGAAGCAGCCATGAGTACAGCCTTGTGGCATTAGTACAGAAAATGAGTGCATCATTCCTTCTGCTTTTGGGAGAGACTGCTTGCCTTTGTCATCCTGCAGCCAAGGCCACCCCAACCGTCAACATTTTCGTAGCTCAGGATGGAAGAAACATATCCCTGTGCAGAACCTGGCAGCAAGAACCACTGTGTTGTTGCTTCCTAAGAAATGCTTCTAAGATACTCAGTCTTCTATCCCCAGGCCATGGATAACTTACTAACTGGTCTCTGCATACATGAAATGTGTCAGCATTGATGATTCTTCCCACCTGACATTACTTTTGAAGACAAAACCAGAAGGTTAGAAGATAAAAACAGATTGTCCTCTTGCAGTCCGCTCCCTTTCAGCAGGGAAAATGCAAATTTCTCTCCTTTGTCTGGATGTGTGTGAGTGCTTTGGTTATTTCCTGATGGTGAGTGACTGTGACTATCTATGTCCCTTTATTAACGTCCATGAAGAACTGCTTGGTGAGTCCAGATGCCAGTTATGTAGTATGCAGGTTCCTTTGTGATATTTTGGAAGTAAATAGCTTTAGAACAAATGAGAATCAGTGCTGATGCTGCTTTTTGAGCATCCGTAACCATCAGGCTGAAGAGTACTAATGACTTCTATACTCTTGGTGCTTTTTTTCTCTTTTTGCTGCTGGTTATCAGTCATGTAAACACCATCCACAATCAGCTTTGGAAGTGTTCAGACCCAGCCATATTTCAGACATGTTCAGACATACCGCAGAGTCATTTATTCGCACCCACTTGGGTTCCCACACCCACCCATCATCACCCTCTGCTTACTAGTCCCAGATCTGTACGTATTCATGCAGATTCCCTCACATTCAACCCAGCTGCCATCTTCAGGGACTGTTGTTCCATTATCTTTCATTCTGTCAGGCAGTGTGGTCTTTTGGCCACCTAAAGATTTCTGGCTGCTCTCCCACAGATTTCCCTTCTCCGCTTAGAAGAATACTGGAGGATTGTTATCATTTATAGAATTTATTCAATTAAAATGTCTCATGTAATTTTTTTTGTTTAATGCTAATTTATTTTATTTCAAAACTTGACCATCAGCTGTATTTTCTGTCCCAAAAATACAGAAAATAAACATGCAGGAAAGGGAGGATCATTTTGTTAGTGCATAATTAACATCAATATTGTATTGAAAACGATGGATGCCTGGGTAGCAATTAAAATATATAAATTATTAATGCTTTTTTATAAACCTGTATCAATTAACTCTGGATCTTCCATACGCATCTTTGTGCACCTATATTTTGTATTTCATGAATAATTTGGTTTTCTGTGAGGTGGAACTATTGGGATTTTCTTTCTATCCACTTCTCTGCTCTGCTCAGCTGTTCATACTGAAGTGCTGAGCTGCATGTCATCTGATCCACAGCCGCTCAGAAAGGCCTTGGAATTTCTTGGCTACCTTTCTATCACTTCAGCAAAGCTCAGGGAGTGAACTTTTTCCTTCTTATGCAAGTGTGATATTTATTCCTAAGAGTATTCCCTGAACCTAGTGGAAACATTCTTGAGGCACCGAAACCTTAACGTCACCTTGTTGTCTTAAAGTAGTAACAGGACACAATTTCATCCCCCACTGTTTGCTCTCCTCCAGGGCCCATGAGCCTATACAGTAACCAGATAATTTTCATTTCTCTGTCTCATATTCTTATGATGCTCTGTGGTTAATTTACCACATTTTCTGCATGCATTCAGTGCTATTATTATCATATAGTGTCTCTTTTTTGTTCCTCTTAGACTTGTTCAAAGGGGATCTTTTACTCAAGATCTCTTTTGAGCAGTAAAGAAAAGGCGTTTGGAGTTTAATTCTGCTTTTTGCACATCTCATAATTATAAAAGAAATTATATGCATTGCACTGGTGGTTCATCCCATCTTTCATCTCACATCTGCTAGGTGATTAGGAGGAGATTGTGCGGAATCCTTGGAGGGAAAGCTACCTGTAACTGAAGTGCCTGAGAACTTGAGGGTTTGTTTGTCTTTATCCCACATAATTTAACCATGGAGAGGCTCAGAATAAAATAAAATACTTCGGTATCAGAAGTAATCAAGATGAGGGCGACCCATTGTATTATGACATAGCTAAAAAACCATTTTCTGCCGTTGTGTATCAAAATTAGAACATTTTTAAGTTCTTAGTTGCTGACACTTGCTTAGGACAGGTTTGGGCTTTTCTGTTTCTTTGTTTACCCTTCATCAGTGACTCAGTTAGCTTGATTGGGCTGTGAATGCCCGGGCCTGTTCCCTGCCGTGCTGGCCGGCATATGGTGGGGACAGGAGTGTCAGCCCGGAGGTATTCCCGACCCCCGCCCCTCGGTGAGCGGGAGGGTCAGCCGGGCGGGACGGTACCCGGAGCAGGGAAGGGCGTTTGACTTCCCGGAGCACTGTCGATGTGGTGTGACCTCACAGTCTCATATATACAGGGCTCAAGGTTTGGCAGGATTTTCCTGCTGGAGCAGGTCCAGAGAAGAGCAACAAGGCTGGTGAAGGGACTAGAACACAAGTCCTATGGGGAGAGGCTGAGGGAGCTGGGGTTGTTTAGTCTGGAGAAGAGGAGGCTTAGAGGTGACCTCATCACTCTCTAGAACTACCTGAAGGGAGGTTATATCCAGGTGGGGGTTGGTCTCTTCTCCCAGGCAGTCAGCAATAGGACAAGGGGGCACGGGCTTGAGCTCTGCCAGGGGAAATTTCAGTTGGATATTAGAAAAAAATTCTTTACAGAGAGAGTGGTCAGGCATTGGAATGGCCTGCCCAGAGAGGTGGTGGATTCACCGTCCCTGGAGGTTTTTAAACTGAGATTGGACGTGGCACTGGGTGCCATGATCTAGTAAACTGACTAGAGTTGGACCAAGGGTTGGACTTGATGATCTCTGAGGTCTTTTCCAACCCAATCCATTCTATGATTCTATGATTCTATGATTCCCTTTTATTAGGGCCCTCTCGCTTTCCTGTGTAATAAAGTCACGGCTTCAGAAGCGCCTGTAATTGCGGCAGCGAAGGTTTCGCGCCTGCAGCGGCCGCAGTGTGCGGCGGCGCCCAGCAGAGGGCAGTGTAACAACACCTGCTGGCGGCGGGCAGGGCCGGCGCTCCGCCTGCCGCGCCCAGCGCCTCCAGCGCTGCTGCAAAAAGAAAAGCTTCAAAATTGAATGAACCGTCTCGTCTAACCATCCTCATTTAACAAATGACGCTGTGCGGTCAGCACAGTGCTATTTTAGTCGGATTAAGCACAAAAGGCTTGAGATGATTTGCTGTGGCGCGGGGGAGGGCGGGACGTGCCCTGTGCGCTGCCGCGGGGGGAGGCAGAGCGAGCGGCGGCGCTGCGGCAAAGGCGCTGCCCCGGCGTGGCCCTTGAGCTCTGCGGGGATGGTGGGGGATGAACCGCAGCTCCACGGGTGTGGCAGGTGTGCAGTACCAGCGTGTGCAGTACCAGCGTGTGCAGTACCAGCGTGTGCACAGGCGGCAGGAATGGTGTACTGCTCTTTCCTTGCTGAAATTCAGACAGCTCCCAAATAAAATGGTCTGTGACCTTCCGAGCTGTCAGTCACTGTCCCCTGTAAGCTGCTGTAGTGGGGAGCTTGAGGAAGTGGCCGCCTCACAGCAGAGGTCCCCTTTTCCCTAAATACAAAATCCGAACGAAAAGATCGGTCAGGTTAAGTCTGTCTGGTGAACCAGCACGTGAGTTGTCAATGCTGTGGAGTATTTCAACACTTTGATGTCATATAGCCTTAATACTGAAAATTTCATCATTTGGATTCAAAGGAAGCATTTTTAACTCTGTAATTTACTATGTACTGCCTCCTGTTCTCGACATGCACTGAGCTGTGCTCTAATTCAGGCAAAAATGCTGTTTCCCTCTTAACTCCAGTGTTTAAATGTACTCTAGGCAGATGGATGAATATATGCATTTTAAATAGGTGTATCTGCCTGGGGAATATTCCCCGCACAAACATTAGCACTTCAGAACCTCATGTGGATTCAGAGCAATTTAATTTTCACAAAAAGTATTAGTACCTTGGGACAGATACAGCTCTGTGCTCACACTTCATGTTATCTAAATGTACTCTATGCATATTTTATCTGACCTTTGTAAAGGTTGGAAAACACGTTCTCCATCATGATGCAAGAGTAACTGTTAGAGAGACCACACCTTGCCTCCTGGGTACTCCAAAGGTTCTTTCTAACTGATCTCGCTCAATGCGCTTTACAGTGCAATTTAGGAAATCTAGGAGGTTTAGCATACAGGGAAACAGATGATTTCCAGGGTAATCTTTAATCTAAGCATTATCTGGCAGAAGAGGGAAACCAGAACCTTATATAACTTGCCATCTTGTCCAGCTTTCTTCAGAGTGGGTATGAAACAAAAGTTCTGTCTAGTTCTTATCCACAAAATCCCTACACTTCCAATATAAGATTTAAAGACATTTCAACAAATACTAGGCTATCTAAGACAGTTTCTTTCTTTCCTGGAGAGCCAGGTGAGTGATCATAACAAGGACTTGTAAATTGCTTTCAACACAGTAACTGCCAGAAAATGGGTACAGTTATTACGATCCCTTAAATAACAGCAAAAGCTTGGCCTGTATGTTTGTCGTAACTGTAATATACCACATTTCTTTTCATAAAAACCAAAGGATATTGTTGAAGTGTGGCCAGGCATTTGGTCAGTAACTTCTTTCTTTTGTTCTCCCTGAGAAAATTAATTAGAATTCTATCACTAACTTTTGTCAAGTAATTTCTTTTCAGATACTGAGTTTCTTTCGGCTAAGGATACAACTCTTTTGTGAATCTCCTGTCTGCTCGAGAGACATTTAGGGTCATATTCTGTTTTCTTTACATTGGAGACCATCACAAACAGAAAGACCTCATCAAGATATGTATTTTCCTGTTCCCTATGAGTGCAAAAATATGGGGAGGGGATTGAGATGAGCACAGATATATATCCATTTGAAAAGTTAATAAGGTTTCTGCCATTCTGCTTTTTCATTTTAGGGGGACAACTTTTTAGTTATTACACCTTTAAATTTCTGACACTTTGAGTGGTCTAACACAGTCTGGGACCTCATGTTAGTTCATAATACATGTTTCTCTAGTTTCTGGATTATTTTTATGCCACCTTTTGTTTAACAATAAATTGTTGTTTAGATCCTAAATCCTGTGTAAGACAACACTGACAGCAGATGATGGCTGGTTTAAAGTGAGATTTAATCAGTATTAACCTCAGTCAAGCTATGCTGATTTTTTATCTTTGTGTCAACACTCTATAAGAACAACAGAATGTTAAAGAGCAGTTAATTTGGATTTGACAGAAGCAAATGCTTTGTTTATGTGAGGGAATGGCCTAATACAGCAATGGTGGTGCAATGTTCATCACTCAGTTATGACATGGGTGCTGCATGCTGTCTAAATCATGTTCAGCCCAGGGTTGGATCAGCACCTCATCAGCAAACACAGCGTGGCTCCCCCACCAGTGCCTTGCCAGGTGTAAGTGTGCACCATCCTCCTGGAGGGTGGAGCTCATCCAGGACATACCTGGATATGTAGATGGTAGGAAGGTACTGTGCACCTTGGTTAGGTCTTTAGCGGGATGGTGAGCGGGCTGAAGGGCAGGAAGCCTTTACAGGACTGGGGACAAGGCCTGCATATACCTGCCACCAGCACCTAGGGAATCCACTCCTGGGCTCTGCCTGAGAGAGCAAATTAAAGACATCCTCTGCCACAGTGACCTCCTGGCATGGGATAGACTAATTCTCTCATCCCCCAAAAAAGGGCTGTCAGACATCCAGACCGCTTTCTGGAAAAGTTCCCTCACTGTCTCCTGAGCTGTGTGTGGGAATCCTTTTGGCGAGCTGGAGCACACCAAGGCATGCCAAGGGCTGTTCTAACACATCAACACCAGCGTGATCAAGATCCAGTTTCTGGGGATGAATGACCTAATGCCATTTAATTTGCTAATATGTAATATATGCTATTAAATATACTATGTACTATATAATATACACTATTTACTGTATATTCTATATATAGGTCCTTAAATTACTGATATAGTGCAGAATGAAGAAAATGCCTTACAGTTCCAGAACAGTTAATTCTACAATGCTCTGCTTGTAAGAAATTTTTGAGCTGCTTCGTTTGTTGTTAACTTGCTGTATTATAGCAAGACACTGTACTGGGCTGTTATAAATTGATGAACTCTGTCCATTTCAGGATAGAGACATTATGACAAGCCTTAGGAAAAAAGCCTGTGCTGCAGTTTTACATTGCTTTTTGGCATTTTTTTCCACATAAGTGTTAAATAGCATGAAGCTGGGATAGGAAAAAAAAGTTCTTTTTAAAAAAAGATAGTGCAAAGAAGCATTGTCAACTCTGACCGCTTTCAAACAAATCCAGAATCGGTTAAACTTTGTATAGATCTGTGAACAGGTATTGTAATTTTTAAAGAATCCTTCATGAAAACAAACAAATAAACAAAATATTAAATAAATCCATCCCAGAGAGTAGTTCTGAATGTCACATCCAGCTGGCAGCTGGCAGTGGTGTTCCCCAGGGCTCAGTATTGGGGCCAGTCCTGATTAACAACTTTTTCAGTGACCAGGATGAGGGAATTAAGTGCACCATCAGTCAGTTCACAGGTGACACCCAGTTGGGTGGGAGTGTTACTCTGCTGGAGAGTAGGAAGACTCTGCAGAGGGATCTGGACAAGCTGGATTGATGGGTCAAGGCCAATTGTATGAACTTCAACAAGACCAAGTACCACATTTCTGCACTGGGCCACAACAACCCCAGGCAGCACTACAGGCTGGGGCCAGAGTGGCTGGAAGGCTGCCTGTCAGAAAAGGGCCTGGGAAAGCTGGTTGACAGCCAGCTGAACATGAGCCAGCAGTGTGCCAAGAAGGCCAAGTGCATCCTGGACTATGTATCCCCTCTGCTCAGCACTGGTAATGCTGCACCTTGAAACCTGTGTCCAGTTCTGGGGTCCTCACTACAAGAAAGACATTGAGAGGCTGGAGCGTGTCCAGAGAAGAACAACGGAGCTGGTGAAGGGTCTGGGGCACAAGTCTGCTGAGGAGCAGCTGAAGGAGCTGGGGCTGTTTAGTCTGGAGAAAAGGAGACTCGGGAGATCTTATCGCTCTCTACAACTACCCAAAAAGAGGTTGTAGCCAGGTGTGGGTCAACCTCTTCTCCCAAGTCACAAGTGACAGGATGAGGGGAAATGGCCTCAAGTCATGCCAGGGTAAGTTTAATTCAGATATTAGGAAAAGTTTCTTCACCAAAAGGGCTGTGAAACAGTGGAAGAGGTATCCCAAGGAAAGTGGTGGAGTCATAATCCCTATAAGCGTTCAAAAAATATGTAGGTATGGCCCATGGACACGGTTGAGTGGTGTAACATGGTGGTAGTGCTAGGATGAAGGTTGGATTTAGAGGTCTTTTCCAACCTTAACGATTTTAAGACTCTTATGATTTCAATTCCTTTAAACTGATTTTCAGACTTACTGTGCTTGTCCAGACTGTAGTATGGATTCCTACTCAACTGCAGGCTTCTTGGTTATGTGGCATAGTCTTAGAACTAACTGCTATGGCTTTGATAATTAATTGTGTGATAAACTTTGTATTTTATTGCTTTGTTTTGTGAAGTAAGTAGCTGAAGGGTTGCCTCAAGGAGGAGCTCTTAGACCTGTAAATTCATCTAGGTAAATCTCAATTTAATATAACTTTCATCAAGTTGAGTTTAAGCCATCACAGTACAGCTAGTATAATTTTTATGATATGATCATGTTCAGAATATAAGCAGGAATGCATATATTGGTGTCTGATGGACCTGTGGCAGGTGCTACATCCTCTAAAATTGTCATGCTATTATGCAATTTACATAAAATACCCTTACACATTCCTTCTCCCACACCTGGGATATATGACCTCTTAGAAGACAAATGCAACCAGAATTTCATCCCTTTCATCTGGAAGTCACCAAGAAGACATGCGTTTGTTCTTCTGAGGGGAAACTAAGTATATGCATGCACAACAATGTATCTCATAATTGAAAATTTTTGAGTATGTCCATTATATATACTGCTAAATGAACTATTGCTGATAGACTCCATTTTACATAAGAAAATAACAGTGGCATCAAAGTTTGTACCTCTATCTTAACATCTGGCCATATATCTGCTAAAGTAACTTCTTTTTTCAAGGAAGAATTTAGTAAGCAGGGCAATCCACCACTGGGTTGTATTTTACATGAAGTAACTAATTTTTTCTCACTAAAAAATATAGCAAACCAAACCATTTAGGTACATAAACAATTTTGATCAGTGTTCCCGTTTTTTTATCATTTCCTCTGGACTAAGAGATATGAGAGAGGCAAAAAATACCAGTATCTGCTGGCTGGAAATAGCCATAGAAGGAGTAATTTCTGCAAGCATCACATGTCCTTTTCTGCTGTGTGTCTTTCTTAAAATATGTGGCAGAAGGGCAAGACGGATTAAGGAAGAAGGTTACATACAGAAAGAGAATAGCCAGGCTGGCATTCTTCAACTATCTCCTTTTGATCATTCTTTAAAGGTCATTTCCAGTTTGCTCAAGTTAATGCAGCCTGCACGCTAAGCTGTGATAAAACTGCAGTTAGAACAGTAGCAGCTTTCTCATTGTCTTTCATCAATGTCTTGCACTGTGTGACACCAGCAAAGAGCTTTATACAATTTCCTTACCAGTAAAGAGCTTTATACAGTTTCCTTAGGTTGACATAGTTTGACTTGTAGTATCAATCATTAAGAGAATTTTTATTTGCTTAAAGATACATCTGCTTTCCTGCTTCACTTTTTCAGAGCTGACTTTGATGATTCCGCTACCTATTCAGCAGTTGCAACAAATGTCCACGGTCAGGCATCGACTAATTGTGCTGTGATTGTGCGAAGTAAGTCCTACTTCATAATTAAAACAATAAAGGATTATAATGCTCATGTCATTGAATGTTTATTATTTGTTTATTTATAGGGTTCAGAGAGGGTGAAGAACCTCACCCAGCTGGGATAATGCCCTTCCACTGTAAGACTTTTTTTTTTCTATTTCCATAGATAATTTATGTACTCTTATCAGAGTAATGTTTTACAAATGAGAAAACTGGATACAACTTGCTTCTTCTGACTTTGCTTTCTAAGCATTCAGTTACATTAGGAGCAAGATGCTCTTGCTTTCCCAGTTGAATTTCGAGATAAGCATACAGAAAGCTCCATCACCTGTTCAGATCAGAGAGTAATCTCTTTGTGCCAAGTACAATTTACTTGTACTCAAGAATGTTTTCATTTTGCCATGCATAGTGCCCCTGTCGTATGAAGTTTGCTTCACCCACATCGATGTCCAGTTTCTGGAGAAGTTTGGAGTCACCTTTGCAACTGAAGGTGAAACTCTGACCTTGAAGTGTTCTATGTTGATCACTCCAGAGCTGAAAAGACTACGACCTCGTGCTGAGTGGTACAGAGATGGTAAGTTACTACATTGAATAGAAGCTACCTGGAAAATGCTGGTGGAGACACTGTGGACACATGTCAGGGTTAGAACATCGTGTTCTCGGAATTAAATTTGGAATAGAGCAAACAAATGTCTCTAGCTAGAATTTATAGACATGCATTCTCAATTAAGAGACCTGGTCAACACTTTCTTGAGCACACATTTTACAGCAATGAGGTAATCTCAGATTATGTGATAACACCATGGTTAGAACACTTACTGACTAGTTGGAAATCCAAAATCAGCTCTCATATTTGACCATGATTCATACTTCAATACTGTGACCACTGAGCTGAAGGATACTCACAGAACTGAAGTTTGAAGGAGTGAGGTATGGTCATGGGTCATGGGTCTCCACTCTCATATTGTTTACTGTGAGTTTTATATTAAAATCTCATTAATGTACAGGCAGGAAATGCTTATAGGAGCCAGGGCTGATACACATGCCTTTGCTCTGCTGCATATGTGCCATGTTGTAGGTTGCTTTCCTTACCTCTTTTGCCAGTGAAAAACTATGTTAATACTAAGTGCAGCAGTCTTACCAGGAAGTACTGAAAATAACATCACTAAGCGTATTATATATCTGTGTGAATGGTACACAAACCCTGCATGTGTTTGCTCACTGCAGCAAAAAAGGGTTTAGAAACAAAAAACTAGCTACTTAGAGTTTAATGGATAGCAGCCTGTTGCAGATATTTCACTCATCACCTTTCCCCGACCACAATCTCTGTGTAGGACGATTTGAGGAAAGCCTCGGTTATTTGTGAGTGGTGGGACGTTTCCCCAAAGGGACCACATTTGAGAACAGTGGATTCCCAAGACTGCTTTCTGGACTGTAATGAATAAACTAAGAAATGACAGAAGGTTGAATAAGACAGTAAAAGATGAGAAAATTCAAGATTAGGAAAATCAGAAAAAGGATGCTTTTGTTGCTGCTCATTATGCTTTTTGTTTTGTGTGCATCATAGTTTTAAATAGATTCACATCTGACCCTTCAGGAAACAAAGCCATCATTTCAAGGGTACCTTTATTTTTTTCTCCTACTGAGCACTGCTGCTCAAGGTGCCAAACCTCTCAAATTTTGGATTTGAAACTGCAGCTATGAAGAACTGCTAATTTTCAAGGGATACAAAATATTGTTCCATTTTTCATTGAATGTGAGTTTTCTTGCACTATGGATAGGTGAACAAAAGCTTGTGGCTCTTTCTCGTTGTGCCTTCATAATGCTAAGATAATTCCCTGAGATGAAAACTTGGTCTGTTTAAAGCCGATAGGTTTTCCTGGGGAGTCAGAAAGCCGCCTGTCATTCCATTATTCTACGTATGTTAGATGAAATAAGATGTTACCCAGACATAGGGAGAATTTATGCACTATGAACCTTTGTTATGTGCTACAGTTCCCTTTGTTGAGGCTTTTGAGAGCTGGAGGCAAAATGTAAGCAACAAAAAGGGTAATAATTTTTTCAACATCATGTGCTTTAGACATTTTCGTTCTTCTGAGAGATAACATTTAATTTTACTCTTGCATTAATACAGGCAGTATTTTTTCTGCATTTTCCAGTTTGTGTTAATCAAATAATATCAGCTAAAGCCCTGAGATAGATATGTATGATTTACTTCTAATAATTATACACATGAGAAATGTGTGTTTATCTAGCATAAATAAGCTTTATGCTAGTGAGTCCTTATTGGGGATGTCTACTAGACTCCTAGGGACATATAAATCAGCTGAATCAAATCCTCTAAAGTGATTTGGGATCTGACAAACAGGAATATAATTTCTATTATTCATGGCCCACTTAAAACAATGTAAGATACCAAAAGAACATTTAAAGATACTGAAACTAAAATAATACTTCAGGAACCTATATCTAATCTGCATAAGAGTTAAGTTGGTAGCAGGAACTTTCTGTTCTAGTCTAATATCAACACTATAAAGCTATATGCACCAGCATTCTTCAGCCATATGTACTGTAATCTAGAATAAAATAATTGACTTCAGAGGGAAAAATCAAGGAGGGAATAATTTAGGTAAAATTTAGAAGAACAAAATACATGATGTAAAGAAATTTCAGTATATAGTAGTTCCCCACTCTTTTTGTAAGTTTTCATCAGAGTAATGTATTAGGGAAGTTATTTCATGTGCTGAAAACAGCACACGAGGCTTGAGACACTGCCTTGGAGGGTTAGACTCCTGCAGGTGTGTCCTTTGGTACATTCTGGGAGAAGTAACAGAGCATAACACATGAATGGACTGGGAATTTGAGTGCAGTAGTGACAACTTGTAATATTATTGTGATGGCAGGTGTATGAATACTTTTGCAATTAGAACTTCTAAATATGCTTGTGGCCTCCGAAATTTACTTTTATTTTCTTGCCTAAAAAGTCATTCATAGAGCCTGCATTAAAAAAAGAGAGCATTTCCTGAGTTCTGGTGAGTCTTTGGCCTTGTGTGAGGGAGAGCAGTTTTTCTGCTCTTACCAAACACAACTGCTTCCTCAGTTTCTGAGCTCAGGTACACATAAAGCATGGAAATGGGTTATTCTGGTCTTAACAGACATTACAGGCTTGCTTAAAATGTTCAAACTAGTGTGGCTACCGTTCTGTTCAAGCTTGGAGTCTAAATAAGTGACCTGCTTTTCAAAGGGGCTTTTCAGGTTTTTTCTTCAGGATTTTCCACAGAGCCCATGCATTGGTTAAAGTTTTTAGAGGAAGATATTTTCTGATTTAGTTTAAAAATACTTAATGTACTTAAAGTCTGAGTACCATTGTGACATGCATGACAGAAAGGGGACATTCAGATTTTCTAGGTAAGGATCTCATGGGAATGAATATGGTTGAATTTACTTTCTGTGCTTCTCATAAAACAACTACATGTTTAGGTGATTATGCAACTTTCTGCTGTAAGTTTTATTAGTGTGTCTTCCAGATGCTCTATTATCTGTTTATACCTTCTTATGCAATTCAGCTGGTAGGTGGGAAAACTGATTCCTTAGCAATTGTTTGAGTGTCTGCTCCAAAATGTATTCAAGTAATAGAATAATAGATATTCATAGACATTCAGCTCTTTTAAATACAGTTCTGCTGCATTGATTACAATAAATTAGTATGTAATAGGTCTTAGGGAGTCAAAAATCAAAAATAATCCAATCAGTTATTAAAAAAGATGATATGAGAAAGTCTCTTGGCTAACATAAAATGTCCTGTTCGTCCTTTTCCTCTGGTTTCACTAAGCAATCAGATTAATTTGCATTAATCATGGGTCACCACCTCTCACCTTTGAGAGATTTAAATTTAATTTTATTCACTGTTCAACAGGCATGCCTTCTAGATTTAAGTTTGATGTATATTTATAGCAATCCTCAGATCAAACTGAAATCTAGTTTTTAAATTTGGAGTAAGAAATTGAGTAATCTGACATTTGACGTGAACAGGAAGCAAAACTTATTAAAAATGAAAAAAAGTTCCACCCTGCATTCGTTATAGGGTATGGCAGGTTTTCTTGTTGTTGTTTTCAAATGTGGATAAAATTTTTCTCTCTCAGTGTACTAAAAATTATAGCAATGGGAATTATGCTGTTGGCACTGCATAGCGTAGTCTTTTACCTCATATTCTCTAAAGTTCACTGATCAAATAAGTTTAGAGAGACGCAACTTACTCGCTGTAGAGTTTTCGTAGGACCAAAGCACTATCACTCTGAATAAAACTGCCATAACTGTTGGTTTGTGTCCCTGACTAGCAGAGCACTGCGCTAGGAAGTAGGTTGTTTTATTTTTATAGTAATGTGTATAATGGGTCTTCTCTTCCAGACGTGCTGATAAAGGACTCCAAGTGGACAAAGCTGTATTTTGGAGAAGGCCAGGCAGCTCTTTCCTTTACTCATCTGAACAAAGATGATGAAGGTTTATACACCTTGCGCATGGTTACAAGAGGTGGAATCAGCGAATGCAGTGCATTCCTGTTCGTAAGAGGTAAACTTTTAATCTGTTTCTAGAGGAGAAATGAAAAAGAGAAATATATGTTAGTTTTATTAGTTTTATTAAACAATCATATGTAATGATTGAAGTACAAAAGAAATCCAGCCCTGTGGTGTTTTATAGTCATTTGGTTTGCATATAGTAGTCTGTACTAGAAAAAAATAGTCACCTTATGTGGATGGGGAGCTTCAAGAGGAACATGCTTCTGAGGATGTTTTGTTTTCTGAAGAACTGGAGAAACCATTCTTGGGAAGAAACTGCTCTTTTCTTTTTTTGCCATCTGCTTTCCTGTTAGGAAATAAACATCATTGCATATAGTCAGTGCTCACTGTGATGATTTTAGCTTTAGAGATTGGCAATTGGAAACAAGTGGTGTTGGGCATTCTCATATCCTGTGCCTGGCCTTAAGGGTATGTGCAGGAGAAAGCAAAAGAAATATTGCCACCACTATACTAGTTACAGTCATGTCAATAATCAGAGAAAAGAAGCAAAGAAATTAGCTCACTGAAAAATACAAGTTTCACAAGGGACATACATAAAAGGACCTAAATGTATTAAAATATAATAAATGTCAGAATTTTCCATCATACTTGCAAGCACAGCTCTCACTGAAGTGAGAATGAGCTTCCACATGCACCTGTGAGCAGGACTTAGTATTCGCTTTTATATTTTTTTCATTGAGAGATGAAAATCTCTCTGGTTGAGAAGTTCTTTCACTCTTTTAAAGACATTGCACAACAGCCTTGATGGTGGCAAACAGGAACAGCCCCACTGAAGCCATAGTAGCCATTGTAGCTGTATTAATTTTAGACCTTGTTCTCCTTGGAAATGTATTGGAATATACGTGTCTTGCAGAAGTATCATCCAGACTTGTGTGGGATGGAGAGACATGAATGTTTTTTTCAGGGGCTGGAGATCCAGCTTCCTCACAGGACTAATGCAAGGACTTCTTCAGCTTTGCAGTATGTCTTGAACAGGCCACTCTGCCACCCTAATCTCATTGGAAGCGGTGTGCTAAAGCTTTCTATTTCCAAGTTACCTTCTAAGAAAGACAGCGCCCAGGTGAAAAAAGACCCACAAGTTTTTGTTGTAGTGATGGGTCAGTTTTAGGTACCTCTGTTGTCAGTTTAATAGTATGTTTGATCCCTTTGCATGCACAGGGTTCTGACCTTGAGCTATGTCCTGTGGAGTCTATGGTGTTCTCTGCTGGGCGTTCTCTTGCCTTGTTTCATGTAGGTTGTGATCTGATGCTGAGCACAAACCACTTCACAACTAACTGTGATTGGACCGTATAAATTCAGACTCTATACAGTGGTTTTTTTTTTTTCTTGTTGTTGTTTTTGTTATAGAAACCTCTCTTTGAAAGGAGAGAACTTTAACTGTTAGGAGATTTCATTAAAAGTTGTGGGTCCCCATCAGTCAAGATGTCTCAAAATGAAGTCACTAAAACTGGAACATCGATTACTTATGCCTGTTTGTGTTGTAAGACTATAAATAGAAAGTAGCATTGAGAAACGTTCCCGGAGTTTGCAAAATTTTGATTCTTTAAGAGATTTATTTTCCTCAGCTACATGTTCTTTACTGAGTACCATGGTCTGGCCAGTAACACACTGAGACATTGCTTTCTGTTTGACAGACATCAAAAACAAATGGGTGGGTTAGGCTTTTAATTCTCATGAAAAGTAATAGGTGTTTCATGTCTAAACAGCTTTTCTGTCTTTAAAAACATCCCTGAACATTTCAATCTATATGAATATATGGTCCTGAATAGTTATTGCAGTGAACTGGTATGTCATGAAATCTTTGGGCTTCCATTTATATAAACATGATGAAATGAAAATCTTCACTTTGCCTTTATGATGTATTTCGAAGCAGTCACGGTCAAAACCGATTTATTTTGATTTGTGGTCCAGATGCCGATGCATTGATCGCAGGAGCACCAGGGGCACCGATGGATGTTAAATGCCATGATGCTAACAGAGATTATGTAATTGTTACCTGGAAACCACCGAACACAACCAGTGAGAGCCCAGTCATTGGGTATTTTGTTGACAAGTATGTAAACATTGGGATTTAGTTAATTTTGTTAGTTGCCAGAAACTGAAGAGGAAAGGAATTACCATTACGTCCTTCAATACATGTGTTCTTTAGATATATTTTTACAGACCCATGGCACTGGAACTCAGTTGCACACTGTGTTAAATTACTAGATTGTTCCCTGGCAAACTTTTAGCCCAGATGATCTAATGCTTTCCCAGGCAATTCTGGGCACAGTCTGGGAGTTAGCAGGGGCCGGAGGCCATTCCAAGTAATCATTTGCAGGCAGACACATTTTATCAGACACTTAAAATGTTCAATAGTATGGATGTGGGCGAATCAGAGAATGAGCCCTGACAGTATTTAATTTATAGAAGCTAGAATCCATGGGCATCTTGAATTAGATTTCATCTCTTTAGTCTGTGTACTGCAAAAGCTGTAATCTAGGAGTTATTACATTATCTTTTTATTTCTGTCTTAAATGTAGTACATCAGGAGCTCAAGGCCTGGGCTCCAGGGAGCTTGTAGTTTAAATCAGAATGGTAGTCATCTCTCCTTCAGTCAACTTTGCACTTCGCTGGGGTTTCAGATCAGTGCAGGCAGCTGGGGAACAGGGAATCCAAGTGCTGTTTTACATATCTCTTTCACTGAAGTGCATGCTTGCGCCTTGTAGTCAGAGCAGAACATCTGACCCTTAAGTTTGAAACTGTCAGTCAGCAAAAACATTGCTGAAATGATTTCATACTGTATATTGCTCTTCGCTTAAAAGCAACATTTGCAGCTCATTGCTATTTGTTACCCTGTAATTTGGTCTGGTTTAGTAGTAACTGTCTGGAATTGCTGGAAAATGTTGGTTTATAAATGGCAGTCAGTATGAGGAAATTAACTTGAGACCTGGGGACTCTACCAGCTATATCCAATTTGTACAGTGCATAGATCATAGGAGTATTTCACCTATTTTGAGTATAATCCAGTCAGGTGTGCCTTTTGACATGTTGCTTGGATTACTGCAGTGCCAAGGAGCCCTTGGTCATGGCCCTGTTTTTGCTGATACTGCCAAATGACAGTCTTCTACACAAATGTTTATAGTAGTACGACACAAACCATATAAGTACACACAAAGAAACCAATATAAGGACATCACTCTGCTCGTTGACGACTTCTGCATTCTGTGGCCCAGTCATTTTGGCATGAAGATGTTTGCTTGAAAATATGAGAGGGAAGAAATAGAAAAGATTGGTTGAATGTTGCAATTTCAGCATGTTCTGTGGAGATGCATGTTAAAAATAAAAGTGAATAATTTATTTTTTATATGACAAGGAAGAGAAGCAAACAGAAAGGAAGAAGAGAGGTTTGAAAAGCCCAAAAACCATGGAATAAAAATGACCTTTGCATTATGAAAAAATGTGAACAGGGTGGGAACTGGTGGTCTAATCGAAGAATAGTGTAAAAAGTTTGCAACTTTCATTAGTGAGGTGTATAGTTTAGTTCCTCAACTTAGTGAGGATGACTTCTGTGGTGTAGGATGGTGCATATGTATTGTGAGATGATGCTGACAAATGCTCTCTTCTGCTATTCCAAGATGTGAAGTAGGTTTGGAAGACTGGGTCCAGTGCAATGATGCTCCTGTAAAAGTCTGCAAGTACCCTGTGACTGGTCTTTACGAGGGACGGTCTTACATATTCCGTGTGAGAGCAGTGAACAATGCTGGCATTAGCAGGCCTTCTCGAGCCTCTGAACCAGTTGCTGCACTTGACCCTGCTGACCTGGAGAGAACGCAAAGTAGGTTATGCAAGGCTAAACAGATGCTGAATATTTGATCTTATTTCTTTTTAAATTTATTTTATTGAAGATTCTGTTTGCTTAGTTAACCGAAGGACTAGTGTTTATTTCTTCCTTTGATTGAATATCTCGCTACAGACTGCAAAGTAGCCTTGTGAGAGCTTCTCCATGAATAGAGTAAGCTGGCTTGCTCTGGGGAGTAGTTTTATTGATTTAGCCTTGTCCTAAACCCCTGTGCAGATTCTGAATATCACACCTGCTGTTTTGTGTGCTCCTTTTACTCAGAAGGGAATTAAAGTAGTTATGAAGAATTCAGAGCACTGGCCCATAGTTGCCTGTGAAATCTGAGTTGAATATGCACTGTTTCCTTTATGCATGCCTTATTAATATGTATATGCTTTCCTCTTCCTATAACACAAGTCCAGTTCATGATGCAATTTTTTACTCCTCTGCCCCAGGACTAAATCCATATAATGTGACTATGACTCTTGCTTTTTAGCACAGCTTTCAGTAGCACTGTCTTCTCATGCTCTGTTTTCCTATGAAAATGAATAAACCAGTGTACAACTTTGGAGAAATTGACTCCAACTGATTTGACTCCATTTGGGGAAAGATTTAAAAATGAATTTATAGAAAAGGAGGTATACAGGCTTTTGAACAGGTGATGAACAATAATTCGCAAAATTTTTAATATCTTGAACTAGTTTGAAAAACTAATTGTATATTTTGATTAACAGCTATTCATGTGGATGAAGGGCGAAAGGTTGTGATCAGTAAGGATGACCTTGAAGGTATGTAAAATTTCTATAATTTCAATCCATCTACTTATGCTGCAGGAATTTAGCGTTATAATTAGAAACAGCTTGAAAAAAAAACCCATCTAGTGAGTGAAGTCTTTATATTAATAAATAAAGACAGATATTCTGCTCGCAAGGCTGAGAGAACACAAGTGAAAGATGAGGTTTAGAAGGACGGAGAACATCACATTCTCAACATCACAACTTTTATTATGTTTTGACAGCATGTCCTCACCTTTTTGCTCTGACTAGTGCTAAACTGATTTTAAAAGGCTGAACATTGCATTTTACCACCCACCTTTCCCTTCTTCCTATACTTCTGGAAGCTGAATATAGTTCTCTTAGACTGATTTTGATGATCTGACCAAGTTAGTGCCATTTTCATAAAAATGCAATCCATCTCAATTCTTTAATTAATATAGCTATTTTAATACAGAGGTTATTCTTAACATTAAGGTTATAGACTAAATATTATTTTTCCTCAGGAGAACTGAAGAGCTCATGGCCAACTTTTGAGACAAAGTCTGAATTCCTTCTGGTTTTTGTTGTTTCCCTATGTGTTGATTTGCTTTTTAAGCTGGAGTAATAATCTTCGTTACACTTAAACTGTGAAAAATGTTAGCTATAATGGCTCAGCAGTAAAGAAGGAGTCTGTCTGCTCTCTTCCTCAGAGGTTATAAAGCTATAATTCCAATAATAACATAGTAAAAGAGAAACAACCTGAGAACAGGTGTAGTTTGAAGGCGAATCAGACATTAAATAGTTACACCAGTTCATGAACAGGACTGATAAAGTTTCTTTATTCTCAATGATAGCCTAAATGAATTGAGAAGAGTATTAAAGGATCAGAATAAATTTATAGGATCAGATTATAATTGTTCTACTTGCTTGACTTCTCAGAATATCCTCCTGCTCTCATGATCACCTGAGAATGGTCAGAGGCAGTAAATGGCCACTCTAACATAGGCATAAATAATGATATTTGGATTTCTGTTACATGAATGTGCATAGTTAATAAAGGATTATGAATATCCAAATACCACTGCTTATATAGATCATTACTTTAGTCTGCAAGATTGGAGACTATTTCTGAAAGAGTGATCTCATAGGTCACGAGTGGTTTTCCTATTTAGTGCAGGATGATGTTTCACTCTGAGGGCAGGTTGTGCCATCATGTTATTACAAACTATGGTAGCTTTGGTTTTTTCAAGGATGTAAGAAAACATGCTGAGATTTAGTTATGTGAAACCAACTGGAAACCTTTTGACTTTTTACTGTGAAGGATTATTGTAATTTTCTTGACTGTATGTTGATAATTTTGCCTTAAACTCAGCTGACTCATGTGCCTCTCTGAAAGAAAAAATATAGTTGTAGGTAATCAAATATAGAAAGCATTGAGAGAAATAAATTTTCATTGGATATGTCAGTTTGCTGAAAAAAAATCTGGTTTTGATTGGGAAATGTATATGATGACATAACATAAGTGTACATTTTGAGCCTGGTTCATTCTACAGATGTTTATAAACTGCTAAAACATCACTTCCCTGATTTAGACATTATTATTGAAACATTTTTCTCTTCTTTTAATGTTAAATCTTGAGCATTTAGAGGATATATGCTATTTGCAAGCCTGAGGAGTGAAAAAATGTACCTTCAAAGAACAAAACTTTTCGCTTTCTCTATCACAAGCCATAAAAGTAAAATATATGTTGAGTTGCTATTTGCAACCTATTACCAAGAGGAAGCTTCTTCAGGACTGTGTAGCTATGCCTGTGTAGTGGTCCTTCACAGATCTGAGCCTCTTCTATGTGGAGCTGTTTTACACCGTTGTAATTCCTTGGATTATGGAACTGTTTTTTCTCACATGGCAGTGGATGAGTGGGACCACAAAGGGTCATGCAGAATTCCTCCAGCCTGACCCAGGGTAGGCAGGTTCTGTCTGATATTCCCGGGAGTCCTGCAGAGTGAGAGGGGAGTTTGATCAGCCACACTACCTGTTGGAGCCACCAGAGGGCTGGTGGCATCTCTGATTCATAGATTTTACAAGTGCCATAGACTATACAGCTGGTAATACCATCATGTTACAGGATGTGTTGCTAAGAGGTTCTGATCATTTTTCCACTTTCCTCTTTGTTTTAAAGGTGTTTTTCTCCTTATTGTACTTCCCTTCCAGATATTTTTTCTATTCTAATTTCTCATAATAACTCTTTAGATTTTTGTCTTTGATCAAAAAATCTCGTGTTTGCATATAGTGAGGTTTTTAACCAGCAGATTGAAGTAATTCAGGTATGATCAAAGAAAAAAATGTGACAAATGCATATGTTTTCAGGGGACATGTTTAACCTTTATTGAAAAAGTAACTAGCTATTAATACTGAAATTTTATTTATCGAAATTTAATTGAAGTGAGCCAGTGAACTGCACAGATGACCTCAAAGGCCCCAGTGGCTGAGCATTGCACTGCAGGCTGGGAGTTCAGAGAGGAAGCTGCAGCAGGAGCGCTGACCCCGGGGGTTCATCTGCTGTTTAACACTCGCTACATTTATTGCTCTCACAGGGCATGTTCAGATACCGGGCCCTCCCACCAATGTACATGCTTCGGAAATCTGCAAAACATATGTTGTGCTCAGCTGGGATCCACCTGTTCCTCGTGGCAGGGAGCCACTGACGTATTTCATTGAGAAGGTACTGTGCTGTGCAGTGGCATTCTGCTGTAGGGTGCTTCATTGCTCTGTGCAATTACATTCAACCCATTTTCAGAACTGCAGAATGAACAATAAAACTAACACTTTCTGTGGTCTTGCAGGATTTGGAAATGGAATATTAGACAAGCATGAATAATCAAATGTCTTATTGCATTATTTAATGAGCATTGAAATTCAAGGTCCAGGGAAAAGGATGCCCCTGTGCTATTTGCTTACTGCTATCTAAAATGGGTACAAACTACTTGTGTAAATTAGCAGTTTAAAGAAATGGAAAAGAAACATCTAATGTTTCCTACAGGCAAGATTGTAAGTCTTCAATCTGTCTGTATTACAGAGAAGTTTCTGGCAGTCCTGTGGTAGACCAAGGAATAAAAGTGATTCTTAGTTTGATCCTCATTTTGAATTGAAGGGACTTCCATGATCATAGTAGGAGCGGTTTGTTCTTCACCTACCTGACTAAAATTTAGATAAATCCGTCCATGAGCCAGGTTTCTAAATTATGTTGGGTTGCAGCAGTTTGTTACAAAGTTTTCCCAGTAGGTAAAATGAGCCTTGAACCTGACCTCTAAAACTCTAATATGTCAAGCTATACTTAGTTTTTATGAATTATGCCTCTACCATATGGTCCCTCTTAACAATCCACAAACACTAAACCTGTCCTTAAAACTGCCACACATTCAATTTATGTCTTGAATATTGTGACAGCCTTTTCTCAGGCCCTTACTGTGCGAGTTGTTTTCTTCTTACATCTCAAATTCTGCATTCCTCCACAGTTCATCTCCCAGCCATCTTGTTCACGTCACTCCTCTTTCTGCAGATTCCTTATCTTTTCCTTCTCAGACAAATAAAAAATCTCCAATTCAAAAGACCTTTAGTAGTGCATTTCTACATTCTTTGTCATCCATTACCTGTTGGATATTGAACCAACTGGTGTAAAGTGAAGACCAGTCACTAGTTAAGTTTTCCAGCAACCATGTCCATGATTTCTCCTACTCTGCCTTCACATTCAAAAGAAGTAATGAAAATTTCCATAGAAATAAGTATCTAGTTTTTCTTTCTAGCAATGAAATAGCATGTCTTCCTTGCACATATTCCCAGTTGCATACATTTGCTCTCATCTATAAATGTCAAGCATATTGACTTAAGCATTTTGAAGCAGCTCATGTCATCGAAATACCTTGTTATTTCCAGAATATACAGAAATAGCACAGATAAAAAGCTCAGAGGTAGATGTCCATTGAGTGGACACCTACACTTGGTTATCTGAATTTTAGTCTAAGTATGAATTGAAAAATACACATCATCTGCTTGTTTTACAGAAATAACTTTTTCTTATACTAGTTAATACTGGAATCTAAAATCTTTCTGCATATAAACAATTTATATGAATAGCTTAGTCAGTTTATAGATGAATGGGGTTTTTTGCTATCCACAGTCATCTGTTAATTTAGAAAAGCACAGTTTTTAATTATTTTATTTCAAATAAAGAAGAGTTAGTCCTGAAGAATAAAAATTTATTTGTAAAGGCTTGAAGAAACTAAAAATGGAAATGAGTTTTCTAGGTTATAAAAGGCCACATTCTCTTAAAATCATTATTCAGCAGATATATCAAACTGCACATCAAAATGGGATCCTGATTCTTTCCTCTGTGAAAATGAAATGCAATAATTAATGTTTTTTATGGCAGGAAGTAAAATATATGGCAAAATAATGTTTATTTCATATTTTCTACCTTTTTATTATGAAGGAAATGAATGTTATATTTCTTTTTTCTGTTGAGAAACCTAGGTGAGTTGAGTATCTCTAAAAAAGATTTTTATATATGGACTCTAGCCATTTACATTTTTATTATTTGTCTATAGTAGGCTTCATTATATGCAAGGTAGTTTCCAAACACCTATGAAACACCTTTTCTCCTCTAAGAAGTTCACAGTCTATCAGGTTTGGTTCCCAGACTGTCTGTTCCAAAAAATTTATAAACTTGTAATTTGTATGCACCTTTCTGTGCACCAAAGAAATTTTCTATAAGCTGTTTATTGAGGTCTTGGGTTTTACTAAAATTTCTGAAAGATTCCATGACTAATTTTTGGTTACAGTAAACAGTTTATGTGGGAAATCTAATGGACAGCAGACTTCTCTCAGACTGCTGGTTTGCTGGCTCTCCTCCAAGTGCAATTGTGGTGATGATAAGCTCAGCTGCTGCACTGAGAATATTCAAAAGTAATTACTTCATTTGATAAATGCTTTTTTGGGACACAGTGTTACTCAACAGAATACATAAAGCAGTGAGTTAAGTAACATTTCCCTCTGTACCTTTCTGCAGAATTTGGGTTAGGACTTTCTTGCTTTGATACCAGACCTTTGGGTGTTCAAGGGGAGTTTTGCAGGAAATGAGAGTAATTCTTTTGGGATCAATCACAGTTGACAGTCATAGCCCTGACTGAAGGCTGGCTGCATGTAGAAGTGTGCAAGTATTGAAGTTGAGACAAGCAGAAAGACAGGGAGGTATTCAGACCTTTTTGAAGAGTAATGGCATGCATGAGCTATGGGAATTTGCATATGTTTAAGTGAGGCATTTGAGAGTGATCCTTCTCTCATAGCTCTTAAATAAATTCATGATGAGATGCAATACACCAATGTGTTCATTTTTTGACAGTTCACAGAAATGATTCACAGATTTTTTTTTTTATTTTTATTTTTTTTTTTTTAGTCCATGGTCGGCAGTGGAAGCTGGCAAAGAGTCAATGCACAGGTTGCAGTAAAATCTCCTCGCTATGCAGTGTTTGACCTTGCAGAAGGAAAACCATATGTTTTCCGAGTGTTGTCAGCAAACAAACATGGCATCAGTGATCCATCTGAAATCACAGAACCTATTCAACCACAAGATACTGTTGGTAAGGCTTTAATTGTAACACATTAATATTAAAAACAATAGATATTTTACAAAATGGAAATAGACAACTCTCATTATAATTAGATTAATATAACTACAGTACTAATAATCAACTTTATTTTTGTTCAATTTTGTGAAGGTTTCAAAAATATCAAGAACCTAAATTTTAGAAACTTTCTGAGTTTTCCTAATGCTCACAAGTTTCCTTACTGAAAGCAATAATCATTAAAAAGTTGAATTATTTTCAGTTATTCACTCTTCAGTGCCCTATTAATGTGACTTTTCAAAACAATAGGATAATGCAGGTTAATTGCTAACTTAGATAATTATGTTGTCTGGCTCAGGTACTACCTAAGTCCCTACAGTTTCAGCTAGATAAGGTAGCCTTTCATTTCTTTCTTAGTATTCTAAGATGCAAATTACTGCTGGTGAAGAATTCCTGTGGCATGCAGATGAGTAAATTTCAGGAATAGGGGAAGATACAATTGCATATTAATCGGTAATATTCCAAATGATAATAAAATGTTTTTCTTGGAGCCACATTCAAAAGCACAAATGAAAATTTAAGGAGTGGCTATTCATCTTGTTTTTCAAATATTTGTTTTCTGTTTTTAATTTTGCAGAGGTTACATATAACAGCTCCATATATTGATAGGTGTTACTGCTAAGTGCAGATAACTTATAGGATACTTGCTAGTAATATAAAAATATTTACAGTATCTGATATACTGTCATTAAAGAAATATAATCCATACCTTTGGCTTGAACTGTAATTTTTTAACTTTTATATATTCTTGATCTGATGTCTCATTAATGCATATAAATTATTTAAACCATTCAAGATTTCCCCAGGTAGTGAAGAAAAGCACAGTATTTCTTTCACTTAGTGCATAAAATAAGATAACCCCTAGGCGTTAATGCACATAATTCTGAATAAATCACAGCTTTAAACAAAGCATAAAGCAGAAGATCTATTTTAAAGAGAAACTGCAGTAGTATTTTCAGAGGTGGAGTTTACCACCTGAGCTAAAATACACCAGACACATGGCTCCTTTTAGTTGCCTTCATGTAGGGTCTTTTGCTAGTCTTGAGAGTAGCTGAGACAACCTCATGGGGACGGCAATAATTACACAGCGATTATGGGTAGCGTATGAGCAGAAAATAGAGAATGAATGAGGTGTCTTAGGCCTTCCAAAAGATGCTTAAAATTATGCAACTGAATTGAGTAGTAAAAGAGTATTCAGTTTGAGATTAAAATCCAAATTTAGGTGTTTCTGTGTAGGTATCTACAGGTGCACTAGACGCCTCTGCTCTTGCAGTGGCAATTGGAGCCTGGAAAATAAGTTGGCTGATGTTGCCATAAGTTGCCCCATGGCACCCAGCTGTGAAGTGTCTGCATTGGGGTGAGACCAATTTCAGGACTCTACGAGACACTATTCAGAGGCTCAGTTTAACCAGCTAAACAGACATCTGGTACCTCTGCAAATGTTTTCAGTTTGCTATTTCAGAGGACTGTAGGTATTGTCTACTGAATCATGTCTGACATCTCCACAAAGAAGTGTCAGACGCTCTAAAATGGCTCTAAATGAATTTGTTTGGGTAACTGAATTAAGCCCTAGCTCTTGGGCTATAATGCCACCTTAAAAATATGTGCTTTTAAACAGTTACACTTAAATGCCTAAATGTAGGTATGTTTATCTCAAACTGGTTCCATTTGATCTTACAGATTTATTGCATAAAGTACACTAGTGTGTAAGTATTAATTTTTATTTTAATATCGAAGGACCAAGTGAAAAAAATTGCTCCCTTTCTTTTGTTCTATGCTGCTTGTAGTTCTCTGCAATATATCAATCTGAGGAAGCTAAAATGACAGGTACTGGACGCCTCTCTTAACCTGTCATGCTAGGCTGAGTCATTGCCTTAGTTTCTTACATTATGAAAGCTCAGATTTATATTTCCTGGTGTACCGACTGTGTGTTGGTTCTTACTAAGATTTTTTTCTTCTATTTAGATCTCAATATTTCTGATTCTACTTAGGCACATTCAAGTGTTTAGGTCAATATAAACTGACAATGAGCTTTCATTGCATGTAAAGCAAACTGCATACTATGCTACATTGGGAGAACTGTAGTCAACAGATCAAAGGAAGCTTTATCCACGTTTTCTTGGTGCTGCTGAGTTTGGTCCTGGAGTATTGGTTCCAGTTCTGGCTTCCTCATTCTAGAGGGATGGTTTTGGAGGCACTGGAGAGGTCCTCTGGATGACAACCAAGATGGCCAGGGTTTTAGAGATTGAGAAATCTGAAGGAGGTAAAGGTACATGGGCTTGTTTAGTTTGGTGACTTACAAATATGATGGTGCCAAACTGTTCCCAGCAATGCCAGATGACAAAAGAAAGACCAAAGAGCCAAAAATTTTAGCTTAGTAAGTTATGTTCAACACACTCTTTTAATGAAAGAGGTGCAAGAGTGAAGTGCTGGAAAAGGTTGTGCAGAGAAGCTGTGAAATCTCCATTGTCAGAAGTTTTCAAGACTCAGACAAACTCATGACTGAGAATCCAATTTAGTGCTGGTGATAGTCCCACTCTCTGTGATTAAATGAACTAGATAATCCCTAGAGATCCCTTCCAACCAATGTTCCTATACTTCTGGAAATTTATCTATCTAGGTTTAGCTAAACTCTTTGCATTCAAATATATGCTTAAAGTTGTCCTGAAAACCTCATATTTTCTAAATTAGTATTGTCCTTAGTTGACTGCAAGGCATAATTTCTTAACACCCATGATGTACCTCTATAGTTTATGTGCATGTCTTACTGGTGCCGTAGTGCTACAAGGGCATGAGCTGTTCATCTATCTCTTATTTGAGGGAGGACTTTTGAGAGTGAGCATTTTCATGTCTATAGGCCTTCATCCACACTGATATTTGAAAATATGTTCTCCTCTAATTGACTTTTCAGAAAACCTATGTAAAATCAGATTGCTAAGGAGCCTCATAGAGTATTCTGAGTAAACAAATAGAAAAATAAATACATTTGTACGCATGTATATATGCAGTATCAAGGCTCGGAGTGAAAGAAATATACTAATATATGTATCATATAACAATATGAACTTGGTAGGAGAAGTCATAGCTCTAGTGATGAGGCATGATCAACGTATACAGTGTTTCACCTCGCTCAAATGACACTTTTTTTATGTATTTCCTAATAGCATGTTTTTTCTCTGTTTCTTAGTTGTAGCATCTGCACCTGGTCAGGTGGTGGCCACAAGGAATACAAAGACATCAGTTGTGGTGCAATGGGATAAACCAAAACATGAAGAAGATTTATATGGCTACTACGTTGACTATTCTGTGGTGGGATCAAATCACTGGGAACCTAGTAACCATAAACCTATTAAATATAACAGGTATTGACAAGATTCCTGTATTTTTAGGAGGCTTGAAAATGGTGAGATATTTTTAAGCTGATTTACATGCTAATCCATGGTGTTATAATGGAAGGAGAATATTGAATGAATGTGACGAAAAACAGTCTGCAGACTCTTAGAGCTAAGCTTTCCAAATTGTAGGGCAGATGGCAGACTTTCTCTCCACCTCCCTTTTTTTTTTTTCTCCAAATAGAAGCATCTTTTTTTTTTTAATTCCATGATTTCAAGTTATAAAAGCAGGTTATAGAGACATGATTCTGAGTGTCTTGGACATGAGCAAGCATGAAATAAATACCTTTTCTAAAGCATGGATAATTTCATATGGGATAAACAGACCTGATTCATATGAGTATGAAAAGAAGAGAGAACTCAATCGTTTTATCATAGTCCATGGACAAAAGGGCAAAAGGCCAGGCTGTTTCTGCTATAAATACAGTGGGAAAAGTGCTTTGGCTGCTAACACCACTGTGCAGGAAATCCAGGTGTCCCTTTCCAGAAATTTCAGAGCTCCCTGATCTACTGCATCTATGGAAAAAGGCCAGTAGCCCTTTCTTCTAGTTCCCTTGTCATGACACTAGCTCTGTCTGTTTTTCTGATGATTTCTGACTCCTTCCTAAAAATATCACACTTAATGGGATTCTTCAAGTAATTTCCTCCCTGACAATCCTGCTTACTTTTTTTAGAATCAATCACCAAATGCAAAGTTTAGATGTGTAATTTGTATTTATGACAAGCACATCATGATGTTTCATGTATTTTTGTTCAGCTATTAATGAATTTTGAGTGACCTTGTGTTTTACTGAATCTTTTTTTCAAGTAGTCAAGGAATTTGATCAAAGAAAAGGTAGAGACTAATTCTTGGTCAGTGGGATTGAGTTGCCATAAAATTAACAAAAAGTATTTAAACTTTTCATACATGAACATATCCTACAATTGGATAGTTCTGATTTTCTATCAAGTACAATAATTACCTAGAACCTCAGATGAAAACTGAAAACTATTTTTGATAGTGACTATGAAATTACAGCAAAAAATACAGTCTCTTCCCAGAATAGATTAGAATTTAGCAAGCTAAAGTTCAGAGGGAATATATTATATTTTATCTGACTGTACCTGCTAGATCAGCATTGACAATCTAATTGGTGACTTTTGTTCCAGTGTTCCATTCTATTATATTGTAGCACTGCATGTCATTGTATTACTGTTTCCCTCATGGAAATATTTTCCTTTGAGAAGCACTCATGAAGTCAAGCTTTTTTAATTGTTACAACAATTTCATGTTATAGCATAGAATGGTTCCTGTAAAATAATAATCCGTTATGCTATTTTTTAAACCCAGGTTTGTGGTTCATGGTTTGGAAACTGGAGAGCAGTATGTCTTCCGTGTGAAGGCTGCAAATGCTGTAGGACTGAGTGAAAACTCACAGGAGTCAGAGGCTGTAACAGTACAGGCAGCCCTTAGTAAGTATGATTCTGTGCAACTCAGCTTCGTGTTTCTTGAATGAATCACGTATTTTCAGCAATCATCTCCTTTGATCTGATTTGCTGTAACAGCCATCCCGCAGCCACCAAGCACAAGCTTAGTGATGTCTATGCTCTGGTATGTGGCTATTCTAGAGAAAATACATTGTTTTATAAAGAAACCACTATTCATAATATCTGTTAGAAATACTGGGTAAGATGCACTTTAATGACAAGGTTGCCTTCTACTATGCTATATAAAAGAAACTTCAACTTTGATTAAGTTAGACAAGTAGTTTCTGAGTGACTTGGAGTGGTGCAGAACAGTTTTGCACTGACTGTTCCATTTAGAGGAGTCTTGGGAAACTTCATTACTGTGTGGCTGAACTAAATAGAAAATTCCCTTTGTCTGCTCCAGGTTGGAGCGCAGTGTACCTCCTCTGGCAAACTCCTCTGTAAACAAAATTTCTGTGTAATCGACTGTGAAACCTTCAGTGGAAATGCTACATGTTGAGTGAAAGTCTGGATAATAATGTAGAACAAAAAGTACACAGGTCTGGGCTACTATGGTCCGATTTTCATTTCTGGACATTTTCATTTCATCCTGAAAAATTTAAAATAGAACACCTTTTCCCCAGCTGAGTGGCCTCTGCCTCTTGGAGAAGACCAATAGACATACTCGTCAGAAATAATCCTCTAAAAGTTTACAATTCAGAATGGCTAATAGAAGATAAATTTAGACATTACTCACAAAGTTACTCTATTTGATTTTTTAGGGCGAAGTGTGTCTCATATGGGTAGGTGGTGCATGGACACTTGTACACCTATCACCACTGTGTTGCAAATGCACTTGGTCACTGTGTGTTTTGGAGATGATGGTTGCATGGGGTATGTCACAAGACACAGGGCACACTGATCTTATGCATGCTTATGGGATATGGATGGCTTTTATCCATTTCGGTAGCCTTAACAGGAATTTAACAGGACTATTTACAGGTGACTTACATTAGCATGGCCAGAATCTTTCTGTAGTATTATTTTAAGGGCATTTATTAGAGTTTGTTATAGTCATTCTTATTTACCAAGAAGTGGCAATAAAAGCAAAGACTTTGAGAAGGCCTATTTGAAAAAGAAAAAAAGAACAAAAGTCCAGTTCTGCTGATTATTCTCTGTTTTTATGCTGATCACTAGTACAGCTACAAGATCAGGGATGGTACTAATGTATTCTCTTCTGAATGAGAAAAATGACATTCTCTCAAGTTTTACTGATAATTCAGCTGAAAATATCAGATGAGTTTTAGGGCCAGATGCTTAGCCTGCTCTGTCTGCAGCACACCAATGTCAAGAAAGGGGTATCTTTGGGCAAACTTTCAAGCATGGATGGCAAATGCAAAACGGCTTGTTAGAAGGAGTGCTTGCTAGTAGCAGGGGAATAAAAAACTCAGGAAAAAGAGTTTTCTCCATCTCTAGGGAGATGACTAGGTGACATTTCTGCTTGTGCTACAAATGGGAGTAAACCCATGCAGGTAAACTCATGAAGGAAATTATTTTTCTGCCTCAACATAGGTTAAGTTACTGAAAGTCTAGATATTTTCTATTTCATATAGGAAAAAAAAAGTAGTAACAGTCTGAAAAAGGCATATAATATAAGGATAGTAGGGGAAACCCATGGTTGCCATAGATCGGTAAGTCATATGACTTAATTTCTTTCAAGTTCATAGCCCTTTATGATGATGATGATAATGTGATTTTTACTGTATTCTAGAAGTACTTGAGCAGTTTATTTGTTTCTTCACAGGAAAAGATCTTTTGATCCATTTCCATCTTCTAGCATGATATTTAGCCTGGAGAAACTTGCTGACATTACTGTTTCCATACCAAATATAATTTTTTCCTTCTTGCTATCTCCTGAGAGGGCACAATGTTAGTCATATGTTTCAAAAGCTTCCACATTTATATCCGGTGATAAAATGAATGTTAATTAGCAACTTTCTAACTACTTTGCTACCAATATGCTGCTGACGTCAGTATGCTGCAGAAAACAGAATCAATACCAAAAATGCTACACAACTTCTACACTGCAGTGCTTTAGACTCTGTCTTAACTCTCATGTTGCTTATTTCCTTATAGCTTGTCCATCATATCCTCATGCTATCACACTTCTGAACTGTGATGGTCATTCAATGACCCTTGGCTGGAAAGCACCAAGATACAGTGGAGGTTCACCAGTCCTTGGTTATTATCTGGACAAACGGGAAGCTAACCATCAAAATTGGCATGAAGTCAATTCTTCCCTCATTACCCGGACGATTTATACGGTTGGTATTTTTTAATCCTTATATTTTGGGAGTTGATTTTTTTTTTTTACACAGACATTACACATACTACAAGAAAAGTAGGTGCTTCTGTTTGGAGAGAAACAAGGCAAAAAACTGAGGTTGTCAGTCAGTGCCATCCCCTGCTATGAAATTCTAAGACAAATAAGGCCGTTTGGATGAGAAGATTTTTGAGGGAAAAGATGAAGCACATTCTTCACAAGGAAAAAGATGAGCTATAAAATTCTTCACAAACTGTATTCATTAATGATCGCTATCTCTAGCACCACTGTAACGACATACAGAGAAAGGATGGAAGCATTTAGCAGAACCAATGACTGCGCTGTCTGTAGATGTGCAGACTTGTAAATGAAATGGATATGGGCTGAGAAAAAAATCTAACTGTCCTTGTTCTTACTTTCAAAATCTGCCTTCAGCTGAAAAAGGATGTATATTAATGAACCTAACCTTATGTCTCATCATCTTCTTTATGGAGTACCAGTTTTGAAATAAATTACTACTGGTTGCACTTACAATGTATGAAATGTTTCTTAAAGAGGAAAATTTGGATGTGAACTTCCTTGAGGAAAAAGATACAGCAAGTAATCTATCAATCTGATGCTTGTTAAATTAAGTTAAACAATCAGATTTTATTTTCAAATACTTAAAATTTTATTTCTGCAAGTCAGCAACTTTCCTATAAACTTCAGGGCAGAAGGAGGTGTTACTGATGTTTGACACTAAAGTAGAAAATTATGCTGCTGGTGAGCTGAGGAAGAATGTTTGATGCACAGAAGGCAGGCAGCAATACCCAGGTGTTTGTGTGCTCGTGACTGATTTTATAACTGGCATCACTGTCACAGCAGATGGAGCATGGGTGTTGAGAAATAAAAAAGGGCAGGCAGGATAGGCATGAAAGACCAATACTAAGTAATGCTTTCCAGTTATTTTTATTTTTTAATGCATTTATAAGCAAATGAGTAATGTAAATTAGGGGCCACCATTCAGAATTTAATTGGATATTTAAGTGTCAGTCCTGCTAGTAACTGCATTTGTGCTTGAAGGTGCATCTTCGTACATTAGTTTGAATGACTGGAATCTGAAATACTGATGGAAAATAAAACCAAGACAGCTTTTAGCAGCACAGAATATTTTATGACATACTGCAAGCAGAGAATGCCCCAAGATATACAGTGCAGCACTGGGAAATCACTAAAGGTTTAACCTACTCTGATTGAATAATTCCATGGGAACCCCACAAATATTCTTTCCCTTAATAACCTGGGATTTCAAAATAATTTTTACAGGCTGAGCTGTTATTCTGCCTTGTGAGTCCCATATATATCTCTCTGGCTTCAGGAAATTACATCTAAATTATTTTAGTGCCTGACTTTTCTATTTTACCTTGTTTGCTTTGGTCTTGTGTTTGTGGCTACCCCATCATATGTTTGTTACCATCCCATAACATGTTTTTTACCATTAAAGAAATCATACCATGTTCCTTTTTTAGCTCACATTTTCACAGAGAACATGGTTATAGTTTATTTATTAATGAAAACCTAAAACTCTTTGGTATCTCCGGTAGAAGTACTACCCTTAACTTTCTCTTTCCCTTTCCCTTGAGACATATGATTAAATATAACTGGGCAAATTATGCAGAGGGATGAGGTGTAGAAGGCTTGTTTTTTGTATTTAGGTGCTCTGAAAGAGGGCTGCTACCATGAGGTACTCAGGGTATCAAGACATTCAATGCCTTTTAGTCTTCTACTTTGATCTCAAAATCTGAGATGCTGATATGGGGATGGATTCATTAGGTAAAGGTTCATTTCCCAGGGGTGTTTGCAGAGGAATGGGATGGATTCTGCTCATCCATTGCCAGTGCTTACTTTCTCAGTTCATAATGGTAGGTTACATTAACAGAAAGATGCACACAAGCCAGAAAAAAAATTACTGAGGGGCTCTTTCCCAGAGTTATATCAGCACACTCTGGAACTAACTGGATTGTTTTTACTCCACTTCCTGTTGTATTCCTTTCTTCCTTGGTCAGTCCACTGCGGTCTCTTTAAACCAAAATACCATTTGAAGTCTTACTTAAGTGAATGGCTTATGAGTAGCCATCCATATGCAATGCAGGAAGATAGTTCATATTAGAACACTCACCCGTAAGTATGTGCTACTGGTCATTCATTGATTTGGTTCCCTGGACGTTTGCTTTAACCGCATACAGCCTTTCATGCCAATATATGAGTTCTGTTATTCCTAGGATAATGTGACAGAAATGTGAATGTTTAATGTGGAACTCTGCAGTTTGGTTTCAGAGTAAAATCTTCAAATGAGATCCTTCAGCACAACAGTAAGACCTGATAATTAATTAACCAATGTTTATTTCAAGTATTTATTAAATTAATATATATTGTGGCTTTTGATATATTGAATTATTTTCTCAAAATAAAAAGGTAGAGGATTTGACAGAAGATGCCTTCTATGAGTTCAAAGTTGCTGCTGCAAATCTGGTTGGAATAGGTCAGCCTTCAGATCCCAGTGAGCACTTTAAGTGTAAAGCCTGGACTATGCCAGAACCTGGTAAGTCTATTAGTTCTTCATGAATCTCAATTCAACATAAACACCTTAAAACACAGCTAGAGAATGTTCCAGCCAAACTCTGCTGGATGTCTTTTGCTTAATTTCTTCCATTATTACCTGTTGAGATTGCTCTTGCTTCCGAGATTTGCTAAAAGCTACCTCCACATCCGCACTGATGACACTGAATCTCCTGGGAAATAGCTGACATTTACTCAGCTTGCTCAGTGTCCCTTTCTTCCACTGCCCACATCAGCTCAGAGCAGAAAGTCTTGAGCCTTTAATCTGTGTTTGTGTCTCTATCCGCTCTTCAAGCCCTACAAGCTCCACTTCACACTCACTCCCTGTACAATATATAGGCATCTCTGCACCATAAATGCAGTCTATTAAGAATATTCCTGGAGTTTCAGACTCCAAAATTGTTAGTTTTTGGTCATAAATAACACATAAAAAAGGTCTGTTTCTTGACACAGAGACAAGTAGCATAGCTAAAGTCTCCCAGTCTCAACTATAGTGCCCACGTTCGTGTGTTTCCCCGAGGTTGTACCTAGGTGTTACCTGAGAGCTTATTATTAACCAGGTATTAGATCAAATTTGCTAACAGACATACAGGAGTCATGACTATGTGCTGGTGTTCAAAACCTGTGTTTAGGTTGTCTGTAGATATAGCTGAGGACTGTTAGTTGCAATGCTATGTACTGTGAACTCAGGACCCCCATGGAAAGGAAGTTAAACTATGACCTACATCATGTGAGCGTATAAATTTGTGCCTAAATGTTAGACATCTAATTCCAGGTTCTTTGGGAAAGATCCATTCCTAATCTTACTATGCTTACAGTTTAAAAGTTCCTCTAATATTCCCGAATCTTTATTTCTGCAACCTTCTCAACTGAGTATGTATTCCCTATTATTAAATAAGCAAATTTTAGCTCTTCTTTTAACTTTTTCTAGTTGAATCATTTATTTCTTGAATGGCAGTGCAAAAACTGGAGACACTATTTCAAATGAAGATGTTTTAATGCTGAACATAGCAATACCACCTCCTACAGTTCATTTGCCTGCTTATACATCCCCTTCTATTTGCCTTTTAAAACAAAATTTACACTGGTTTGCTATGTTGCAAGTTTATCTCTCTTTAATACTCTGATTCTTTTCTTCAAAACTGTTTGTCAGAGAGTTATTCTCCAGATTTTATAGCAAAATTCTTCTGAGCTCATAAATCTTACCATATGGACTTAATGGCATGACAGATCTGTCAACAGCAAAATGTTTTATCTCCTGACCTTAACTCACTTTGTGTTAATTACATTTTCTTATCATCTTATAATATTTAGTATGAATGCATCATCAGTTGAACAATTTTCTTAAAGAAAGGATCTGTTATTTATACTCTCTACAGTGTTTTCAAAACATCAGTGAAATTGCCTAGTGTGTAAGCAAATTATCCTTCATTTTAAATGATAGATAAAGAATTTGAATAAAAGACACTTTCAGGAAATGAAGAAAGTGACATTTCCATTTTCATAATGAATAATCTGACCTTTTTACTCTTTGGCTGATTATGTTGTTCTCGTTATGAAACTAGTTGGAACAGACAGTATTGCATTCCTCCTGCTGAAAAAAACACCACAAGCAAACAGCACTGCTCTCACCCTGCAATTAAAAAAAAAAAGGAAATTCCAAACCTGTTATAATATTTCACAAGTTTGTGGTTTTGGTTTTTTTTTAAATACATTTTTAAACAATGGCTTAGCAGTAATGAAAAGAAATATTTGACAGTTAAGACTGGGAGAAAAAGCCTGACCCTCTTCCCTGACTTACAAAAGATACTGAAGACTAATGTGACTGCAATATACTCCCAGTGTCAATGAAATCTTCTTTCACCTTTTGATATGGAAGGGAGGTTTCCTTAGAAAGGCAAAAGCCCTTTGCGGGATTTTCAGCATAAGTGATGGATTCCTTGCCCAGAGCCCATAATTATTTCATCCGTCTGCAGAACTCCAGTCTTAGGACTCTGTGAGTTGCTGTAAGTTAGCAATGATAGCTAATGGATTATTTTATATTACTTTAAATAAAATGTAATTCTGGGGTCTCAGAACTCTCAGAATAGAACATGCTTCATTACACTTCTCCTTCTACTGCCTAGATTTCTAGCAGGTGCATTTAACGATGGTATTTTAATTATCTTTGGATATATAGACATTTAGATTGGGATTTTTAAAGACCCCTGAGGGAAGGCTTTAGGGTCCTTCAAAATTGCAGTATTTCCATGAGAAATCTAGTATTTATCCTTATAAGAACTGGAACAGGTATTTAATGTTTCTTTTTTGAAACGTGCTTATCCACTTTAGAGAAACACTTTTCTAGTGCTTTTGGGTTTTTTGGTTTTGGTTTTTTTCCCCCCTGTGCATTTGCTGAATACCATCCTTTACAAATCTTATGTTAATTAATCACTGGTTAACATCATCTAAGCTGGAATGGCAATCAGATTTATTTATAAGGTTTTTCCACTCCTTTTTTTTTTATTTTTAAATGGTGATATGTGCTGTAGGGAAAAGTAATATCTTGACAGCAGAGAAAATCCCTAAGTTTCAGCACTAAATCTAAAGCACAAGAAGGAAGGCACATAATTCAGCTGAATATCAGTGTTCTGTCATGGGTGTTTTGACCATGGTGGAAAACTGTCATGATTATGCCTTTGCTCTTGATATTTTTATTAATGTAAATAAATATGAAGAAAAGAATTACTATAAGCTTAACTGAGCGGCACTAGAACTTGAAGAAGAGGGAAAGTATAGTGGGGAGAACATAACCTGGTAGTTGCAAACATATAAACACTCATTTATTTGTAGAGCATCAGGATATTTTTAGCATAAATTGTTCTCCTAACAGGTATCATCTTGAGAAGCTTCTCTTGGCTATAGCTATTCACCTCATAATAAAAATATCTTCTGCCAGAGAATGAGAAGCCTGATCCAAACTCCCCTGGTGCCAGTGGGTTTTGGATTACTCTGAAAGATCAAGGCTCATGCATACCAACAACAACAACAACAACAACAACAACAACAACAACAACAAATCCTGATGTTAAATATGAACTTGAATCAGGCTCAGTGAAGTAACTTTGATGTAGGGCTGGTGAATTAAATAATAGACAAGAAGCCTCTCTTACGTGTTGGAAAACCTTAAACTGCATGGATTTTCCACATGATTAACTTTCCCTTAAAACAGAGTTACTGAGATCTAGCTAACCATGTATGCTTCAGCATACTAATGTCACTCACTGTATAAAGCTGATATTGCTGTACAGCCATGAAGAGAAAGGGACCTAAATATCATGTATACCAGATTTATTGTAGAGGATGAGATTTTTGAAAGCAAACACAGCCAAAATTAAGAGAGGTACATTTTGGCTTCTACAGGGACAGTTTGCAAAACTTCATTATATTAAAATGAATTTCTAATATTTGTAATATCTTAGGTCCTGCCTATGAGCTCATGATATGTGAAGTTAGAAATACATCACTGGTTCTTCTGTGGAAAGCTCCTGTGTATGAAGGCAAAAGCCCTATTACTGGGTATTTAGTGGACTATAAGGAAGTAGGTACAGAAGACTGGATCACTGCTAATGAAAAACCTACTTCAAAGCGCTATCTTAAGGTAACATTTTCATTACTTAATATTAATTCAAAATGGAGTTCTGAAAACTGATTGAGTACAACAAAAATATGTATTTGAACTTCGCTTCTGCTAACATCTTTGTAAAGTTAACAAAATAGTTTGGATTGTTTTTTAAATTGGCTTTGCCCTTTATCTTGTTCAAGGTCACTGATTTACATGAGGGTCATACCTATGTTTTCAAAGTTCGTGCAGTGAATGATGCTGGGATAGGCAAGTCATCTGAGTTATCTGAACCAGTGCTTGTTGAGGCCCGGCCAGGTAAAATGAACTGTTTAACCTCCTCTGCTTCTAAAATACTTAGAATTGAATTTAATCAATCTGATTCAATATTGCATCACAGATAAATATTTCAGGAGTTAAGAAGCTCTTATCCTTAAAATTTAAAGAAAAAATCACATGGATACAGAGATAGTGATAAGAATTTTTACTTTGCTTACTATCGGAATTATTTGATAATCAGTTATTTTAGTTTTTATTCTAACAAAGGTGCTATTTGCGGGACTGAAAAAAAAGTATGAAAACACATTTATTAAAGCTTCAAGAGTGATAATAGAACTGGCTTATTTAAAATTTCATATCTTCTCATATTCAGTTACATCTTATTGATATGTTTCTCAATACGTATTTATTAGTTCTAACATTCCTTTTTTGTGTGTGGAGTAAGAAACTTGCTAGTATGTAATGATGATTCAGAATATGATATAAACCTGCTTTATAATCTGTTAATAAAATCAGTATCTGTTAGAGAAGATGGACAAAATTTGCACGGGCTTTGGTAATTTATGAATTGCAGCTTGAAAGAAAAATACAGCCTTGACATTTGAATTGATTCCTATTTTGCAGGAACAAAAGAAATCTATTCAGGTGTGGATGATGAGGGTAATATTTACCTGGCTTTTGAGTGTAAAGAAGCTACAGATGCATCTCATTTTGCATGGGGTAAATCTTATGAGGAGATTGATGATTCTAATAAGTTTAAGATTGAAACAGAAGGAAATCAGTAAGTGGTGCCAATCTATCAAATTATTAGAAATTTGTCATGTTTATAAACTCAGTAACAAGAGAACCTCAAATAATTATGTTCTTCTTTATTGGTGATTTCAGTTCTAAGCTGTACTTCAAAAATCCTGATAAATCAGACTTGGGAACTTACTCTATCTCAGTTAGTGACACAGATGGAGTTTCATCTAGCTTCGTTATGGATGATGAAGGTAAGGTCCTTAAAAGCTCAAGTCTTTCTTCATTGTATCAGGTCAAGTGCACTAAAAATTGCCCAAGGGGAAAAAAAAGAACCCCACAGCTCTCACATTCTTTTTTATGCATTAAGGAAAACCAAAAAAAGACTGCACAACAGGCTTCATGTGATTTTTCTGATTATCATAATGACGAAAGCTGGGGAAACTTCAGGCAATTTTTTTTTTTTTTAAAGATAGAGAATGTACCAGTTAGTATATTTTTTTTATGCTGGGATTAAAATGATGTTTGTAAATATCTGTTACACTTTCAGTTGCAGTTTCATATAACCAAGATCCAGGAAATTAGTGAGAAAAAGAATGATGCTTTAACAAGATCTGAATGCATTCGGTCAAATTATTGTTTACCTTATATTTATATTAGTTTTACTTTATTTCACTGTAGCTATTTTGTTTCATTGGAGTTGCAATGAATTTGCTTAGTTCTGACTTTGTTTTATCATTGAGAAGTATTCACATAAAAAGTGAAGAGGAGAATTTGCTGTTTTACATTGCATAAAAATTCCTTTGGTGCTTTCCTAGTCCTCAGGCTGTAGCTGCTATGCCCAGTTCCTTAAGCATGAAAATCCCTCTGCTTACTGTCTTTCCAAGTAATTTAAGGAGAAGAGATGAGACTATGGTTTTATGGTAGGCAGGACCTTTATCACGGTAAGAAACATGTCA
>VWZG01001934.1:54868-77755 GCA_013396735.1 Grallaria varia
AAAAAAACCATGTGCAGGCAAAAAAAAAAAAAAAAAAGTTTCTCCAGGACATGGATGATTTATGTGGACTCTTAGTCGTTACCAACATCTAATTCTTCTAGGGAAGATGAACTTGCTATATTTTTAATTTTCCAATGCATTTTATCATGAGAACTGCCCTTCGGTTTAGTTTTGCAGCATCACTCTGAAATCACGCTGTAGGTCAGTTCTACCTTTGAAGGTTTTTTTTTATAAAAGCACTGAATGTGTTTCCCATCTCACACTTAGCCCATGTCTTTCTTGGTCATATCTGTCACTCAAAATTAAAATTCTTTTGTACTGGATCACTGCATAAGTATCAGATTTTGCATCTTGGTACTGAAAACCATTATTTCATTGCCCATTTTCTCCCTCAAATGTTATAAATTGTCCTGTAATTTTGCTAGATGCTCATCCATATCATAAATCTATGCTAATTTTTTCTGGTCTTTACATTATCTGTAAATTTGGAATTGGCAGTAATATTTGTTTTCCAAATCATTATTGGTAATTAATACGACAAATAACATTAGTATGAAAATATGACAAAGTAATTTCTAGATTCTCACACAGCCTTCATGAGGATATAGTGCATTGAACAGAACTTTCTGCACTGTTTTCAGACTAACCTGCTCTCAGTCTTGCCTCCTGCCACAGTTAAACAAACTTTTCAGGAACGGTGTGAGAAAGGAAGTCAACTGATAAAGGAGCCTCATACACTGCTTAGAAGCTATTGTTTCCCATCTTTCTTTTATGTTGCTGCTTTTTAAGTTTCAAGTAGGTTTTGGTGCTTGCATAAGTGTGTACACAAAAATGCATGGAAAAGGAACACTTGCTAAATCCATGTATCAGAATTTTAAGCTTCCTAAATCTTATTTTTTTAGTCATCATTTTCTGAAGGGAATAGGGTATTTCACATATAAGACTTAAGGAGATCACTTTGCTGATGCTGATATGTGCCTTCTTTGACACTCATTTTCTGACTGCATTTTTCAGAATAAAATTAAATGTGAATATTTTTCTTATTTTCAGAGCTTGAACGTTTGATGGCATTAAGCTATGAAATAAAGAATCCAAGTAAGTTGAAGATCTGAATTTATTTGGTATTCTAGAAGAAATATAATTACGTACTAATGACTGGAATTCCAAAAAGATTCTTCTGAGACGATGGCAACCGCATTTTTCATGGCAGCTTCTTTTTTCATGGAACAACTCCCTTCCTTATCTTTTAGTTTGTTTAGAAGAATATTAGTTGACACTGAATAAAATCAACGTTCCTAAATGTCTTTGAAATTTGACTTTGACAGTAGACTATTGGTTGTCACTAGTCATGTCTTTACACAATGTGTAAGCTGTAAATTCTTTTCTCTGTTTGAGAAATTAATTTAAAAATCAGCCAAAGACTGCATTAGAGGACTTTGCCTGAATAAGATTTATTTGATATCCACAAATAAAAGGGAGTTGCTAGTATTTTACTACATTATTCCTATTACTCACAAGGTTTCATTTTTATTAACTTTTGATTCTTTTCTTTCTGCAGCAATTCCACTGAAATCAGAATTAGCTTATGAGATTCTTGAGAAAGGAGAAGTTCGTTTCTGGATTCAGGCTGAAAGCTTATCTCCAGATTCTACCTACAGATTTGTTATTAATGATAAAGAAGTTGAAAACGGTGATGTAAGTACATATTGAGTAATACATAAAAGGGATTTTGTTTAATACACTTTTATGCAATAATTGGCATTATATTGTTATCATAGAATCATAGAGTCATTTAAGTTGGAAAAGACCTTTATGATCCTGGATTCCAACAGTGGAACCTAACACTGCCAAGTCTGCCACTAAACCATGTCCCTAAGTGCCACATCTAGGTGTCTTTTAAATGCCTCCAGGGATGGTGACTCAACATACTGACACCCTGGACAGCTTATTCCAATGCTTGACAACTATTGCCACAAAGAAATTTTTCCTAATATCCAATCTAAATTCCCCTGGTACAACTTAAAGCTATTTCTTCTTGTCCTATTGCTTATTATTTGGGAGGAGAGAATAGCCCCCACCTCACTATTATCTCTTTTCAGGTAGTTGTAGAGAGTGATAAGGTCTCTCCTGAGTTTTCTCTTCTCCAAACTAAACAACTCAGGTCCCTCAGCTGCTCCTCATAAGACTTGTGCTGCACATCCTTCACCAGCTGCATCACCCTTCTCTGGACACACTCCAGCACCTCAATGTCTTTGTTGTAGTTGAAAGGCCGAAAGCTGAACCCAGGATTGCAGGTGTGGCCTCACCAGTGCTGAACATAGTGAGATGACACTGCCCTGGTCTTGCTGGCCACACTGTTCTTGATACAGGCCATGATGCCACTGGGCTTCCTGACCACCTGGGCATGCAGCTGGCTCATGTTCAGTTGGCTCTTAACCAGCACCTCCAGCTCCTTTTCCCCATGGCCACTTTCCAGCCACTCTTCCCCCAGCCTGTAGTGCTGCATGGGGTTGTTGTGACCCATGTGCAGGACCTGGCACTTGGCCTTGTTGAATGTCATACAATTGGCCTTGGCCCACCTATTCAGCTTGTTCAGATCCCTCTGCAGAGCCTTTCTACCCTTCAGCAGATCGCCATTTCCACCCAACTTGATCCCCTCATCCAGATCATTGATAAAGACATTAAACAGGACTGGTCTCACCACTAAGCCCTGGAGAACACCACTTGTGATGAGCAGCCAGCTGGATGTAACTCCATTCACCCCCACTCTGGGCCAGGCCAGAATCAGTGCATCCATCCAAACTGCGAGCAGCCAGTTTCTCTGGGAGAATGCTGTGGGAAATGGTGTCAAAGGCTTTACTTAATTCCAGGCAAGACAACACGGTGGATCACCATGTCACAGAAGGAGATTGGGTCAGTCAAGCAGCATCTGCCTTTCCACAAGCCCATGCTGGCTGGAACTGATTCCCTGGTTGTCCTGTGCGTGCTGCGTGATGGCTTCAGGATGATCTGTTTCCTAACCTTCTGTGTCACCGAGGGCTCGCTGACATGCCTGTAGTTTTCTGAATCTTATAGTTGCTTAAAACCATGTTATTAAGACGTGATAATACCTGAAAAGAATGCCAATCTTTAACTTGAATCTTTTTTGCAGTGCAGGATTCTTGTTGCAGTGAGCCTACTCACACCAGAAAAATAAAGCAACTCTCAGAAATCAGCCAAGGGAGGGGAATTTAAACACAGACCAGTATTAAGCATAAATATTTTAGAAAAGTAGCTCAAGAAAAAGGCTGCTTCAAGTACAGTTTTGGACTCCAAACCAGCAAGACAAGCTGTTCCCAGAGACTCATGCTACTAGTTTTACATATGATGTAGGAGGCACTTGCCAATGTCGCAACGTTCACAGACTTAAAACATTTATATGGCATCCCTTTCCATTTTGTTTTTTACATTGTGTCTTAGAAACTGAATGGGTATTGAACAGCTATGGAGAGGAAAGGGCAGGCCACCAGCTTCCTGCATTTTTATAGCTCTAGGAAGACTTTTCATCCAAAAAAGCTCTCAGATTGGGCTGAGAAGAAAGCAAGGTCGTGCCTTTGCAGGGCAGGAGTGTCATTCATCTACAGGCCATAAAGCACAGCACTGGGAATACATGTTCCTGTGAGGAATCCATCCTCAGTGCAGCTGTTTGAAAGATTCAGTTTGTTTCTGAGAATGCAAAACCGGGTTTGGGTCAGAGAAGCTTATCAGCATTGTTATACCATAGAAAAGTAAAGAACATTTATTTTAATTACATATTGACAAGTGGAAGAAGAAGTATTTCTGAGTAAAATACTTCTCAGTTTTTCTTGCTTTAAGAAGTAATAAACTATAGTACTGAAACCCTGAATATTAATGCCTAGGATGTATTGAAACGACAATACTCTGCCTTGGCAACATTCATGGAACAGAACGAGCTATTTTTAGTTCGCATATGTTTCGGAAGTGTTGACATCAGAAGTCTTGAAGTGAAGCTGCATTATTTCACCTCTTTAATTAGTAACCCACAGGTGACATTTACGTTTGGAGACTGATGATATTTTTGTGGAAAGTCGCATAAAAGCCTAATATTTATGGTGCCCATAAAATCATTGAACTTCATCTTGCTGCATAATGGCAATAGTTAGAAGCCTAATTGCACTCTAAAACTTGTCTGGAGACTGGGCTGCAGTCACTGAGCATGTTCAATAGCCCATTATGCTGGTGAATTGTGGCCTGATTCTTGACATTGGCTGAAGTGATGTATTTTTCCTCCTAGGTCCTAACGGGGAACATTTTTTTGGTAAGATTTCAAAATAAGCTGAAAATGGAATGAACTGAGCTCCATTTACTCAGTTGTCATTTTAACATTTTAATATTTTGTTTCCCTGACCTAAAAATAAGAAAACAAAAATTAAAAAAAAGAAGCTTTATAAAGGATCAGTTTAAAACATACTTTTTTTTTTTTTTCCCCCCCTGCTTCTGGCAAATTTAAATTTATTGTTCTCCCTGACATCTCATGAAGTAAGTGCCAGTGTGGTCCTTGACCTCTGTAGGCAAGAGGCTGTAAGCAGGAATTTGAATGTGCACTTTTTGATAGTTTGGGTGAGTTCATAAATGCTCTTTTTAACCTGCCTGGCCTATCTCATTAATTCTTACAGATGAACTCTTAGATAAGGAGATTTACTACTTAATTTCATGATTAATTTAATCTTGGCTTATTCCTTGATATCTTTGCACTATGTATGGGAAATTGCATATCCAAGTTATATGAGCATTTCTCCATGCTATTTTATATAAGTACTATACCTCTGTTTCTTCCCTCTAATTCATTTATTTAACGAATTATTATCCTTATCAACGTGTTGGCTACTGCTTTATTAATTCCATATCTTTTTCTTCATCCTTCAGTTACCCCTCTAAGATTTAAAAGATTTGTATATTTGAAAATACCAGTAGTGAATGCTAAAAAACTTGAGTATGTCTACACTGTTCTTCCAGACTTATTATCCATACAACAGTGAACCTGTTCTTGAGGCTGGCCAAGATGTGTCCCTCAAAGTTAAAGCAGATGTATCTGTGTTGTCGTTCCTACTACTTTTGGATCAGGACGTAGAGGTTTTTCCACTTAAGGAAGGTCATAGGGATTTTAATAAGTGGCATTTTTACTAGCCTTTTTTTGCTTTTCTTCTTTCTTCTCCTTCCCTAAAATATATCTATCTGTGGCTTTAGTGCCATTTTTTATATTTGGAATCCAATAAACAGGTTAATAAAAATATTCTATTTATATGGAATCATGTCTCCATTTAACAGTATCTATAATAAATTTAACAGTAACAGGGTCTGTAATAATTCACTGTATATAACTTCTTCTAGATGGTGACATTTACTGTTCTCTGCCATCATGAATGGAAGTTGGTGTATAATATCCTTGACCACATTGGTTACCTAAAAGTATTCACCGAGTAACTTCTGTGGGTTATTCCTACTCAGTTTTAGTAATTTGTTACTTGAGATTAAAAAAAAAATCACTGATAGTAGGGAATACAGTCCTTATGATTGGAACTCACTGAATAAAATATCACTTAGTAAAAGGTGGCGGTAATTAAAACAGTACGTTCAAACTTAGAACACATATTTTGCAAAGATTGTCCAATATTTGCTTGCAATTTTGTGTTTCCTTGATGATATCTGACAATAATTTATCTTTCTGGAATATTTAATAGAAAGCAAACACATAAACGACACAAACAGGGGAAAGCATATTTAACTTTGAATTCAAGTCAACATTTAGTTTCTTGAGTATTCTGCAAACACTGTGGTGGGTAACTATATATTCTGAAAAAATTCTGCCTCTCTTTGGTTGACCGTTTTTGGTTCCCAAAAGCTTTGTTGGTTTTGCTCAAGTTACTTTTCTCATGGTCTTTCACTTTGGTGTTCTTTGAAAATCACACCTAGCATTAAATGAGAAAATCATTATAGCCTTCCTAAATAAACTTTTTTTTTTAATGGAGAAAATAAGATCCATTATTGAGCTGCTAGGTTTCTAATATTTAGTAGTGATGACTTTTTGGATTTGCTGTGATGGATTTATTTGAAGACCCACATTTGTGTCTACAAACATAATGTTTCCAGTTATTTCTGGGCTCTGCTAGGAATAATGCTTCAGCCTAGCAACCCCCCTTGTTGAACTGGAAGCTGCAATACAGCTAAAGGCTGGCTGTGTAGGCTCTTCTTCAAACACGCATAGTGCCATAAACTATTGTTTTCAAATTCAAAACAGCTGTATTATGATGACTCGAGGATTCCAAATTCAGCTGCATGCAGAGACTTGTGTCACCACTGGGATCTTGTTGTACAACAGCAAATAGAAACACACCCTTGTTTCCATAGTTGAAAATTAAAAGGACGTGGAAAAGCTTGAGTGTGGAGGCAGGAATATAAAACATGATTAATTTGATGAAAATCATACGTAATTTACACTGTACTATAGTTATTATTTGTTTATTTCAGAGACATAGAATGAATTGTGACCGTTCAAATGGCATTATAGAAATGGTGATGGAAAAATTTACAATTGACAATGAAGGTACCTACACAGTACAGATTCAAGATGGAAAGGCCAAGAACCAGTCCTCATTAGTTCTCATTGGAGATGGTACGTTCCCTGAATCATTGAAACTTTGCCTCTGATCTTCAAGTATTCTTTGAGCAATTTTGTGACTAACTCATTTTTCGCTCACCTCTTCTGAAATTTAGCATTCAAGGCAGTATTGGCTGAGTCTGAGCTTCAACGGAAGGAATTTCTCAGAAAGCAAGGTAAGACCGAGTAAATTGGTGACTGTGGGCCCAATTTGCAGCTAATAATTCAACCTTGGTGAATACTAAGTGCTTACAGCTTCCATTCTTCATTAGAAGATGAGTATATTGTACAGTTTGAGAAGAAGCTTGAACCCTTGGTGGGTCGTATTTTCCATTGTTGTCAACTTGTGACAGAACCTTTGCCAAGTAGAGAAATAGAGTGAGAGTCCTCACAAGAGATTATTTTTGCACAATATTCATGAGGCGTTTGCCTACTGTAGGCTCTGATCCAACCAAACATTTAATCACATTTAATTTTAAGCATACAAATTTTCTGTTCAATATAACTGACGGAAGAGTAGACGGCCAAGACAAGTAGTGCCAGACAAGGAAGATTAAAAACTTGACCCTGTGGTTTCTGTCCAGGCAAAATTCCAGGAAATAAATGTATATTTGTTGCATAGTTGTTATACAATCGCTGAGTTTGTTATAAACTCGTTATCAATATTGTTTGCAGCTGAATGAGAGAGTTACTACTGGATACCTAATTCAGAATTCCATCACTGTGAAGTCCTTAGAAAAATTGAGTCTGAGCTCTAGTTTGTAATTTTCACTTGAAAGCACATGGCTTTTAGGATGAAAGTAACAATAATAATTAAAAACATTTATTCTAAGTAACTTAAGTAAGATTCTGTACAGAAACAATGTAAATTTTTTTGAGGTCTGTTTGACATTGATTTAGGAAAGAATTTATACCACTTACAACATAAACTAACAAGATCTTTCAGTTCTCAATGATTTAATTGAAAGTCTGACACTTTGCTACTTCCTGGGTCTGAATATTGCAATTATAGTCCCTGATCCTTCAGACACTAAAACATTGACGTTTACTGAGATGAGTAAACACCATACCTTCAAAAAGGCTATGTATGTCAGTAAATTTTCTTCAGGATATATTTCTTTCCAGGATTGGAACCTTAGTAGGGAAAGGGAATATTTCCTGTTCTACTTATAATATTTAATACATTTTTAAACTTTATATTTTTTGAACAAATAATGTCTGGCATGGGATTTTTTGCTTTGGGTGTTTAATTGGGTGTTTGGATACATTTGTGTATTCTCCAGTTGCTTTTGCATTAAATACATTGTTTGTACACTTGTTTGTAGGTCCTTTGTTTCTTTCCCCTGCTTAGTTGGCAACCTATTTAGTAAACTAACTTGTCTCACTTGTCTCACCATTTTACATTTTGGAATACTACATGACATGCAAACAGAGATGAGACTCAGCTTCCTACGCTGTAATGTAGACACCTGGGTCAGTATGATAAAAACTTACTGTAGGATTTTCATTCAAGTGCATGGGTAGTTCAGGAATTCCCTCTTGATCAGATATAAGGATGTTATAATTTTCATAATTTTTCTTTTTTTCACTGGATCTCTCTGATACTCTTCATTCTACAACATTGCTTTAAGACAATTTTGTTTCTTAGGTCCTCACTTCTCAGAGTTTTTGTACTGGGAGGTTACAGAGGAATGTGAAGTTTTACTTTCTTGTAAGGTAAGGAAATACACTTGAAATTATTTGTTGGGTTATGTTGATTATAAGTTGAAGTAAGAAAACATGAGGAAAGATTTGGATATTTTTAAAATTAGAGGTTTCATAGGAAAACTTTTTTGTTATTTAGAAATTTTAATATGAAAGTTTCTGACTGATCATTCTTCAGCAGTAGTGTCCATTAAAACAAAAAAAATATAGGATATTTCTAAATGTATTATAAGGTGGTTCAATTCTTCATAATAATGTGAGCCATAAAAATAATTTACACAAAATATGCATCCTTTAATGGTCCTTCTTCCTGAAAAAATAGCCACAAAAAGCCAGTTCAAAATCTTTCCTTACCACTTTCTTATTTAGAGACTTCTCTAAGAAAGCATCTGTTTTATAATCAACTGTAACCAAATATGCAACAGAGGCTTCTAGAAATTAAAGTTAGAAAGCATGATTTTTTATTATGTTTGGCTAATGACTTTTGAATCTTAAGTAATGATAATGTGTATTGAGTTCAGTGTAACTTTTGCTATTAACATCTTTACATGCCTTTCAGAATTGATATATTTTCATTTTTGTTGCTCTTCTGGAGTGACTAATTAGAGGTCTGAATAACTAAGATAATTGAATTCAACAGGCATCAAATTCTTCTTCGTTCCCTTTTCCTTTAATATGGACTCTTTTATATTAATTTTCTCCACTTCTTTGGAATAACTTCTGGCTTTTAATTAGACTAACTTGAATCATTTATTATGACCAATTTACATGCACATTTGTGGGATTTTTTCCCTTCTTTTTTTTTTTTTCTGCTCACTAATTAGGAGACCTTTAACCTCAAGTTATTCCCATCAGAACCGACCTGAGTGTTGAAGCTGCCATTCAACATGCCCACATTTTAGGGCTCAACACTCATTAGCTAACATGGCACCTTTGCTGGTACTGAGCTGAATAGCTGGAGTACTTTGTAATCTCCACATGCATTTGCCTCAGGCATGAACCCTGCTTATTCTTTCATTCACATGGGGAATTAAATGTAGCTGAACCAGTTATACTAGTGTTAATTCTCTACAAATTAGTCCGAAATTATCCTTCTTTTCATTGGCTGTTGAGCCTGTTTATATCACTGGAGCTGTGAAAGGCTGAGCATCTGATTATTTGCTTTTCACCAGTGTGCTTTTTGTTCACAAGGTCAGAATATTTTATGTAAATGAAATCTAGGATGTGGGATGTTTGCACACTCATCATTTTAACTATGCTATTGACCTTATAATGTTTGTTACTGTTAGTATGTGACTGGCCATTAGGTTCACATGCTACTGTTGTTTATGGCTGTTTAACTGGTATTTGTACATAGGAAGAGTTTGAACAACAAAGCATGGATTTGTCCTTCAAACTGCAGATACCTGACATGAAAGTTAGAAGTGTGGTCACCCTGGGCTATTTCTGTGGTAATAAAAACAATGGAGGAACTGTCTCTGCCTCCCCAGGCCATATCTGCACTCAACCCAGCTCTGTTTAGTGCTCCTCTGCAAAAACAATTGTCAAGGGTGTTGTTACGTCTTGTAAGAGCCTGGGACAATGTGAAGGAACTATTTATAAGAGAGGGCATTTTGCCTTGACTTTCTTAAAGGCATGACGTAGGGCCATTAGGAAACCATGTCAGCTGGAACCTTGTGCAGGGCAGGGGACTGAATGTATGATTCAAGCCCATAACAGTAATAATGAACATATATAGACTGTGTTATAAAAGTGTATATCAAATGTTATCTCACATACCACTTATATTCCATGTGATTCAACCTGATTGAATTTTGATTGACTTAGTATTTAATTCCAAATTAGCTGGAATTGATGACCATGTTGTTGGTATTGTAGCCCCTCAATGCCAGTGGAACATGGTTGTCCATTTGAATGAGAATTTGATGTTTTCTTTTTGCTTTTTATTTTGTGTTTATTTTTCTTCATATGCCAGCAACTACTGTAATTTTTCTGCTAGTAATTCTAAATTCCAGAACATTCAGAAGTTACCTGCTCTTGCATAACTTTGACCCTTGTTTGTACTGCGTCTATTAAAAGCAAGATTTTTGGTGTATGGCTAAACAGCGAAAAAGTAGCTTTTCATAGTAAATGTCAACATGTAGTAATGACAGCACCACAAACTGCATGTGTCTAAAACTCAGTCTGTTTATTGTTAGATTGAGTGCTAACACTCTTTGATGAATAATTGTTGGAAAGCATTAAAGGCTTGTTCCTTCAGGCTTTGTTCAAATCAAATTGCCAGTCATGTCATAGGGCTACAGGAATAACCACTTTGTAGTCACTGGTAAATGTAAAATGTTGCTCACTTTTCTTGAGCAAGTCATTGCTTTGGGCCAGGTTGTGATCTCAAGTAGTCTGTCAGAGATCCACAGCAGCTGCACTGGTTATTAAGCAGCAATAGATGTGATTAATTTGAGCATGTTTCACAGAGATGCCTAGGAATCAGTGTTGAAGACCCTCCTATTTATTTAGTCACCTCTCCAGAGAGTTTTCATGAAGCTGTCCGTCTGTGGATGACTTCTCTAAAGCAAAAGGGTTAGAAATTGCTGCATATTTTTTCCTTCAAGAAAGCCACTTGAAAACTACTGCAGGTCTGTATTAACTTCTGGGCTGCCCTCTCTCCATTTGTTCAGTTTCTTGTGTTTTTTTAAGGGCCCTTTTTAAAGCAACTGCCTCAGGACTGAGAAATGTCTTGCCAGCTCTGTCCTCCTACCAAAGGCATGCTGACTGGGAATTCAGGCTATCCATGAAAATACCATTGAATTTTTGTCATTTTTAGAAAGGTATGGGGACAGTGATGTCAAATAAACCACAGTGGTTTTGAAAGTGAGGGAAAATAAAATATATATGTATTGTCAGGGTTTCTAAAAAGATCTGCACTTTTATCTTCTTTAAATTCACAGTTTGAGGTAATTTTTCTAGCAATATTTTAAGCTTATCCAATACACGATTTTATTTCAAAATTAGAACAGTACTTGAGGTATAGCTGTATGTATTTATGCATTGTTTAAATGAACTGCTGCTACTTTAGCAAAATTCTGGCTTTCAAGCATTTGCACTAGATTGTTAAATCCCTTTGTGCTGAGAGAGACTGCAATTTGTAGGATTCCTTGACTCTTTGTAAGTCCCATAGGACACAATGTAGTAAGGGGGAGAAAAAATGGTTTTTGGTGCAGCTCACAATTTTGAAGAAGTCTCAGATGCTTTCAGAATAGTGATTTCAATTGCTTTCTGGAGTTTAGCCATGAGAGACATTGCTTAGGTAGGTGGGATAGAACTCCAAATTGGCAGAAGACTGCCTAAGAAGGGCCCAAGTTCTGTTTTACAGCTCCCTGGAGTCACATGGCAAACACAAAATGATAAAGGAGAGTCCAGCAGCTTTAATTTCAGATACACTTCTCACAGCTATTTCTAGGCAAACTACAGCCACAGAGAAGGGGTCCAAAACCATTTAAGGGAAGAGATTGACAGGACTTTCTCTAAAGATTTTACAGGGCTCTGAAACTGTAAACTGTATACTGGCCTGCAAAGATATTCCATAGGACTAAGATTTGCTTAGTAGGACTTAGTTAAAATTGGTTTTTTACCTAGTTTTATTTGACATGTCTTATTAAAAAAAAAATTACTTCTTATGTTGAAAGTACCTGTGTGACTACATACAGTGTGATACCTGAACATAGACAGGCTAATGTGCCTTTTCTGTTGTACAGGTTGCGAACACAAAGAAGGAGACTGATTTCAAGTGGTATAAGGATGGTTCTGGGGTTGATGTTGAGGGCTTACCTGATCTGCAGAAGGGAGAATGTCACCTCAGTATTCCCAAGGTACAGTATTGCCTACTGATTAGAAATGGCAGTTTCTGCTTGACACTATAGATTTGCCAGGCAAAGCAGTAAAAACAGCTATCATGAGTTCTGTGAACAGTTTTATGAAAAATCACATTTGTTACCCTTCAATTAGCTGGTGAATAACTAGTGCCTGTAAAACATATCTATTTTTGTTATCAGCTCAGACAGTTCATGCTTAAGTTGCTTCAGAGTCCTTAGGTGAACTCTATCTCGTTCTTTCTTATTGCTCCTTAATTTTTCAATTTGTTCAAGTACCTCATTTTTGACAGTGTTTCAGTTTTATTGGCTAAAATGAATGTTTGAAGTATATGGCTTCTTAAAATTCATCTTTATGCAAATAGGATAACCCAACTTGTGTCTGAAGCCTTACCTTGCATAGTCCCTGCCTTTGTCAAGTGACAAAACCTCCCCAGATTAATATTTTCTGCTTTCAGCATAATGTGCATTCCATCTAATTGATTTATTTATTTTATTTAATGGTTTCATATTTTTCTAATATCCTTCTTTCATTTCACTTGCAAGAGGATACTGACTTTCCAGTGGCTTCACTTATCTTGAGTAAACTTTTTTTTTTTGGGAGGGTGGTTTCTGCTTGTCTTGGATTGCTCCTGTTACTTGTCATTCAATGTGATACTTGTGCTATGGTTTACTTGCTTGTGGATTTGTGTAATTCAAACAATTAAATAATCTCCAATCTATCTATAACTGTTTTTGTATTTTCCTTCAGGTTTTACAATAAACTAAAATAAAAACATCAAAACCCCCTACTGCTTTTAATGTAGCATCACTGTGGTAGATTTTAGAATGTTAACTTTCCAAGGGTAGTGAATTAATTATTTACTTAGCTTAGATATGATTTGACTACAGCTGCTGCTTGAATAAAAGCAGCATGAATGAGTTGATATTTGGGCAGCTATAAGATATAGATGTGTTGTTATGTTTTACATAATTCAAAAAAATATTCATTTTGGTTAAAGAAAAATTGCACTTCTAAAGTTTGTGTGGGTTGAAGTTATGCTCTGTTACATCTTACTATACTTCTTGTAATTTCTACTGACCAGGATCAATCCTGTTTGTCTTTTTGGAACAAAAAAACCCCAACATGGTTTCTTGAGGTAATTGAACTGAAATCAGACTATGATTTAGACTTAAGAACTAAATACAGTTCCATAAAGAAAGCATGAACAAGCCATTCATAGTTTCCATCTCATCTCTGGTAAGATTATTTATCCAGGAGGCCGTAAAAAGTGTGTTGTTTTATTTAGAAAATTATACAGGTGTTGAGCAAATCTAGTACTACTATCAAGTTTGTCAGTAAACGTCTTGTGATTTTCCTTTAGCTGTCTCGCAAAGATGAAGGAGTTTATAAGGCGACACTATCAGATGATAGAGGTCATGATGTATCTTCTCTTGAATTATCAGGAAAAGGTAACATTCAATGTACTATAATGGAATAATGATTTCTGCATGCTCTCAAGAGGTGTCAAAGATCAATCCTTAAAAATGGCATGTTAGCAAACATTTGTTGGGTTCTCTGCATTTAATTTCTCATGTTACTGAGACCTGAACTGCAGATCAGCAGTCTAGGAGGGGTGACACTGGGCATTGTAATGATTCATCTCTGGCACTCTGACAGGCAAGAGATGAAGTATGTTTCTAATCAGACAGACACTCTATTTTATGTGAGATAGCTCACTCTCAAATTTGTTAAGCTTTAATATCTACAAAAAAACCTAAAGCAACAAAGTGCTGAATATGTTGATGTGGGACTGTTAGTGGGGACTGATAGTGATTTTGATTCTAAAATCATGAAGCCATTTTGTGGGTTAGTGTCAGCTGGCAGCTCAGCCCCACACAGCCTCTCACTCCCCTTCGTTGGGATGGGGTAGAGAATTGGAAGGGGAAAAATGAGAGAACTCCTGGGTTGAGCTAAAGGTAGTTTAATAAGCAAAGCAAAAGCTGAATATGCAGGCAAACAAAACGAGGAATTCATTCACCGCTTCCCATGGGCAGGCAGGTGTTCAGCCATTTCCAGTAAAGCTGGGCTCCAACACGTGTAACAGTGACTTGGGAAGACAAATGGCATCACTCCAAACGTTCTCCATATAATTCTTCTTCCTTCAGCTTTATATACTGAATTTAATGTCACATAGTATGAAATGTCCCTTGGATCATTTGGGGTCAGCTGTCTTGGCTGTGTCCCTTCCCTTCTTGTGCACCCCCAGCCTCCTCCTGGTGAGGCAGTCTGAGGAAAAGAAATAAAAGGTTTTCATGCTGTGCAGGCACTGCTCAGTGATAGCTAAAACATCCTTATATTATCAACACTGCTTTAGTCACAAATCCAAATACAAGCTCCTGTGAAGAAAATTAACTCTAACCCAGCCAAAACCAGTACAATTTCCATCCCTTATTCCATACTATTTATATCATGCTCATGTCCCACACTATGCAATATGTTCTCATTAATCAACTCCTCTCTTCCTTTCCTTTGACATATACACAGATATCATTCCCTTAGTCTTTGAATCTCTGTGCATGCGTGTGTGTATCCTGACCACTGCAATAAGCAAAATGTACAGTAGGTATCCATCATGTGGTCCAGGGTCCTTCCAGCTTCTAGCGACTGTACTTCAGGTATGGCAAAACTGTGCTGTGCTGGAAACATACAGTGAAGTGCCTGTTTAGAGAATTCACAGTATCTAACTCTGTGGGTCCAGGGGGCTTTGAAAATGTCAACCAGCACAACCAAGCAACCAGTCTCCTAAATGGTGCAATTAGCCTTGAAACATAAAGGATAAACAGAGAAGTTTGGCATGAATGGGGAAGATCACATGGGGCGGGTTACTTCAAGCCCAGTGTGCACTGACATTCAAATGAAGATAAATGCAAATAAGAGTAAGAGAATACAGTCTAAAATGTACCTATTACAGGTATTTAAAAAAGGTTTCATATCTTATCAGACATCACATTGAGATATTGTATTTCTGTATATATTTAACACTTAAGTGTTTGACTTGATGATCCTTGTGAGTCCCTTCCAACTCGGAATATTCTATGATTCAGAGTCTATTGCAAAGACTGATCTGTTGCCAGCATGAGTGAATTTTACATAACTTTGGTAGAAAGAGCTTGCCTAGGTTTCTTTGCTTAGGTCCCACCAACTAGGTGTAAGTGAACATGGATTCATCCCACCTGCATATAGACATCTGACCCAAATAATGGATACTTTTCCAAGCTCCCAATAGAAGGAGAGACATGTTAAAAAATTAACTCAGTTTACCAAAGATTTTAAGGTTCTTTTTCAGCAGATGGAGAAAGTACCTGAAATAAGAGAAAAAGGTGAATATCAGGCTGAGTTCTTAAGCTGTGATTTACTGCAGAAGGTTGTATTATCAATTGATAATCTCCTAAACATTTTTCCCCTTCATAAATTCTTTGCCCATTAATCTAATTAATCTAATGGATGTAATTCTGTCCATTATTCTTTCAGAAAAAAACATCTCATTTAGACAGTATGGTTAACATAACCCTACCTTCTCAGACATCTATAATGTAATGTATATATAGTATGAAATTCATGTCCTCGTGTCAATGTGTCAATAGAGGCACACTGGAGATTTCAAAGAGTTATGGAACTGAATCATGATTTATTTGAGCAGAGACAAAAATGTGCATATGCAGATAAATACAGAACAAATACATAAGCATTATTTTCTGAACTTCATGAATTTTTCTGTCTTCCCTATTCATAAAAATTCCTCAGCCTAGAATATGCATCCTTCAGTCTTGACTATGCATTCTTCAGATTATGGTGCTTCTTTCTCTCTCTTTGCATCTTACACAGTGTCACTGAATATGATTCTTCTCCTATGAAAGAGCTCCCCAGTCTTCTGCACTTGTCTCCAGGGTTCTCTCCTGCCAACCTATCAGCTCTGTGATATTTCAAAAGCTTGATATGATACTTTATTTCACTTGCTGTTAAAGGCCTTTACATTTGTCAAATGCCGTCACACAGAGAGTAGGTGAAAACTGTTTTCACCTACAATGTGATAATTTCTTTTTCCCCTGAACTCTTTGAATGTGAAATACCCAGTTTTAATGATTTTTTTTTTTTAATCTTTTTTTTTTGCCCCCTCTGGCTCAAGGGATGCAGAGGCAAAGACTTGGCATCAGGCAGCTGACTCCACAAAAGGAGAGATACTAAGTGACACAGCACAGAATTCATATGCTGTACACACACAGTTTCCAATTTTTCCTGTACACCTGTTGCAATTTTAATGGTTTTCTTTGCTTAAGGGTGTGAAGATTTCCCATATTGCTTTAATTAAAATGAACATAACAAAGCTATATTCTGATTGAATTTTGATGGTACATTTTCTTTCTTTCTTTTTTTTTTTTTTTCCCTTTCGGCAGTTTATGATGATATAATGCTGGCATTGAGTGGAATGAGCGGTAAGTAAATGCTGTCTTGAATTTTCATGTGGGTTTTTTATGTTGAAGTCATCTGAGGCAGAAAATTTTTATTTTAAGTGGTAAATCTCTAAGAGTCATGATGGTTATATTATTATGGGCATGTTATTAAGTTTCTGAATAGGCAGTTGACCTTACTAATTGACAGTATTAAAAGGGAATAAAGTATTATTCTACCTGGCTTGTTTGGTTTAGATACTGTGGAAGTGTTGTAGCAATAATTTTCTTCTTATTTCCCATTAGTAAGTGAACCTTGATATAGGGAAAATGAGACTCTGATTCTGTTCCCAGTGAGAAGCTGGGAATTATTCCACTGAAAGAATGGGATTTGTGCAAGTATAAAATTTTTATGCAATTAGAATCATTACCTTACTGTTTCATGGCAATTATATGACTCATCATGGCTGGGCTTCGCGAACGAAGATTTGGGAAGGGCTCTACCCACGCTTGCTGCAAGCACGCTGATGGCTAAAGAGGCCGATGCGAGATAGGCAAGTCCAGTTGCAAAAGGCACAGCAGAAAGTCTCCATAGGCGGTGTTGGTGAGGCACGGTTCTTTCTGCGTTGTCTTTTCTCCTCGAGACTGATTCTGCGTGTGTTCTCAAAGGAATCATCAGCGTTATGGATGGTGTGTCTCCATGTCTCCCGATTGGAGGCCAAAGTAGACCATTGATGGTAGTCAATATGGCCAAGGCTGAGGTATTGTTTCAGGGAGTCCTTGTATCTCCTCTTCGGGGCTCCTCTCTTGCGGCAGCCAGTGGCGAGTTCACCATAGAGCACGATCTTAGGGAGGCGGTGATCCTCCATCCTGGAGACGTTATTTCGCAATGGGTCTTGCTCGTCATAGTGCTTTTATATGACAATAAACCCATAAACTCATACTGAACTTTCACCTGATATAAATGTCCCTTGAGAGGTATGGGAATTGTCTCTGTGGTGCTTGAGACTCATGGCCCAGATCCTGACAGTACAAATAGTCCATTGGACTGTTTCCTGGTCGTTCTACTATCTCTTCTGTTTGATCCACATATGTTGTATTTTTCGTAGGCAAGTCAGCCTCTCCACTGAAGATCCTTTGCAATGAGGAAGGAATAAGGCTCCAGTGTTTCTTAAAATACTACAATGAAGAAATGAAAGTCAACTGGTATCACAGGTAGATATCACTATTTTTTTCAATTTTATTTGAGAAAAAATGCTGTATTTTTTATTTACTATGTATTGTTCTGTGACATTCATTTAGTAACTGGGCCACATTAATAAATTTATCTTTCCAGCACATTATATTCTTTTTTAACATAGATAGTACATATGGTAAAATAAATATTAAGACTTGCTCCAGAGCGATCAGGATGATTGTAACAGACAGGAAAAAAGGAATCTACAGTATTATGATCTCTTATTCAATGTGAGACTATTTTTTTTCAATTGGTTGACTAAAAGATAGCAAAATATTTGGGCATAATTTCTTTGTCAGGGGTGCCCTTTACTTAAAGTGAATGAAACTCTCCTCCAGTACTAGGTGAATTCCAAGGATCTGTTCTCATAATTTAATAAAAGCCTGTATTAAGAAAGGGATTATTTTTTTTAAACTGATACAGTCATAAATAACCCAAAATATTTTAATTTTGATAGTCCTCTCTGAAAATATGTTCAACGGGCACACAATACTTTAAGAATAGTCCTCAGAGCAGAGAATATGGCCAAAAATGAGCTTTAAAGTTTTCCAATCTTATGTTAATCTTTGACTTTGGAGATGGTCTAATCTGCACACCTAAACTGTGTATTTACAGTTAAATATGTGTCCAAATGTTTTGCTATGTCAGGTCCTTGCTTGTTTGAAACTGCAGGTAATGTTTGAAAGGATTTTAAAACTCTTCATGTGGTTCCAACTATCACATTCCCTGATGATCTACAAAGATGACACACAGTGAAGTGCTCTGACTTGGACAGAAAGAGGCAGGTTTATCAGCATGGTATCCTAGATTTGCAAGGTTGTCCAGCCCTTGCTTTCCATAAAGACAGGAACAGAAAGTGTCAATGATCAGCAGGTTCAGGGAGCTCAAGAACACGTTTGAAAGGGTGTGCAGCTGTATTTGTATCTATTATTATATTAAATACTTTGTATTTACTAAGATCTGCTCCTTCTTTCATAATTTTGGTACTAGCATGATGAAAAGAAAAACATGTTGCCTCTGCCTTTTATTGTATCTGCTTGAGTTTTAGAAGTGACTTAGTCCATTTCACCATCCATTTAATAGAATTATAAAACTAAAGAATGCTACATGACTAATATGGAAATACCAGTGCACGTATTTCTATTTACATAGACTCCCTCCCTTCCCCAAATATTTCAGATTTTATAATGTCATTGATTTTCTTGAAGATCGTTGAACACAGATTCTGAACAAATAAAATTGAAATTCTTCCATGTATAGAATGATTCTAATCAGAGCTGTTAAGGCTAAAACAAAGCCTAAACCAACCAACTTTTCCCAGCCTCTCCAAACTTCCCTTCTTCTTTAAATGAGGTTATAGCAAATTTTTTTTCTTGGAAAAATTGAAAGGCTACACAAAGCACGATTTTTCTTTTTAATCATGTAAATTTTTAGCTAGCTTTCAATTATCCCCTGTCTTGCATAGCGGAGAATTCAGTAAAAGTCCTAAAACCAGTATGCGTCATCCACTCTGTGGGGAATGTTATATGCAATATTTTCTAATATATAGCAGTTTCTATCCAGGAATGTAATTTGGTAGGCTGAACTCAATGTAGTTGTCTTACAGGAAGGGAAATTGTAAAAATACCTTTTCTCCATCTAAGTAACTCTCTCTAGCTATGAAGCCAAATCAGCTCTGTCTGGGCAAATAAAATGAGTGATCAAGAAGAAGCTAAAACTGACTTTATCTATTAAAAATTCCAGCTAAAGATGCTGTGGGAGGAAGAATGAAAAGAAATATTTCTTTAGTTAATGAGTGAAAGAAGAAAGTTCTCTTTGAACCATTGAAAGTGGTTTGATTTGCATGCTCTCATTAAATATCTTGTTCTATTTCCACTTTTCATGACAGATTGTGAATCAGAAGACCCCCTGATGTGAGTCCATAGGGCATTTCTTTTATTCCTAACTAGGAAGTGGTGATAAGTCAATATAATGCCACTAGCTTTTAAAGAGCTTTTTATTACTTACCTAGAATTAAGAAATTTTCTTGTCCTGTTTAAAAAAAAAACCCCAAAAAACAAAGGTGTACTTTGACTTGATGCAAGAAGAATTCTACACAAATCTTTTATTATTTTCTTAATGGAGTTTTTGAAGTTAATGAAAGACAAAAGGTATTTTTGCACCATCAGAAATGGCGATCTGCCTCTAATTTACGATTCTGATGTATTCTATGTTACTGTCTATGAAGTGTACAGAACTATAAACACTTTCACACAGAGTTATGTATGTGCATGCAGCTGTGTATGTGGAGAGAAGGAGAATGAGAAGAGCCATGAACAAATGAATCTTTGAAATGAAAATTCAAGCTAATGGTTTCAAAGTGTTTCATACCCCCACTAGGAAGAGTCTTCTGGGAAATTTCTCCCATTAGTTGCAATCTATCTCTAGTTTAGGAATAGTATGTTATCCTTTGTAACTTTTTATAGGTGATCTCCTAAGGAGAATATACAGGAAAATACTGTTCAAACTCATCTCTACTCATCTTTTTTTCCAGGGAATCTAAGATTTCTTCAGGTGAAAAGATGAAGATTGGAGGTGCAGAGGATATTGCCTGGCTGCAGATACAGGAACCCACAGAAAAGGATAAGGGCAACTACACCTTTGAAATCTTTGGTGACAAGGAATCCTACAAACGGACACTTGATCTGTCTGGACAAGGTATATTTATCAGATTTATATGGTGCCTTTTCATGGCTTCTGCAGATTTTGCTGGTGATAGTCAGAGGAAAGAGAGTGAAAACAGATAGACTTTGATCAGAACCAGTTCTAGTTCAGTCTTATAACTGTCATGATCTTTTTAGTCTCGTATCTGTTTTCAGCACCAGTTGTGTTGGGTTTCAGGGGTCTGATTTTCCTGTTGTGCTACTGTGCAATCCTGTATGGGTTTTAAAAGAGCTGTAACATGGATATGTGTTTCAAAATTTGTACTGAGCCCTAAGTGCAAGTTATGTTCATAGACAATAACCCTCTCAATTGTTTTGTTGCAGCTTTTGATGATGCAGTTGCGGAGTTCCAGCGACTCAAGTAAGTGCTACATCTTTTGCATTTTAATTCTGTAACAACGTTGTTTTTAATTAAAAAAAAAATCATTACTAATTTCATCAATAACACTATATATTTCTCTTTTTTCCTTAACAACTTTAGGGCAGCTGCGTTTGCTGAGAAGAGTAAGTTTATTTTGCATTTTATAATCGGTCTTTACAATGTAGCGTACTCCTCTTTTTAAAGCATCCATCATGATATGTTGCCACAATTTACTGAGTTCTGTGGCTGCAGAAATTCTCCGTTAGCTCAAAATATGGCAATAATAATAGTAATCTGTGGATTTTGTTGTCTTTAATTCCAGTGGAAACCCACTGAAAGCTTTGCATGTTTTGCAAACCTCCACTGTATCTTCTTGTATCTGCAGAGATTTGGTGAAGTGTGAATTGTGTGTCATACAAGGAGGTGTTGACTCTGAAAGCTGCTGCTGATACAGAATATTGGGATCTATGTATTAAGTCAAAAATTGCCTGCTGATGCCTATTGTGCACTGCTTACTGAGGCCCAGACAGTGAGGAAGCTTGTTACTGATAGGGACTGTAGAAGTGCTGGAAATGATACCAATTCCCCTGGTAATGACAGGATGCTTCTGCTCACAAAGGCAGTGACAGAACAAATTTTTCTTAGATCTTAGATACAGCCAAAATGCTAAAAGCATCCTTCTTGCTTTTCTCTGGGCCCAAAGCACAAACTGTCAAGGTCAGCAGTAACTTCAAGGGTTTTGTGTGTAAAGTTTAGACTGCTATAGCACAATCTCTTCTAAAAAAAAATAAAAATCTATGGGGACCATACAATACATTAAAAAAACCCCAAAAATGAATAAACCAAAAACAAACACTACAAAACATCACAAAAGATTAAAAAGAAAAAGCAGCTTGATTCAAACCAAGTTGTAAAATCATTAAGAAATTAGTAATTTTGAGGCCTAAACCTCACACAGTCCCTGTATTTTTCTTTAACTCCTAGATCGTGGTAAAGTCATTGGTGGTTTGCCTGATGTCGTTACTATAATGGATGGGAAGGTAAGGGCAATTTTTGTCAATGAGTCAATGCTGAGTGGTGAGAGGTTTACTTTAATGGCCAAAGGGGAGGGAATGCAGATGATTTTATAGAATCTGAAAGCAGTAGGAGACTAATTTGATTTTACGTCGGATCTATAGTTTAATAAATTAGAACAGACCCAAATGATCTAAAATGACTGTGGTATATATCTGTTCTATGCTAAGTTTTTAATATTAATTTATTAAGAAGATTAATTTTTATGAGTTAATTATTAATTGCTCTTAAATGAGGTAAATTTTCAAAGCAATAGTAATTAAATGTTGCCTGTGTTACAGAAAGAATTGAAAGAATTAAAGTCACACTATTAGAGAGTAGGTTATTTTCCCCAAGTTTTTTTTCATATTCGTGTCATTACTCCTTTAAATATTTTATAGTAAGCTTGGTTCCTATATGTTATTTATTAACTTTAACTCCTACATGATGCCATATCTTCAAGAATACTCACAGATTTAGCTTGTCTCTAGGTTGTATCCAGAGCATGTAAAACTTCCTTCAGCATTCTTTCTGACTTTGGAGTCAAGTAGTGTACAAGACTGTTCCTATTTGTAGTATACAAGACTGTTCCTATTTGTGAACATATGGCACTTTTGATCACTTAAAATTTCTTCGTTTTATTTTTACTCTGTTGTATCACTCCTATTCAGTCATCATCAGTCATGAAAAGCATTGCTTAAAACATGCAATGTGAACACAGATGGACTTTCACAGCTCCCTCTGGATCAGGATTTGGTGAAACATGAAGGGAAATATAGAGGGAATATAAGGAAGAATTATGGTAGAAATTATCAGTTTTGCATTGTGAATTGTGAGGTTTTTTCCTTTCTTTTTTTTTTTTTTTTTTTTTTTTT
>VWZG01001934.1:77788-90656 GCA_013396735.1 Grallaria varia
TTTTTTTGTAACACAATGCTTCATATGTGAAATTTGTAAGTTGATTTAATTATCTAGGGCAGAACTTTGGGCAGAATGAGTTTCCAGCAAAAGTGAACAAAGTAGGCACTAAACTAATTCATGCAGCTTCTTAAATGATTCTGTCATTTATTATGTGATCACTATACCTAAGTACACAAAGTTTACATACATATACCTAGGGGGTGGTCGAAATGAGGTTTAACAGTAAACCTATAACCATTTGGAGGAGTGGCCATGAAAATTTTATGAACTACTTCCTCCTCAGTTCAGTCCTTGAAAAATACCTAAGCTGCCAGGAATGTCTATTAAGTCATTTCAGTTGTTTTCTGAAAATGCTCTACATGCATGTAACACAAGGCCATGTTGGATATGACTTCGAGAAACTCTGTCTAGTGAAAGGTGTCACTGCCTGTGGAAGGTGCCCCTCCCATGGCAGGGGAATTGGAACTAGATGATCTTTAATGTCACTTCCAACCCAAACTATTCTATGATTCTAAGAACACTTTACCAACATTTATGTATTATTTATTCTTCATGAACAATTTCCACTTTTACTAGTGAGCAGCACCTGAAATCAAGGTCTAGTGATTCATGTTATGTATTCTGTTTTTAAGGGATTTTTTTAAAATCATCTTAGGGAAAACCTCAGCAGGCTTTGGTCAGAAAAGCTTTGCTTAGTCTGCCTCCCTGCTTGTACAGGGAAACTTAAAAGATGTTTTTAAAACTATCATTGCCTAAACCTCATGTCAGACAAATGGGTTGTCAGGAGACTCCTGCAAGCAGGACTGCAATGACAGTCCAACTTAGCATCTTCAGACACTGTAACCCTGAGGCTAATACTGTATCACAGTCACTGGTAAGATAGTGGAAAGGAATCAAGGGAAAAAGAAATATTAGAAACACTACATTTCAGTCTTCAAGAACATGACACCGCATCTTTAATTAACTAGGAATAAAAAGTGCCTGAAAGCAATACTGAGAATATTCTGGTTAAACAAATCTGACTGACAGATCTCAAAATTACTTCTGTTTTCCTCTCTCAGACACTGAATCTGACCTGTACTGTATTTGGAAATCCTGACCCTGAAGTTATTTGGTTCAAGAATGACAAGGCCTTTGAAATTGATGAGCACTATGCATTTTCACTGGAACAAGGGAAATATGCCAGTTTAACAATCAAGGGAGTGACCTCAGAAGACTCAGGCAAATATAGCATCCATGTCAAGAACAAATATGGTGGGGAAACAGTGGATGTCACTGTAAGTGTGTACAGACATGGTGAAAAAATGCCTGAAATTAAGCCTGGCCAACTTGCTAAACCCAGGCCAATACCACCATCAGCAGAAGTCCTCAAATCTGAGGACAAGTGAAAATCCAATAACGAATGAAGCTTGACACTATGTTTGACAAACGAAATAGAATACATGAGCTGTAGATGATCTATTCTCACACAGAATAAATTGTTGATGTCCAAAGGGAGACTGAGCTTTCAAGAGTTTGCTTTAGGGAGTTAGCTGTCCTGTGGTGCTGTACACATCTGCAACAATCTCAATTTGAATACATGTCATAGGCTGAGACTTGGAAATATCAAAAAGCCAAATTCCTGCCAGAGGTTGCCATATGCAATGGTAAGTTTCACAAACCTACAAACCTACAGGAAACCTCAACTTTCACACTTTTCAACCCTCTGGAAAAAAACACCAGACTCCAAGCAAACCAGCAACCCTCTGACAGAAAATGTCTAATAAATACGGTAGTGAGCTGCAGTTAGATAGATATTCATAAATGGTCCCTTTGGCTTTGAAACCTTTGGTCCTGTAAGTCTGGAGAACCGTTTTGATTTAGTAGTGTTACTGTTGTTCTATCAATAGTGTGACTTTAGTAGACTTTTACAAATGTTCCCTGTGTAGTCACTGAAGCATAGGTCACATGGTTGTATTTTATCTTGCTTTGTGCTAATAAAACTTTAAAAGTCACCTTTGCTACTCACTGCTCCAAAATACACTAACTAGTTCTCTTTACTCTTTTTCATTGTTTAATTATTGCTTATTGCACAATTTCACAGCTGGTAGCATGCAGACTATCAACTTTCACTAAAGAATGCAAATTATGGTTAATCACAGTCACTGGGTGGCACTTGCAACATTAATTTTAGTTTTTGCAATACAGGTCAAGCTTAAACTGATACCAAAATATATGTATACGACTCAGTCACTCCAGATAATTATGTCTTTGATTCTCCTCTAACTAAAAAGAACAAGAGAACTCTTCCCTGGGTGAAGTTTGGCAAAAATTTCAGTGTGTGCTTATCATGAAAAGTTCAAACAGGATGGGCTTCAGTGCTATTGCTTACATGTCTGTCATACAATGCATAATTGAATGTTCACAGTGATGGCGTTTGCAGATCAGGTTCCACGTTCAATAAAAGTCCACTTATCTACCAAGATGAATCTTTGTTATTTGCTTCCAGCAAAGAGTTCTAATGGTATGTAACACTAATGATACAAACACACTGAATGCAGCCCTCCTCTCATGTGACTTCTCCCAGTCTCCAGGATAAATGAGAAGAAAAGGGAGCATTGTGGGAGACAGAGGAGTTTGAATGAGGGGTGGCATAGAGAAATGGTGCTCTGCAAAATCTTCACTGGGGAAACTGGCTGAAAGTTTTGGCAGGAGTATTGGGTCTATAGCTTGTGTTTGGAGGCATGAGTGAAAGTGAGTGCTGGGTCTCTGACTGAGTCTCAGATTCCGAGCTTAAGTGTGGGAATTATAGAAACAATTGTGCTGACTTTCCCCCTTTCCCCACAGCAGACAAATTGAGAAAACCCCTGGAAAATCGACAGTTTCAGAACAAATGTATTCTCATTAATCTTTTTTTAAATTTCATCTAAGTGAAACAGGCTTTTCATTGTTTTGCCTGGCAAACAATTCACTTGATTCAAGTTTTTTTTTGTTGTTTTGAAGGAAGGTGAAAAACAAACTAAATGACAAAACAATTTACAACCTGCCAGATACAGTAGGTTGGAGCACTCATCTGGGAGACAGCAATCCCCTTCCTTCTTGTCATCTTATGGACTTGAACTTGTATATCTGACCACCAAAGGTAGTGCACTAATGATGAGTTTGGCCTGTATTTGGAAGTGCTGCCTTGTTGTTGTTGTGTTTTTTTGTTGTTTTTTTTGTTTGTTTGTTTTGTTTTGTTTTTTTTTTTTTTTAAACTGAAAAAGAGCCTAGAGCTAGGCATCCTACATCTCACATGAGCTTGTTAAATGCTAGGTTTCAGAGGATTTGTCCCTGTCTTGTAATTTATCTTAATATTCAGTAGTGAAGGAAGGATTTAGGGCATGGTAGGATAAATAATTTAGTAACCTTATGGTTTGAACAGGTAATGATGAGGATGGATTCTCTGCAGGTTCAAATTCCTCAAGTAAGAAAGACTGCAACTCATTGATATCTGTGACTAGTCATGATAAAAAAACAACAGGCTCTGGAAAGGAAATTGTCTTTAATCTCATATTATTAGAAGATGCTTTGATTTAAAATAAAAACCTTTTTGAAAGATTTGCATACCAAGAGCAAATGAACAGAGAATTTATATTTGAATACAGTATAAACAGCCAGGAATTATACTGAACGGTGATGAAAAGTGCTTTTTTTGTGTGAAAAGTGGTGGCTATGGAACCACATTCTGCATCTGGTCGTTGAATGAAACGTATCTGTCCAAGAGGGTTAAAGATTGAAGAATATCATATTGCCATGAAGTAGTCTAGTTAGGAGAATTTAGGGCACAAAGAAAAAGATTTAACCTCCAATTACCTATCAGAAAAAGAGAAAAAATATTTTTATATGAATCAGTCATTATAAGAACTTCAGCAAGTATCTCAACAAAATAAACCAAATTTTCTTCTTTTTTATTCTAATTTCTTATTAAACGCCTTTAAGAGTTTCAAAATCTTACTATAGCAGGCTCACAAAACATCAGAGCCAGTCCCCACAGTGAGTACCAGCAGGAAGTTAATATTATTCTTATCTCCTTCTACAGTACACAAGTTAATTTTAGCTGACACTATCAAATTATTGCATGTTATGGCAGCTTTTCAGAGGTATCCTTGGGCACAGGAGACAAGGTTAGTCTCATCTCTGCTGTACCTTTAGCTGGCCTTCTTAGTTAAGCAAGCTTCACTTATTTCCTTCCAGGCAAACAGAAATAATTTATTATGACAGTTAATCCTCTGCTGAAGTACAGAAATTATCATTCACAGGAAAATTGTATTCAAAAGGCTAAGGATTTCCTAGAAACTTTCACATTTTTCAGTGTTCAGTGCACCTTTGGTTCCTTTGTACACATTTTAAAATCTTGTTATCAGTGCTAGGAAATGAATCGGGTCAACTCTGTTTAAAACATCTTTTCAGAGTGAACATGCATTTAGTTGTCCAGAGGGGCAATACAGTCGGATGGGTATTAGAGGGCCAAGCATGATGCTCTAGTAATCAAATCAAATGGAATACATGGTGAGGCATATTAGCATTTGCACACACCCTCCACAGATCTAGTGTTAACATTAGTTAATTAATAAACATTTTGAAGGGGGAAAACAAGAAGATAAAATTTACTGGAGGTCTAATGTCAAATCAGCCTATTCACACTAAGGGAATTGACTCGTTTATACTGGATGTGAATCTAGTCTATTATTTCTACAAAACCAGGAGCCCATTACAATGAATTAGCTGTTTCTATTACTTTCAAGAAGAAATGTTTCTATTAGAATGATTTTCTGTCACACTGGTGAGTTTTGTGTTGTCTGAGCTTCATGTTATGCTTTTCTAGTCAATGCTAGAGTGAAATGGAGCATCGCTGACTTGTCATGGGAGGCAGATAAGATGTCAGCCAGTTGTGCTGATGGGCCGAAGTTGTGGCTGCGCTTGTCATGTTGGCATTCTGCTACAAGGCTGGCAAGGCTGCCTTTTCTCCAAGCACCTGCTTCCTTTAAAGCTGCTTTGATATGTTGCTGTTTATTTTCTGGAAAACAAGTTCTATGAAAACTCTTCCTGAGGCAAATTTACAGGTGCTTTTTATGAGGAAAAGAATTTTTTTATGACAGTATTCACCTCTAGTGTAAATCTTATTCCAGCCCATAAGGCTCACTTGCATCTCACAGCTTAAAAACTTGTACACACTTCATTAATCTGCTCTTCCATGGAGATGGAGGTTTAGTGATAATAGCACCCTAAGTGGTTAACTCACAGATGGTTTTTAAAGGAAACTTTGAAATATAATAAAGCACTTTATTTTCTGTTTTGTAAATCTAAGAATAAAACCTCTAGATGGCACCAGAAGAACAAGATAGAAATGAGCAGATCTAAAAAAATTCTGCCAGCTATAGCACATCCATCATTTTGATGCAACCACATCACTTAGGTAGTGGGAGATTATTAAAAGCATTATACTTATGCCAGTGACAAGGACAGGTCCAGCAAATTACTGTTTCCCGGAAATAGCAGGTGATTTTGCAAGCAATAACACTGTCTCTTAATCTTTGCATGACACACATTAAGAGGTTAAGCATGCCTTGTAAAATATTGCAAGACTCATGTTACATCAAGTTTCTCCTTAAGACATGAAAACCTCAGCGTATTGACTATATTTATGAAGGAAGATTTTTTGTTCAAGCTCTAAATGCAAACCTCTTAGACTTAGCAGCTTCCACAGATTTCCAAAACACTGTTTCCAATACCGCAAGGCCCATGCCCTACAATTTTTATTCAGCCTTTACGAGAGGATGATTCCATTTGAAATTAACATGAGGTCTGTGAGTAAAAAACACAGGGTCTGGCTATTAGCACTGCTACTGCAAGATTCAATGATGTCAAGACCTGTAAGAAACTACCACCAGCCTTCTATATTAATATTTAATTCCTCATTGGAATGTGCAGTAACTCAATACCAGCTTTGTCCTTGGGTATTAGCTCAAGGTTTATCAGTCTGTTTTATTTTTAAAATAGCACACTTGACTTCACGTCATTTCATTTGTGAACATTTGAACTTCATGTGGGTGCAGTCAAGACTGTTAACTTGTAATAAACTTGTCTCATTTTTTAGGTTAATGTAACTTCATTTTCTGTTATTGTTGCTCCTCTGTTACATTAATATTGTACAGCTGACAATCCGTTAGGAAAAAGAGACCTAGACACCCCACTGCATTTAGAAGTTATATGGTTAATAGCTGAAGCTAAAGCCTTTCCCATGGTATCCTAAACTTCCAACGAGGTTGTGCCATGCAGATTTCACTGGCACCAGTGCATCCCAAGAGCAAATTTGCCCTCCACCCCACTGAGGGCCTCTGTGGGAAGCCTTTATCCTTCCAATGATGGTGGTGCACACAGCATGTAGAAGAGAGGCAGATGGAAAGAGCTACAGCTCCTCTTAAAGACAGAGCCAGTGCGGCTCTTTACCATTTTAAATCATGGTACAAATCAATGATCAAAATTTTAGTCTGCTGACTTAGTGACCTCCACTGGACCATTTTGAATGAAGAAGTGCACTAAAAGCCAGTCCAACAATTGTAAATCAACCCAAAGCCAGCCCTCCTGATTGCAAGATAGTACGTGAAAAAGTACCCCATATAGTCGTGTGCCACTTTAGCTGTCTGGGATAAAAATGCCTTCCACATATGAAAACGGCAATCAGCCTCCTGCATGGTGCTTAATGGGAGGTAAAACACAAGACAGCTCCCTGGCTGGGACTTATGAGACCACATGCAGATGTCTCCATCTGAGCTAATCACTGAACCTCCTCCCTAGGAAACAGAGAGAAACAAGTACCAGTAGGGTACAAGTCATGCCATTCTAACGCAGGTGTCTCAAATAAGTGAGATGAATCATGTATATTCTTTCTAGTGACTGCACAGAGAGCTTAGTATAACCTGGCTGGATGGGAGACATCTGCATGGCTGATGTTTGAAGTCAGGTGTGATAAATTCTGCACCATATTTCTCTAATCTACCTCTTAGTTGAAAAATCTATTTACAGACATGCTTCATAATAGCCGAAATTTTTGCTATGTTTTTTTCAGGTTGGCTTCCTCTACTGAACTCTTGTAAATGTTATTTCGAAATGTCTGTGCAAGTATTTGCTGACTTCGAGCAGTCACTTGGTCTCAGCTCATAGCTGGCTATCGTCATTGTGTTAGCCTTTTTATTAATTTTTAATTGGCTGTGATGCTGCTGTTAGTGTGGGATTTGTTTCTGCCTCTGCTTCTCTCAGTGCTATGTTAGTGTGGGATTTGTTTCTACCTCTGCTTCTCTCAGTGCTATCTTTCTGTGGCAACATCTCAACCAATAAATGCCGTAAGCCTTTCTTGGTCTGTTAGTGTCCTTTTGCTAAGCCCATTAGATGTGCCTTGTGCAGTTTCTCTCTTGTGCTGGCCAAGCACACCCTCTGGGCTAGAGAAACACCATTCTGTGCTTCTTGTAAGTCCAACTTCTCCTGCCTAAGGCAGCTCAGTGACTGGCAAAAGCTCTGAATCCTCCTGCTCCTGGGCTGGAATCTGTCTGCTCTAGTCTTCTGTTTATCTCTGACTAGTTCCACTTGTCTTTCTGTTCAGATCTGTTTCTCTCTAGGCTTTGTGGTGTCTTGGTATGATCTATCTTCCTTTGTCATTCCATCTGCTCTCTTTCAATTGTGCTTTAATGGTAGAATCTGTCTCAATAGATAAAACAGTGCAAGGCTAACTTATCTAGGCCCTAGACCAACACTCCGTACACATCGCATTAACCTCTTCTAGTGCCCACCACAAAGTGTGGTCACCTGAACTGCCCCCTAGAGACAGCACTCACCCACCCTGCCTTCAGATCAGGAGGTGTTTAGGAGCATGTAAGCTGACCTGCACCAAAACTTTGCTAAGGTCATTACAAACAAATAAAAGTACTAGATAATTAAGTTCAGTGCTGAAGCCTTAGCACTGGTTAATTTACTAGAACAGGTTGTAACTGAAGTGTCCAAGCAACAGTAGCCGCATGAAATGTGTATGTGATAGCATCAAGACTTACTGACCTATTAGTAAGTAAATAATTGAGGCTACGTGGCCTGATGTTCTAATAACTACTTTCAGCATGCAAACCTGTCCTAATGAAAATGAAATGTTTGGTTCAGTAGGCTGTTAGTCTTTTTACTGTTGGTGTCTGAACCCAGAATTTATGGATATTGACCCTTTCCTGGTCATGATGCCTTTTTATTATCATCCTCTGATTGTCTTCCCGCTAATTTTTGGGTTACTTAGGGAAAAATTGGGTTATGGTTAATTGGCACATTTGTACTTGAACTCCTCTGCAGTACATATAGCACTTTGCAGGCTTAAACCTTCTAGTTTTCTTCTTGGCTTTTGGATAGACCTCCAGGTCGTGTACAGTAAACACCTGTGGTAGCTTTTGCTGTTAAAGGTTATGTTCTGACCTTTCAGGAACAGGTTGGGCTCTCCTGAAACCTTTTCCCTTTTCTTGCTTCATACCCCCTACTGCTGGAGTCTTTTTGGCACTTTTACCTGCTGAATGGGCTTCCAGGTTTTCTCAGATGTGTCTTTTTTTTTTTTTCTCTGAGCATGACATGCAAAATAGTTTCAATTTTTTTGTGAGGTCTTAAATCTGCTTTTGTGTTCCCTTTAAACACAATCGTATTTTACATGCACAGCTCTCCTTTAAGAGAGGCAGCTAAATTCCTATGGAATCTTATTTTTTTCAGGCTTATGGATATGAAAAAAGGCTGTGTCCCATTGCAAATGAGATAGTATCTCTTGCAGACCTCTCTGTCTTCTGCATCATCAAGTGTCATGGTTTAGCACCAGCTGGCAACTAAGCACCACGTAGCTGCTTACTCACTCCCCCCTCAGCCTCCCCCACCTCAGTGGAAAGGAGAATGGGAAAGAAAAGTCAGTTCTAGGGTGTTGAGGTAATTCTAGTTTAATAATTTTTTAAAAAGAAAATATACTGCTGCTGCTGATATTACTAATAATAATTGTAATGAAAAGGAGTGAGGGAGAGGAATAAAACTGAAGGGAAACAAGAGATGCACAATACAGTTATTCACCACATGCTGACCAATGCCTAGGCTGTTCCTGTGCAGCAATCTGCAACTCCCAGCCAACTCCCCCCAGGTTATATGCTGTGCACAACATTCTCTGCTGTGGAATATCCCTTTGGCCAGTTCAGGTCAGCTTTCCTGACTCTGCTCCCTCCCAGCTTCTTGTGCACCTGCTTGCTGGCAGAGCATGAGACACTGGGAAGTCCTTGATTTAGGGTAAGTACTATTAACAACAACTAAAACATCAGTGTGTTATTGACATTATTCTCATACTAAATCCAAATCACAGCACTTTGCAAGTTACTGAGAAGAAAATTAACTTTATCCCAGCTGAAACCAGGACATCAAATCACCTGTGTTGTAGCCCATTTAATTAAACATGATTTCAGTTCTTAGATCCTTATCCCTACCTTGTAGTACAAAAGTTTCAGAAACATAATTTCCGTCACTTTCAGAGCTCTGCACCGCACATTCTCACGGGCTCTGATCAGGACTCATGTCCATCCCATGCCAAAATTTATGACTATTTCATTCCAAAGAACATAGCTAGTAATTCCCCTTCCATCTGAGCACATCTCGTTGGGTCTGACAGACTTTAATTGAAAATGCTATGGGCCAATGACTTTGCAGTAACTGTGCTCCCAAGTCTCCTCCTGAGGCCCTAGGCTGTAATTAAAGATGCTCCACAGACATTTCAGGATTGGCAGCTTGCTTATATTTGTCTTTATTCTTTCAGATGAGCTTGTATTTTGATGTTAAAGAGACAGAACAGAGATATTCTGAGTGGCAAAAGGGACTTTTGTCTTTAGACTGAGCTGTCAAACAGGTTGAGTCCCTAAGGGGTAACCCATCCAGAAAAACACAGCCAAAACTTGTAGTGTTTTCCCTTTCAGGAATTATACAAGGAATGATACCAACACACCTTCTGCAGAGACTGGGTAATCCTCTGAAGGACTGCTTATCCTTCTTGCAGGAGCAATCATAACCAGCATAAACAAAATCCTGTTCACACGTCAAGAAGCTTGACCCACAGAGTGGAGACACTCACATAGATATGGCAGCGTAAATGAGCCTTCTTTGAGCTCTCCCTGCTAGGCAGTGTGGCTGCATGGCAGTGATGTCCCCTTGAGCTGGGGTACCTCAGTGTTCCTCCTCGAGACAGTGAGACCTTTTTCCAACTCTTTGGTAAGCAACCAGTACTGTGCATGACCTTGTAGTATGGTAACTTTGATTTAAGACTTGACAACACTGATTTTGCTAACTTTGATTTAGTAACTTTGATTTGTGTCTTGGTAAGTGCAGAATCAGAGTTCAAATGATTGTGCTGTCCAGTAGTGAAGTGAACCATGTAATGAAATTTGTTACGTCACCATTTTACTGCATCATATTATAACTGCTTTTGCTAATACCTTTGACAGTTCTTTAAGCGCTCTAAATTCATGACAGATTAAATGGACAAGAACAGGAATGGAGATCTGCAAAAGAAAGTTTTCTCTTGCTGTCCTTTTCAAAAACCGGCTAAATTAGGCCAAGTAGGCAAATTTTAGTTTGTACTTGAGCAGGGATTTCCTAGAGATAAACATCTCTGACAGTTCTGTTCACACAGGCCAAGCTCTAGCCAACAGCAGCTTGCCCTTTCACTGAGATGACCCCTCTGGGATGCCAGAGGCAGTGCCTTCTCTCCTCCTAACTAAATGCTTCAGTGAAGAGCATCTGTTTTCTTCCTCCTGCTTCCCTGCGGAATTCAGGCAGGGTAGGAATAGAGAGCTGGCTGATGCTGTTACAGAGCAGATGAGGGTGGATGGTTATGGAAAGTCTGGGATTGCAGGGACCCCAGTAAGGAGACAGGAAGGGGAACCACGAATGTGCTGGGAGGAGGCTGATAGAGCAAGTGAAAGGTTCAGAAAGCATCTGACCATGGGGATACTGGCCTGACTGGGAAAGCAGACAGCAAAGAGTGAGAAGAGTTTTAAAAGTACAAGGGAGAGAGCAAAGTAGAGGGGAAGGAGACCGCAGGAAAGGGATGGGCTGTGGGACTGAAATGAGCACCCAGATACATGTTTGAATGAGGCAACAATGAAACAGAACACAACTGGATATGAATGCTCAAAAGGAGGATAAAAACATGGGCTCATGGACTGAATGACATGTATTTCTTTTCAGAGCCTGAGATCATGGATATCTCTATGTATTTTAGAACAGTATTTTATGAAATCTCCTGTTGATTAGCCAAAAATTATTATTGGTGGCAGCTTCTAAGGGAGAAGAGCATGGCTGATGAGTGGTGTAACTAGGGCTGAAAATCAGGAGAATCAAAAGATCTAAGAGGTAGGATAGTGGGACAGGAAGAGAGAGACCAGTGAGAAACTGAAGGGGACATGCTGCTGTAACTGGGGAAGACCATGACAGACCACAAGCCATAGTGCTATTGAAAGGTTTATCACATACTCAGGTAGTAAGACTAAGCAACAACACCAACCATAATATGAGGGGAAGAAAAAGAAATTAAACATTCAATGATGCTTGCAAGCTGAGAAGGAGATTGATAGTGGGTATGTTCATGGAGATATGAGGATATTTGCAGTGGGAGTGTCAGAATTTTAGTTCACACAAAGTGTTAGATGGCAGAAGACACTGACATCAGAAGCAGAGATGTGTGATTGAGCTACACAAGAAGGTTCAGCCTAATCAGATGAATGTAACAGTTGTTCTTTTAGTTACGACAGATATGTCCCTGCACAGCTCTGTTATTCTAAATGTGAAGACTACCAAGCTCACTAAGGGACTCAGCTACATGATTGTAAGTAAAAAAAATTAAAGTCTGTGACCAGATCCTCAAAACAAACTTGCAGAATCTTGCAAACAAAAACAGTTTCTGGTAGCTAAACCTGTCCGCTTCTCAGGATCTCTGTACAGCACTGGACCTGATAAACTTAACACAGGGTGACTTGAATGCTATTCATGATAAGAAGTGGGATGCTCTCTTCTACCCGAGGAGGTGCTACTTTAGTTTGGAGAGTTTCTTCTCCTTACCAGCTGTTCAAATACTAATAACAGAACTACTAAAAAAATGAAAAATTATGTTTGGGCTACATAACCTGATTAAATGTTCTTTTCTAGTTGACTGGCAGTGGGATGTATCTCAAATAGGGCAGAACAGGAGCTGTACAGTTATCGGTATTCTCTCTGCAGTGATTTCATCTGTCAAGCTGCACACAGATTTTTGATTTGGTTTTATAGAGCCAAAATCTTTAACAGAAAAAAACAATAAGGGATACCATGACCTGACAGTTTCACTGATGTGTTCCTGGTTCTCTGTACCCAGCTCCAGTGACACATTGTGACCATAATCTCAGTGTTTATGACTCTTTTGCTCTTCTGGTGTGGTACAAAACAACCCCCAAGAACCTAGCATATATTTTTCTCACCTGTAGAAGCACTTCTTTTCAAGGTTTTCTTTCATTTTCATTGCCTTGCCACTGGGGCCATGGGCTATTTTTGTGAAGAACTGAAGCAGTACATTTGCAAAAAAAAGGAGAAATTGTATATTTTAACTGCCATTTTCTGATTTTTTTCAAGCTTGTGTCTGCTCTGGTTAGTTTTCTTTATTTTTCTGAATTATAATAAATGATTCAATGATCAACCTACATCTAATTTGAAAGAACAAGGAGAAGCTGTTTCATGTATCTCTTATTTTCCTTTTTTTTTTTTTTTTTTTTTTTTTTTTTTTTTTTTTTTTTTTTTGTTTTTTTCAAGGGGGGAAGAGGATTTT
>VWZG01001934.1:90692-131215 GCA_013396735.1 Grallaria varia
TTTTAAATTGTATTTTATTTTGATGGCTAATTCCAGATGGGACATGAGTATCTCACCAGTTTTTTACAAGGATTTGATTGAGTTTATAAACTCTTATACAGTATGAATAACATTTGAGAATCTTGATAACAATTGCTGCAGTATTCCTATTCAAACCAGAATGGCAGCACTTTAGCTATCATTTACTGGAAGTACATTTTATACTGAAAAGCTTTAACAGACCAGTGTTTAAACTCTTCCCAGAAAAAAAAAAAAGAAAAGTTATGAGGATAGGATAGTAGAGTAAAGGTAGTGCACATCAGGCATAAGAAATACGATGGGCAACTGAGACTTGAAAACACTGAAGTTGTGAATGGGAGTCAAAGTAACAAGTCAAAATGTAGAAAACTCTGAAAACACAACCTGAAAAAAATAGATGTTTTGTAACTTGGTCCACCTGTAGCTCTCTGACTACCTGAAAGGAGATTGTAGCAAGGTGGGGCCCAGAGAAGATGGCCTCAAGCTGAGTCAGGAAAAGATCAGGTTGGACCTCAGGAAGAATTTCTTCATGGAAAGGTTGTTAAGCATTGGAAGGGGGTGCTGTAATAGACTGATTCCATTAAAATGCAATGGACTGATGACAGAACTTTGCTTCTCCATTGCCTTGGGTAAGAGCTTTGTGCTGCAGGAGCTGAGCTATTTGCAGGAGCAACTTGGGACATCTTGGTCCCGAGCTGAGCTGCTTGCAGGAGACCCCGGAGATCTCTTGCAGATCACTAAGGGCAGACAAAGAAGCTAGAATTATTACAATCCGAGATGTGGCAGGAAACTCAGTTCACCATACATGGAACACTGAGTAAACTCTACCTGGATACCAAAGGACTGGCCAATTGGTGCCAGGAAAACCTTTGCCTGGATACCAAGGAGCTGGCCAGCAGGCACTCAGGGCTAGGGTATTTAAGGCATTCCCCAGCGTTGCCAGGGGTGCAGTCCCAGCTCCTGCTATGGGTCCTGATCCTGCCTCAGTCCAGCTTCTGCTCCTGCTGCTCCTGCTGCTGGTCCCTCGACTCCTGCCCATGCTGCTTCTGTGGCCCCTTGGACTGCTGCTGCTGGGAAGACTTGTTGCTGCTGTCACTCCCGAAAGACTGCCTGACCAGCCTGCACGCCACATATCCTGGTCGTGGTAATCATTCCTGTGCTTCTGACCATAGTCTTTCACCTTTTCTGACTTTCCTCTCTCCCTGCTTTTTCCTTCCACTTTCTTTTGTTGTAAGAATAAAGTTAATTATCTGTTTGGACTCCAACATTTGGCATTGTTTGTGCCTTAATCTTGCTTCTGGGTATTGTTTAAGAACCACGTTGCTCTCTGCATCCAAGTGGATAGGAAGAGCTGCCCAGGGAGGTGGTGGAGTCACCATTCCTGGAAGTGTTCAAGAAATGACTGGACGTGGCACTTGGTGCTCTTGTATAGCCGTCAAGGTGGTGATTGGTCAAAGGTCAAACTCAATGATCTTGGAGGTCTTTTCCAACCTAATTGATTCTGCCATTCTCTTAAAATTTAAAGAAGAAATTAAAGGAAAAAAAATTAAAAGTTGAGCACTTCTACATAGTGACTACTGAGCACTTCTACACCATAAAGATCTCTGTTTCTCTCACAGGCATCCTTCCTTAGAGAGATAAATTTTTCATAGGGGCTGCAGCACATATGCCTCTAGAAACAAATACATGACTCTATGTCTTGTATGATGCACCATGCATGAAAACATGTGAAAAAAGCAATGTGTGAAAATATGGGGAGTACTAAAGTCCAGCCACCCTTCTGTTGCTTGTAAAATGATGAACTGATAAGCAATCAACACAAAGTATTAGGAGAAAATAACCCTTCCTGAGACCAGCAGAATTAAAATTGGAAGCAAGTAGCTAATTTTCAACAGTGAGAATCAATTAACATATGGGGCATAGCTTTCAACAGTAGTTGAGAGAGAGGGTCTTTCTGAATAGATACAGATGAGTCAAATTGTAAATTATTTAATAATTGCTGGTCAACTTCATGTGGGTTTTTTTTTGTGTGGGTTTTGTTGTTGTTGTTGTTTGGTTTTTTTTGTTGTTGTTGTTTCATAGCTTGGATTTTTTTTTTTTTTCCTAGGGGATGAGGCAGAAGTTGGCTGTTTTTTTGGCCAGGCTGGTCAATTATTTTCATTCTGCTTTAAAATTCTACAAAGTTATTGCAGCAGTCTTATATAATCTTATCATATTAAGTGAAATCTTAATTCTTTCTTCAGCTCATGGATTTAGAGACAAGGTCTTGAACAAAAGAATGAGACCCTGTAATCATGAAGGATGTGCAGCTCACGTGCAGTGAGGAGTAACTGAAAGGGGAAGTTCAACTAGGTGTTTCAGTGAAAGATGTCTTCCCTTATTGGGGAGGTGACAAGAAGCTTTTCTTACTATAAAAGATATATGACAAATACAGCTGTCTTTGCATTAAGAGGTGGGGATCATTAAAGACCTTGAGCTGGGTGTAATTCTTTGTATATCACCAGGCTGAAATTTTGAGTCTCAGGCTTGTCATATGATTGAAATAAACGGGGTTATACTAAGTGACAAGTTATTGGGAACTGAGAAGGTTTGGGCCACAAGGACTTTGTTCACCTGTGCTAATTCTGCTTATCAATCAACTGGTTATTCACATTTAATCCTGGCACTAAAACATTCTTGCAGGTGAATCTTCATTTGTGAACTCTTTGCATTCTCTTGTGAGTCAAGAAGTTAAACTAATTTGATATTGTACTCCCTTGATAATGAAAAAGGCTGATGAGAAGAGAGAGTTTAAAGCAGTGTGTCTCATTAAATCATTTTGCATTTCAGTAGTAGGATGGTTATCTTTCAAGTGGTGTTTGTGCTACAGAACAGATAAAAACTGTCCAACAGTCATACTAAAAACGTAAATGTTCATGTATTTTATTTCAATAAAATTCAAATTTCTGCTAAAAATTACGGCTGAATGATGCTAGAAGATATACAAAAAACCCCAGATGCATCAATGAGATGTGATGTTGCCAATGGCTGGAATTTCGTCCTAGACTGATGTGAGTACCTCAGTTTTAATTTAAAACATAAGAATACAATTCTAATCTTTGGTGATTGGGAAGAAAAGCTGAAGAACCTGAAAGAACCTGAACTAGGAAGGGTTAGAAAAATGAGAAGGCAGTGAATAGAAAAATGTACCCTTTCAGTGGCAGGGGGAAGTCAAGTACATTTAGTACTTCCCAGGAAAAGTGGGCTTATTCTGTCCTCTTGAACGATTCACAAGTGTGGTCTCCCCAGTGCACCCCAGTGCATCCAGGAGTGGGCTGCTGCCACTGGAGCAAATTGGCAAGCTATTTGCTGTGGAGCCTCTTTCCTTGGAAGTATCATCCAGTGGGGAAAGATCTCCTCTGGCTACATGACTTGTCCTTTTTACAGCTGCAACCTGCTTCTAACCACCATTTTTCCTTGTGATCCTTCCTTAATTTATTAGAATTAACCCCTACTCCTTGGTACCTGCTGAACTGGTGGAAGACAAAGGGGGGCTGAAAGCAGCTCTGTGCAAGATTCTTTACCCTGATGGGCTGCAGAAGTCCCACTGGTGTGAGGTGACCACCCCTGAGTAATAATTTTTTCATAAACCTGAAGGATGATAGTTAATAATGTATGAACACAATGAGATTAATTTTATTTCACCTATTATTAAAATAGTGTGAGGATCAAGATTTATTGGAAAAGAACCTGCTTAAAACCAAACCCAAAGCTTTCCTTTACACAGGCTTTTGATTTCCAGGCACAACAATGTGCTTATCTGTGCCAGATTCACATGATAGTCTACTTACTGCAATATACAATAATGCAATGTAAGATCCTCATGACAGAACTGTTATCTTTAGCTATAAAGTCATAAATAAGGTTTTTTATGCAACCAAATGTGCTGTCCCTTTCATTGTTGCAGCTTGCTACTCTAAAGCAAAATTTTATATCCTTATTAACATAATTGTCATATAATATCACTGCTTCTGATAAGGGAAATACAAGATATTATTTTTCATTATTTTTGAATAAAAATATGTTCTAGAAGTACTTTTATAAAAATGAAGGTTGTCCTGAAGTAAATTAATTTTGATTTTCTATATTTACTCTTTAGAGGGGAAAATTAAGATCTTGGAGATACCTAGTACTGGATGTGCTCATTAAAATGATGCATAAATCAAGCAGTATAACTCATATTCACAGGTTAAAACTTACCAACATCTAAAATGATCATTTACAACTTCATGAAGTAAATGTTCTTTTAGTTTAAGGGTGAAAGCAAATAAGAGAAAAAGGAGCTGATTTCTTCTCAGAATGTATCTCTCATGCCAAAGAGATGTGCTAAAAGTTCCCAATAATCATGAAAAGCAGGTCACATACATAGATGCCAAAATCCAGGCTAATGAATATTTGGCTACGTGCACCCTCTGCGCAGTGCTGCAGTGTTCATGAATCAAAGAAAGGCTGCATCTTTGCAAAGGGCTGAATCCCAGAAATGTTAGTGAGGCAGTATGGAGAAGTCAAAACTGTTGCCACTATCAAGTGGCCATGAAAATGCTTATCTGTTAAGATATTGGAGGCAGAGCTACTATCCCCTAAATTCTCATGGAACTGATCTGATATACTTCTTTTTGCATCGAGATTTTTAATTTGTCATGGCAACCTGGGAACATAAAGGAGTAGGATGCCATCAGGCAGCAGTCATAATGCAAGCATAAGTTAAATGCCTCTAAAATTAATGAAATGTAAACAAATTTTTTTCCTCAAACTCTTCACTGCAGCCGTGAGGCACACAGTGTAACTTGGGGGAGGTGCTCAGATGCTGTAAATTACTTGGGATGCCTGTACCATGACCCCAGGCCAGCTGTGTGTCACACCAGACTGGTGGCATAAGTTCCCATAATATAACTGCTGCTGTAAGCAATCCTGGATGGCTGTCATGGCAGACACGTACTGTCAGTGTCATACTGAAGCGTAGGCTCTTTTTTTTCCCCTTTCCTTCCTTACTCTGGCTGTAGGGTTGAAGGCAACCTGGGAACTGCGACATTTTTAGTGCCCCAGTAGGAAATTATCCCACTCTGAATAATCTTTCCATTGGTGCTGGCCCTTTTAATTCAGTAAAATTGTGTAAATCATCTTGAACTTATGGCATAAACTAAGGCAATATACTTTCCCTTGATTTGCATATTTTTCCTTTTTACATTCTATTTTATCATAATAGCATGGACATTAATTTTGGTTTAATTGTAAAGCTTGGATCCAAGAAAATGCTTTTAACACTATCAAATAACTATGCACCTAGATAAAAATGGTGACTGAAAAGTAATGTTATTGACAGAATTATCCATCAGTGCAACAGCATCCTCTCTACAGCTTTCACAGTGTGATGTTACTAGTGCGTATGAAAGCTGCCTGCTCTGCCGCCTGCTTTTTAGTGATAAGTATTATCTGTTACATTGCAGGGACGTTTGGTCAGAGCCTTGTGTATTTTGCAGTTTTCTGAATGTATTTCAAGATCTTCAGGTTTATCATCTGCAGATAATTGTTACAGACAAACTAACAGAAATTATTCTAATGGAAGAAGAGGAAGAAACATCTGCAGCCGGGAACACTGACAAACAGCAGTTTGGACGTAGCAATTGAATCAAGTGGGACAGACCTAGCAGGGAACAGCCACTGTTCATGTGTGCGATAAAACCCATCCAGTTTGAACCACAACTGTAAAATTAGTGGAGTTTCAGTGAGCCGCCACTTTCTAGGGCTAACAGTAAGCTTACATTTCTAGATTTCTTACATTCTCCTTTCCTTACCCTGGTAACCTAGGCTGCTGAAGTCTCGTTTACACTGCCCTCCTCTCTCTTTTTTTTTTTTTAAACCGCGGAATATGCCAACACCTCTCATAAAGCAGTCACTGTATTAGGAGACATAAACTCTCAAAGCCTGGGTAAATGTCAGCGCTGTGGAACAACTTTCACCCCTGAAAGGTCACAGACGGCAGTTCCAGCACATTGTAGTCCAGTCAGCAAGCAACCAGTCAAGCATATCAGTTCAACATAATACCACATTATTACATTTATCTGGCCAGCATTAAATGTGCTGGAGCCCCATGCTTTCTTTTCCTTGATTCTGAATGAACAAAGCAGCTTTTGTAGGCCAACTGTTCATTCTAAGATTAGAAAAAGGCCACAGTGTCTGATGGGGGATTTAGACTGAATGGAAACACCTAAGACCAAACCCATGATCCTCAAACCCTCATCCAGCTTCTCTCTAATCCTCACCGTTTACATTTGCTAAATACCTAGTACAGAACAGAGCATTACAGTTACCTGGTAGCACCTTAGTTGTGGTGGGTCCAGGGACTCCTGGGACGAGCTTGCATCTCTTGGAGTCTGCCTCTTCCTCCTGTGCCCTCAGAAAGTATTTGCAGAGAGCTGAGTCTTGTCTTAGACCATTCCTCCTACAAAAAACTATACTTTGAAAGAACTTGTTTGGTTGGTTTATTTTGAGGGTAGAGGGAAAAGTGTCTTTCCAGGTTGCAAATCCCAAAGGGAAGACTGCTTCCTGGTAGTGTCAGGGCAATAACTCAGTGAAAACCCTTTCTTCAGGACTTCCCTTTAGGTTGCTCTGTGCTTGGTATACTGCTTTTTGTGGGTCTGACTATCCTGCATTGGGATACCTGAAGGCTAGGTACAACACTGCTTAGCATTTTGATTCCTAAATTCTTGTGGGTTCTTATATTTTATTGGTTATGTCTGGTTGCTGTGCATATGGGGAATGTTTTGGAAGTCAGAATTTTCTTATCTATTTGTCAAATTTGTCAATTTTTCAATTGAATTTGAAAAAGTTTGCCAAGGACAGGTGATTAATTTACTTGAATTTACATATATATATACACGTACATATTTTTTTAACCAAAGAGCAGCACTAAGAAGACAGCAGGGGCGTATGTTACTTCATGCTCTTAATGATTATCTATCTCATTACAGTAGAGATTATAGATGGATTCCATAATGTTTTTAATGAAGTTTTCACAACAACCATGACCGAATATTTAGAAGACGAGTCATAAATCACTCACCTGATGATTGCTCACTGCTAATGACTTCTTTACCTTGGATGATCATTCTGCTGGAGATTATTGCACAACCTATAAAAGTTTCTAAAGCTATGTTTTGTGCAGCTGAGCCAACACTTCATTGGAAAGCTCTGCATTTTACAACTTTGCTGTTTCCTAGGGCAGGCTGCCGATTTCTGCCTTCACTTTTCTGAACATTATCAGAACATCTAATTTCTATTCTGCTTTAGGGTCATGCTATGTTACCAATTTAAAACAGTTGCTGTGATGTTGACAGTTTTAATTTGTTCCACTTGATATGCTAGTGGGCCTATTGTTTGTTCAAAGTAGATTTTTTGTTGTTCTGAAAGAGATTGTTCCTGTATTTTGTCAATGCAATGCAATTTGTGCCCACATTGCAGCTTCAGACATCTCCTTGAGGGCAAGTCTAATTGAAGTTGCTTGATTTCTGTTACCAATGAGAGTTTTTTCAAACTGGGTTTCTTTTCATCTGTAATGCTTGAAGCTTCTCTTGTATTAGCAAGCTTACTCAGGTATAACATTTTCTCAGAATCTCTCTGCTTGACCACAGCCTTCTGGATGTGAGACTTTAGTCAGTCTCCCAACCAACATTCAAAAAGCACCTGATGAACTCTGATTAATACTTATGAGAATTCGCTTGTCCTGTCTTAAAATGATTGCATCTAAATTAAGCCAGAAATCTAGCTCTGACTCACCTTTCAGAAAATTGTGCCTTAGCTGGACTCCTAGCAGAGCAGGGCAGGATTCAGCGTGGATGCAAGGACCACAGTCAGGATCTCTGTCATTCACTAGTCATTTAAGTGTGCAATATTTGAACAGCTACTAAGCAAATCACTCTTTTCTTGGGAGAAGAAGAATTTGTTGTCAGTGTCAACTATGTAGCGGGTCATGCAGAGGTAAATGTAAGTTTTTATGTACTTGCATTGGAATTAATAGTTTGTAAAAGAGAGGGAGAAGGTGGAAACTTTTGTGGTATGTATTATTTGAGGGTTTTACTTATATCTTTGATTTCAACAAGTTCACAATTGCTTGACATTCATGATCTCTTGTATACCAAACTTTGTCAAGATTCATTATCCCATCATTAATAATCTCATGAACTGGGGGCTTTTGTATCTTAGTGTAACTTGAATTTTAAATATCTTTGGTTTGTGATGAATTTCTGTTAGCCTTGCATTGTAGGGATATATCAAAATAACTTTTTTTTTTCTTTCCAAATAAATAACTAATCATACAAAACTTTTTTTTTTCTTCCTCTTTTTTTTTTTTTCCTCAGCAGTCAGTAAACTGCTTTTTCCATTTGGTTTTCCATCTGCATTCAAGACTTACCTTCCCTCCATTTCCTCTTCCAACATTTGAATTTTTTGTATCTTAGAGAAGGGTAGTTGAATTTGGATGTGTCTTTACTGAATAGCTGTCAGGAAGAGAGACAAGGAAGATGGGAAGGTGAAAGGAACTGCCCCAGGCTTCCCCTTCCTTCCCCTCAAGGGCATTTTTTCCCATTAGGAAAGGCACTTAATGAAGAATGCAGGCAGGGGAACTGGGTGACACACAGGAAGGGGGAGGATGAAACCTATGAGAGGAGATGGTCAGGGTGCTGGGCAGGAGAGCTGTTGCTTGCAAACTTAGCATGGTGGTATGTTCTAGATGCAAAATACTACAATACCACAAACCAATATTTGCTTCTTACTCCAGACTTTCAGTCCAGTAGGTGGAAGATTTATGGATCTTCTCTGTCATTCCGTTTCCATATGCTGAAACATTGTCCTGGCTATGAGTGTGTAAGATGATAGTAAATTACAAGATTCCTGCAAATTGTACAAGGTCTGTATTATCATCTTTGGAGGCATGGAAATAGGACAGAAAAAATGATTTACCCATGACAACAAAATGTACAAAGCTAGTAACAGTAGAAGAATTAAGGCACACCCACTGACTAGTTTTACCTGTTTTTATTTATTCTTTGTTTTGTCACTACGTATAGAGACTTAAAAATTAATTTCCTTTGTGAAATAACTTAGGATACTAATTCAGACCTTCACTAGGGGTTAACATAGAGTTTGTGAAGGCAAAACCTTTAGAATATTTTAAGGTGGCTCCGTCTAGACCCAGGCCCAGAGCTAACACAGACCCATAAAATTCCACTGAAATCACACTCCCTGAGCAAGTTCAGCAATAGTTCCCTAAATAGTAATATATACTAGGCAGAGTATTTCAGAAATTACAGTAGGAATGTTATGAACAAAACTGCCATGCATAAATCAATATTTTTATTTCTTAATAAAATATTGTATGCACAAGGGTCCAGCTGTGCACTATAAATAATATTTTATTTTGAAATAATTTTTTTAGTGTGTAGTATTTTCATCCCATATGTAACATTATAAAGGTTTCCAATTACATATAATTATGTGTAAAACCCCTTCATTTTTATATGAGATTTAAACTTAAAATAACAAAAAAAAGACCCAGACTGAGAAAAGCTACTATTTTTCTTGCTTATAAGTATAAAATTATGTAAGGAAATCTTTTCCCCACAGGGTTGATGAGCTTTAAAGGTATTTTTATGGGAAAGTAAATTCTCAATAGAAAATCAGCATTCAAGATAAGATCCTGAAGACGAATTTGGGTAAAAGTGATAAAATTCTGTCTATCACATTTTAACCCAAATTAATGGTACTTTGTTTCGATTTCTAAGTGGACTAAATCATTGCATACTAGAAATGCAGAGAACTATTGCAGTTTACTGAATCATACTCTGAAAGATTAGAATTGTTCTGCAAAAGCCTCAGGAGACTTGAGGTAGTCCATGAAGCTCTCATTAAGCATTTCATTTTGAATTTGTCATGCCATTTGCTGATTAACTGGAGGTACCAACAGATTGCTGGCTATATTAGAACCTCCCAAATCCAGAACAATGTGAAGGGAAACTGTTGTATACTTATTTCCTTGACAGAAAAGTTTTCAGAAGCTTTAGCTTTCTCGTTTACATTAACTTCTAGCAAAGACAAATGCTTCCATAATAAGTATTTTATCCTTTCAATGTATGGTAAACTGTATTACTTCTGCCAATGTCATGGGCAGTGAGAATAACGAGTATCATTCATCAAATGACACTCAAAAGGATAGATATTTTCTCTCCCATTCAACAGAACTTAGTAAATTGTTTCTGGCAAGGCTCTTTGCCATTAATATATAGTTTAAATATACTACAGCTGTTTTAAACCACTGAAACTATTTATGATACATATATTCATTACCGTGTGGTAATCAGCACGGCTTTATTGGGTCAGCACACCAAATTGCAATGTATATTAGTTTGCTTGCTTTTAAGAGAGATGGGAATGGAGATTTTATAATCAGAGAAACTCATAATAATATAATTTATTAGTGTTACATCAGATGTTGACATTTTAAATCCATAGTCCAAATTTATTAATTGAGCTCACCAGCAGAGCATCATAATCAGCTCACTGTCAACTCCTACAATTTATTGAAAAATTATCTTGCTTCACCTTATGTATCAGAATCAGTTTGGAGAGAGCTTTTCTACTGCAAAGGTATCTGTATTAAATTTGTACCACAGATTAAAAGAGAAGGAAATGTCTAAAATGCCATTAAAATTGAGCAGTAAATCTTTCATTTTAAAAACGAGAGGAGGAGGATAACTCATTTCTCATTTCTCATAAAAGGTAGGCAACTAATTAGTCTCTCTCCAATTAATACTTTGGTTATATAAAAGATGATTGATTCTGTCGAGATTTTTATCCTTTGAACATATGGCGACAAGGAACATGGAAAGTTTTCATCTGTCATGTTTGTGCTCATACCGTAAAGTGTGAATATATGGCCTATGCACAGGCAGTGGTCTAGTGTTTTGGCTGCAAAGATAAGTGCATGCTATTCAGTTACTTTTATTTTAACTCTTTACAGCTGATAAAGAACAAATTATGGTCATGCAGAAAGCACGTTGATCATCTATATGGTCTACAGATGGCTTTTGAAAGCATATCCAGACTGATGATTCCTGAGCAGAGCAAAGAATTTAACAATAAAGGTGACAAGTAAAATTAAGGTTCAGGGTAAAATGTAGTATGGACACAAAATAGCTTTCCAAAGAAACTGGCTAGTCAGTCTCAATGTCCTGCAGCTAGTCCCCTAATTCTGCCCTCCATCCCCTAATCCCCCCCAACCCGATCCTGCTTATTCCCCTTCTTCTAAGTCCACTGTTTGAATCTCCACTCCCATACACAAGCAGACAGTGACACAGGCTCAGCCAGGGAAGGCTTTGGTGCTCTAACCTGATTTCTGAAATAGGAACAGCTTCCTTGGGCTCTGCAGAAATTGCTGGCCCAAATACAAATTTGGCTGGAGTCACATGAAAGCAGACCTGGGGGAAACGGGTTGAGCAAAACCGTCTTCTGAAGATGGCATGTGGCATGATGGAGGAGAAGGGTAATGGCCGAGCCGAGCAGCCCAGGAGCATGGGCCTTTGCACAAACTCTTGGACTGCTCGTTGCTGAAGCTGGGCCTGCCAGTTGTAGGAGGGGTGCCAGAGGATGTCATGCAGTAAAGTTGTTACTTGTGCTGCTTCTAACAGACCAGTTACTAGTCTCTCAATTTTGGGGAAAATTTTACTTCCCTTTCGTCCCCTCAGCCCCTCATTTGAGAGATGGTGATTTAGAAAAAGTTTGCGAAACTGAGTGTTAATTTACTTTAGGAAACGTTAAATATGAGTAGCTTGAACAGGTGTATATCCTAAGCTCTTTCATGTTCATTATAGGTCAGAATTTCTCCTGCTTGTAGAAGAGATTTTGCCGGGAACAGAGGGCAGCTCTCTGAAGAGAAGGGTGCACAGCCAAGTTCCCTAAGTAAATGAGTGCTGATCTTAGCATACTGCCCTCTTTCAATTACTTTCTATGAGCTTTCTACCTCCGTCTTTCTCTACGTCCTTTACTTATTTCTCTTTTTTCCCTCCTAAAAAAAAAAGGGGAGATGATTTACAGGGAACTGGGTAGATCGAGTGCAAATTCTTACACGCAGAAGGTGAGGAGCTGCAGGAAAAGCAAGTTTCTTAGTGTCACTGAACCCCAGTCCACTGCAGACTGCTACAAGCACCGGCTCACCCACCGCAGTGGTTTTCTGCATTTCTGCTGTTCAGAAATGTTTCCTGGCACAGGTCACAGCAGCACATACTGCAGCTCTTCACTAATTGCCTCTACTGGCCTGCTGTAAAAGGAAAGCATTGCTGAAATGTGGTCTTACCACAGCCAGACTTCTTTCCTGTAATGCATATTTTCCTCTTCCACGTGTACGTGCCACGCAGAGGTAGTAAAAAGGTAGACTGTTACTTAAACACAGCTGCTCCTTGAGCCAGCAAAACTGCTGTTAGGCAATATTACTGGCTAGTAATGTTCAGTGCCATCTTTCCAAAAATCTAACCTGTCTCAAAATCTTATTTCTAGCACAAATTAGTGCCATGATGCTTAAGAATGCATAGAAAATGAGGCAAAAGAAATTCACTTATCTTGAAAAAATAATAAACTGAAAAATTTGAGCAATATATAATTGATCAATGTTACTTCTGTAAGCATTCTGTGGCCCTTGCTTGTAAATTAAATCAATTCCCGGTAAAGAAGTAGGTAGGAATCCAACATAATTATTTTACTTGTTCATATACGTTACTAGAAAATTATTTTTTTCTCTAACAAAGCATATTTTCTGCACTGTTGAACCACATCCATCTTAATGGGATCTGCCTCTTCTGAGTTTATGTTTACTTGACTGGGTGGCTTACCTGCTTGAGAAAGGGAGTTTCTTGAATTATGAAAACAAGAAAATCTTATATCCACAAACTGCTCTCTACAATTTTTATGACATGATGTAAATGTTACCAGAACAGTTATTAATTTCCAAACATAATCATCACTAACTATCCAGGTTTTTGCTTCCTCAGTAGTTTAGGAATTGGCAATAAATTTTATATTGTTTTGGTCATCTGAATCTGGGAAGAGAGTATTTCAGTGAATTAGACATGAAACCACTGTCTTTTCTATTTTCCAGTATTTCCAAAGTACTTCGGCTTTTGCAAACTGCACCTTGAATGGCACCAACTGTGAGCAGTTTGTTGCTCTGTGATGAGGCACTTTGCTTTCTTGGACTGAAAGGCAGCTTCAGGAGCCAGATCCTCAGCTGGTATGAATATATGAATTGTGGAGAAGTAAATACACTGCCATTTAGGCCGCCTGCTGATATTCCCTTTCATTCCCTTGGAGTGATGAGTGTCATCCCACTCACATAAACCTAGCATGGCTGACGTTATTAAAGATGCTGCTTGCAAAGTAGAAGAGCTTTTCTCCCTGTAAGGGTAAAGGAGCAGTGGTCCTCCATCCAGTTCATTCTCTCTTCCACAAAAACACTGTTCACAGGCTATTGGCTCAAGAAAAGCACCACAACGTATTTTCTTCCAAAGTAGAAAGCAATGAGCTGCTACTCAAGGGCGCATCAGTAAATTGAAGACAATGGAATTATGTTAATTTACTCTGGTTTTTAAGGGTATATTTTTAACACTTCACTAAGACTCAATTTTTCTTATGTTGGTTTCTGTTGCAAATAACTTATCTTCCTAGCGCCCACCAATTAAGTTCAGGCTTCATTAGGTACATAACATTGTACTGGCCTTTGGACACAGAGCTCCAAAGTATGCTTGGTAAGTTTGCTGATGACACTAAACTGGGTGGAGCTGATAACTCCCTCGAAGGCAGAGAGCTCCTGGGCAAACAGTTCTAGGTGACCCTTGGTGACCTTCCAGGGCCCCTTCCAACCTCAAATATTCTGTGTTTGTTAATAACACATTCAATAATGGGGAATTAACACAAGTGTGACACTGTTTTACTGAAAAAAATGCCACCATCTAAGTATCTTCTTGTTGCTAGGGATGTAGAAATATTTAAAAGACTGAAGTGACAGCTGTCATGTCATGCATTTCTATCTTGTCTATAGAGAGAAGTGTCTACAGTCAGTTATATTTTCCTGTCTGAAGGACAAATTAAAAGAATATCCTATAGGATAAAAAAGCCTTGGGTTACATCTAGCAATTGTGTATAAATGTGGTAAAAATAAAACCAGCCTTTTAATTTCTTTTTTTTCCCCCTTTTTCAGTCTTTGAAACATGTAGCTAATAACACATTCAAAAGGTATTAAAAGTTTAATGGAGTTTACTATAAGCTACATTTAGACTTCTTTATTCCTAAAGAATAATTACGATTATTAGAATTCTTCACTAAACATGTCTGAAGTTAAAGAAAGCACATGAACATTCTTCCAAGACTCCATTCAAATACGAATACAGCATTGCTGCCTTGGAAATATGTGTTTAATGAATCAGAACCCTTGGTTTATTTATAATTTTTTTTTAAAAAAAGAAGCTAATTCCTCTGTTCTTTATTGGATTATGCATTTTTGCATTTTGCAATATCTGTATTGATATGGTTAGGAGAATAATTGCTGGAATTTAATTTTTTAAACTGATTGGTAGGTATTTTACATCTCTGTGAATTGCTCAGAGGAGAATACCCCATGAAGCTAATTAGAAGAGGTAAAAGAAACCCACACGAGCCTGATTTCATCTCAGTTATTATAAAGGGTTTTGAATTCTATTACAAAGCCAGACTAAAATCTACCACATAAGCCTACTACCTATCTACCACACAAAAAGTAGGTGTTGGTAAACCAGAATCTGCAGCAATATCAGATGTAAAATTTTAGATTTTGAGTTATAGAAAATATAGTCATAAGTTAATAAAAAAAACATATCAATGTCTACCTTCTATGAATCTCTTTACGGAAGAAAATCTTTGTGATACACCATATTATAAAAAGAAAGAATAGTTTTGTACTGTAATACATTCATAATGTAATACAGAGGAATCCAATGCATGAAACAGACACTGTGTGCAAGTAGAGCACAGAACAGGTGACCTTAAGTTGCAGAATTGACAACTGGAGTCACAGAGAGTGTGTGGAAGACAATGAGAGAATCCCAGCTAGACCTGCACATCAATAGGTGTCATGTAATTTAGGCTTCTTGTAGCTATTTTGGCAAAAGAAAATTTTAAAGACTATTTGAAAGGAGATACTATAGGAACAAGGATGACTTTTGCATTATTTTCTACACTGATTCTTATCAGACATCTCAAACTGATGCCTTAAGACTACATATTTGTATATATGTATATATTTTTATATATTTGTAAATTTTATGTAGCTGTATAGCTCCTCATATTTGAAGTAGCAACTAGCAGTTTCTACCCCTGTACTGCATTTCTGAAGGTCTTAGCTAAGGATAAGATAGTGACTAGAACATTTCATTTAGGACTCATGTACCAGGACTAGAATAACAATACATACTGTAGTCAAAACAAGATAGAAGACTCATAAAGTTTGGAAAACCTTCAACCAAGGGAATGTGACATGAAGAAGATGATGGTGAAGAAGTAAGGGGTCCTGAGACCCCCCCACTCAATTCTAGGAAGGTGTGCCAAAGGGCAGACCTGAGGGAGGTTTCTGAGCGTGGCACCAAGGTGGTATGAGGGTGGATAGTCTCTGGGTTGGATGTAAGATTTAGTTATGATAATTAAGTAGTGTTATAAAAATAGGAATCACCCCTATGCTGGGCGCGTGTCAATATACTTTTGGAACTTGAAAAGCCTTTCGGTAAAGAACTCTCTATTTTACCTCAAATTAAATTGCCTCAAAAGTGTTTGCATTTTAGGCAGCAGAACTAAACTCTCAGTCCTCTGCTTTCCTCTCTCCTAAGACCCTGAACTGTCATCCTATCTAAACTCTGTCCGTGCTTCTCATTATTTCATGCCATTTTACCAAAATCATGTAATTGTCAGGCATACCCACAGAGTGTTGATTTTCCTGGGGTTTAAATGTCAGAAATATATTTGTTTCTGTATTTTTTTATCTGTATATGCTAACTCATATTGCACATTCTTGTCCCTGCAGTTTATCCATCACAGATCTAGGCAGATTTGTTTAAAAGTTGCAAGCCCCAGATTTGTGACATGTACAAATCTGCTGTGATTGAGTCTCACTGTGGAGGACTGTTATGGTTTCTGTGGTCCAAGTGGGTTCCATAACTTTACCTTCCTTTGGAAGGTAAAGCTGTCATGATCTGTAGGCTCCAATCTGGTCTTCTCAGTGCTCCAGTTTTGAGAGCCAGCTACCCTCCTACTGCCTGGTGCCGGTGTTCACCATGGCTGCTGTGTGGGTATTTGTAATAAAACAGCCCTTTTCATGGTCAATTTGAAGTACAACAACAAAACAGAAGGATGGCAAAAAGGTTTTTAGGACAACTGCTCTTTAATTTTGATGGCACAAATGATGTGCAGGTCCAAACCATGGAATAAACCACCTACATATATTGCTTGTTATACCCAACACCTAGAAATAATCTCTGGCATATGGTCTGAGCCTTCTGGAGTGCCTTTTCCTAAATGTGCCCTGTTTTCCATCATAAACTCACAGAATGCCTCCTCTTTTTTTTTTCTTTTATTTTTTCTCTTTGTCCACTTGTGTTTGTTCATTCATAGCTGAATGAGTAATAGAAACAAATTCTCTCTGCCGTAAGAAAATGCTCTTGCAGTTCCTTTCCCAGTTCTGTGGTTTCAAAGTCTGTACTCATATTTAATTTCTACAGGATATCTAAACTTTGGGATTAAGTAGAGATAAGCCAAACTGCTTGGAAGCAGTTTGGCAGCACAACACATGGCTAAGTGAAGGCTAATTTACTCAAATGAGAAATAGAGGATCTTACTAATAGATGCAATATGTGTTGTGGATTATATCTGAACTTAATTTTACCACAGCTCATCTGCTTTTAATTTTTTGATCAAGTTTAGACAAGAACAGTAGAATTGTCTTTACTTATCTTGTATATATCAGTTTTACACAGATAGACATATTCAAAAATGTGCAGGTCCTCACAGCCTACTCAGCGTAAATAGATAGGATGTTGCAACATATCACAAAACATTTGCCATACCACAAACTATTTTCCACTTGAAGAGGGTATCGTTGAAACAAATTACTTGCATGAATCCGCTCCACCACATCAAATTAAGCAGGAAAACCATGCCACTATACCTTATAGCTGCAATACAGAACTACACAGTATTTTCATAATGCTTTTAAATGTATGACAATATCTCATGGTTCATTTTGTCTGCTCTAAGCAACATCAGAGATCCAGTGTTATTTTTGTGGTAGCAGGGATTTTTTTTTATAGGAGTCTTTTGGATAAACATCTATCTGTCTTTTTAGCTTTACTAAGAGTGTTAGACAGGTCTGATTATAAAATATTTATTCTCTAGCGCTTTTAGTTTATAGTCATTATTTCAGTTATAGATTACGCTCTTCATGCACTTAAACAGCTTTTGTGTTTTTGCCTTATGACAAAGCCTTGTGAAATGCTATTATTGACATTAATTACCGAAAGAGCTGAGTAAGTTTGGATATTTATGATAAAATATTTAGAAGACAATGGAAACTTGGCCTTAAGTGCTTTAGTTTTTACTCCACAACTTAAGATGACCAGATGTTCTCATTCCTAATGGAGTGTTCATTACTTGTTTTTGCCACTTTCTTGAGTAGTTGTTTTATTGGATGTATTTCTGAATCAGCAGCTGTCAGTAAGCCTTGAAAGAGTCATTTCTGTGCAAGGAGTCTTAACATTTTTGAAGACAGTAAGTCTTGGAAACTTTGGGAGCTCTTTGGTTTTGCAGTAATATTTCTGTCCCCTAGAAACATTGTGTAAAATTGTGGATTAGGTAATTATACTTCTCCTGGAAGACAATGGAAGACAAACAATAACAACAGTGACTACCCTGTAAATTCACTGCAAAACAAAGTCTAAATTTTTCATTAACAGTACTTCAGTAAAAACCAAAAACATCTTCAAAAAGTTCTTGAGCATTTGCTGAGGCTTCAATGCACACTAATTTTTGCTCTCAAACCAAAGGTCAGCTTTAAGTCCAGACCCACAGGCAATCTCCAGTTATAACTTCTGAGCTTAACTCATGCCTGCAGTTCAAGGAGATGATGTGAAGTTCATGGTCAAGGGCAAAGCTTTGCCTCCAAGCCATCCAGCCCCACTTCTTAAACTCTAAGTGCTCCAACACTAAGAGACAAAGAGCAGGTCTCTTGTTCCTGGTTTCCTGCCCTTTAAAGGACATCATTATTTGGTTGGCTGAAGGTAGAAGACTGATCCTTAGAATGGTATTGCGGAAAGAAAAGTTGTCAGTGTTAATAAATAAAATATATACATAAATTCAGGTATAATTTGAGAAGGTTTAGCGAATGTCCCTCCACTGTTTCTATTTAGCAGGGTAAGCTAGACATCTACCATCTCAGGCCTTTCTGCTTGGTTGGTTGCGCTAACATGCACTCAGCTGTCAAAAGGCAACATCAACTGGAATTTTTATACCCTTTTAGAACAAATTTCTTATCCGGAGAAAGCAACAAAAAATAACTCAGCATAAAATAGTAGGGTCCCCTAACAGTGTTACTGATACTATCCCAAACAAAATCTGTTTTCAATGAACACATAAAGGCAAATCACAGATCAAGTGTGTCTTTATCAAAGCCATGGGAGATCTGAGGTTTCAGGAATCTAGATGCATATCAGAAGCCTCTGATCTGCGTCAGGTTTGCCTCCACTGGCAACTAAGGCCCTATGCAGCCCCTGCCTCCACTCAGTGGTTCAGAAGAGGAAATGGGAAAAAGAGTGAGAAAACCCATGGGTTGAGATAACAGCAGGGAGATAATTTACAAATTACTCTTGTGGGAAAACCAGACTTGGCTTGGGGAAATTAATGTAATTTACTATCAATTAATATGAATACTTAATTACTAATTTGGATATTGGGAAATAGCAGCAAAACTGAGAAATAAACATTAAACAGTTAGGGAACACACAGAACTCTACCTTCCCCAGGCTCAAAAGCCAGCTCCTCTCCTCTCCCTTGTTACTGCAGCAGGTACTCACTGTTCTGCCCATGACGGAATGGGGGCTGCAGGATGGGCTGTGGTCTGGACATTTTGGTTTTCGTCTGCCACTCCACCCTTCTCACAGTTTTCCTCTGCTCCTTTGCAGGTCTTCCATGGCTGCGGTCCAGTTTGCAATACGTGGTCTGGCGCCCAGAGCACCTCCTTCTCTGCTTCTCCTGTCCCCAGCTCACGGGGCTGTTTCTCTCACTTTTTCACCTCACTCCTCACTGCCTGTGTAGCATTTTTGCCTTTTCTTACATGCACTTTGCAAGAAGCGCTCCCGCTTTAGCTCTGGGACTCAGCTGGGTCCTGAAGTGGGTGGCTTGGAGTCAGCTGGAATGGGGTCTGTCTGGCACATGGCAGCCCTGGCATTCCCTCACAGAGCCCCTCTGCATCCCCCACTGCTGCCAGGGTCTGAGCATGCAACATACATACGCACGTACAAGGTTATCTCGAAAAGAAAGTGTGAGAGTCTCCTGTTTGCATTTCAGTGGAGGACATTGAGATGCTGGGTACTGTATGAATGAACTTCTACTCCAGTCTTAAAAGTAGGAATACACAGAAGTTGAATGCTTTGGTGCATGCCATCGTCTCGAAATCACTGTAATACAGCCTCAGGTGTGTCTGGGTGCACTGAGGTCAGAACAGAACTTCAGAGTGAGTGCATCAGATGGCATCAGGACATTCCATGGGTGAAATCAGTGCTTCAAAAGTGTATAAAACAGGAACAAGGTAAATTTTAAACATGGGGAAATTCAGGTATGTTGGGCAACTCTGATTTAACAGAAAGCTTGGAAACTTGTCATTGTGTCATTTCTTGACAGATTCCTTCTTCTAGTCTTTCCAGTCTAGTTTTTATCAGTGGCTTTACTGAAACAATACTGAGAAGTATCCTGTGGATTTTCAAGAAAATATTCTTTCCATCACCTCAGAACCTTGGATGTTACACTCTGCTGCTAGCAGGTCCCTACTCCTGTCAGAATTCAGTCAGTGTGTCAGCTTCTGCAAAAATAGAGCAGATAATAATTCCTGTAAATTTATGTATTATCGTTCTTATTGTCTAAAAAGAGAAACTGAAAGACTCAAGGAAATATTAGACACTGATAGACTAAGACTACTAAAATGGTACATGTTTATGGAAGCCCAGAAGCACAGAACAGCTGAGTTTGGAAAAGGCTGATAGAGACCATCTACTCCAAGCTAAAGCAGGGCCAAAGCAGGTTATCCAGGGTGATGTCCCTGAGACTCTAAATCTCTTTGGCCAATCTGTTCTTGTGTTTGACTATCTTTACAGTAAAAAGGAGTTTTGCTGTGCTCAGATGTAATCTCAGGTGTTTCAGTTTATGTCCATTGCATCCCTTTCTGCCAGTGGGCACTATTGAAAAGAGTCTTTGCTCCCTCCCATCAGGCGTTTATGCACAATGATAAGATCCCTCCTGAGCTTTCACTTGACATTTGCAAATGTCTCAGATTCTCCCTGTATTTCAGGTGCTCCTTATATGCCTCAATCATTTAACCACCTTCACAACTCTGTTCTGTCCATCATATCCATACCTTTCTTGTTTGCATTCCTAAACCCGCCCCTTCACAGTCAGACAACATCTCAATATTCCATGAAGACCTCCTGCTTTTGTTTTTTGTTTTCCTGTTTGTTTAGATGGATCATTCTTGAGTTTGGAGAAGGTGATCGGGTTTCTGGACATTGTTCCTCAGGAAAATCTGATTGGGATTTAGAGCTTAGTGAAGAATTTTAGTGCTTAAAAATATTATTATTATAACCACATAGTAATAACTGGTTTGGGATGGATTATGCATATTTATATTGATAATTGTGTGCTGTAATATAGTACCCAATGTCAAACTAATTAAAAATTTGATCTTAGAAATAACAAGAACTCTCTCAGATGAATTAAAGGGTTGTTTGCTGCAAATCTTTAAATTTACCTTCTATTTATTGCAAATAACAGAAGTCTCTCCTTGGGCTGTCATTTCAGTATTTATTTATATATTAATTTTCTTTATGATGATGATGAAGCAATTTACCAGACAAATCCAGCCTTGACGTGACTATTGATGGAAAAATAAGCAATAAAGATTGCATATTCTCATACAGGGATATAAATTACCAAGGTAAGGTTTCAGATGCCCCCAAAAATGCACTTAAGTGTGGAAAAAATAATTTAGTTTAGGTAAGAAATGAAGGCAGTCTACAGAGGAGAATGTAAATCTTGGAAAAAAAGGCTTCAAAATACCAGGAATGGCCAGCTCCCCATGTCCTCTGCACTGCAATGCTGGAGGCAAGAAGAGCTAATGTGATCCTTGTATAGGTAAGGAGTAGAAATAGGGTCATGAGCTTGCCTCTGGCTTCACCACTGTTAAGGCTGAAATGATAATCCATTGCATCTACCTCTGTAATTTAAGGGGGATGTATGGAGACAGCTTGAAGGAAGACACTCAAAATGATCTGTCTATTGCAAAACGATGTGAGACTTCTGGTGCTCAACCTATTGAGCTTATTGAAAAGCAGGTTGTAAGATCATTTCACACTTAAATGAATCTGATGAGTGGAAACTTTCTAACATTCTTAGAAAAAGTCAAACCAGGATTCAATGACTGGTGGTTAATATTAGAAAAAAATCACCCTTAAGGTAAGATAATTTTACTTGCAGTTCAGGTAATTAAACACTGGGGAGGTGATGGACTCACCATAGTTCAGAGAAATATAAATGAGTTTGGATAGTTAAAAGAAAGAGAAAAGCTTTACTTTCTGAGAGCATTCGTATTTCCCAAGGAAGTGTATCTCAGTGTCAGGACAAACAGGATTAGAAAACACCATTTCTAATATTTTTCTCCAGGGTCTGCAGGAGAGTTTTCCTCTGGGAACAATCAAGAAGGTTTTTGTTTTGTTCTGTTTTGGTTTGGTTTTTATTTTGTTTTCCTCACTTTCACTTCAGAGCTGACCAAGACAGTGTAAGGCAGTGCCTGAGGTCAACTGTGTCATCTGTCTGGGGAATAAAATAATCACTTCTGTTCAAAAAACTACAGCCTGAGCAACTGTCAGCACTAGAGGGGAAAAGAAATATTCTTGCGGTTCAGATTCACAGAGTTCCACCTCCTGTTTTTCTCCTTGGCAACCTGAAGCTGAGAATACCTGTAGGATTGTAGAGGTGTGTATCTTCTGTTTTGTTCTCTGCTATTTTGAGGCCACGAAATGAAACTGTACCCTGAGCTTCTTTGCATCTCCACTGTGCTATGCAAGAGTCTCAGCTTCTGTGAAGTTAAATGCTTTAGCATAAAGAATTTGGGATTTTGTTTTTTTACTAATAAAAGGGTTGCTGGGTGAAAACAAATGGTCTGAGTTATTCAGGAAATCAGCCTAAATGTTCTGAATCTCCCTGAAGCCTCAAATTCCATGAAGCGATGGAAGGTTAATCGAAGCACTGCATAAAAGCACAATAAGGCCTATTCCTTTAAAATGGTTATGACCCATGAAATCCAAATATAAATTCTGAGTAGCTCATATTCCTCCTCTCTTATTAGAGGCCAATGTTTATGTAGGCAAAATTTCTATTGAAGTCACTGTCATCCATTTGAATATGTATTTACAGTATTAAAACCCAGTGTCCAGTTTATCCATTTAGACCATCAATCCGTGTCTGCTTAGCGGTTCTTCCAATGACATTAAAATAAAGGTGTTTGTATAAGAAAAGATGATCAGTGATATTAATAATGACCTCTCCAACAGCAGTAGATACAAGTGTACAGACAGTTGTGCTGTTTGGGTGTTTGTCAGTGAGCCGGGAGTTCACTGTAAGGCAAAAATGCCAGTAAGTTTAGAAACCAAGGTTTCTAATTAAATGTTAACTTTGTTTGCCTTGGGCTTGGAAAAGAGATAAGAAGCTGCTTCATGCTGATAAACAAATATGCATGCAACACAACGGGACAATGAGATCACTGACTTTGCTTTGCAATATGTGGAATTATTAGTTTTTCACTTCATTTAAATAAGAATTATAATACTTAAAAGAATGTCAGTTTATACAGGTCTAGGGCATGCTCAAGGTTACACTGATGAAAATGGAAATCAAACTTGATAACATAGTCTGTTTGTTGCTTGGCAAAGTGGTGACAGAAAATCACTACCATATTTTCAGATGTGTGACCTGCAAATTGTTTGTAAATCCCTGTTTCATGAGCACTACAGGTGATGTATGTGTATAGGTTATGTAAAAACCTGAGCTGAGAAGTCCGTCCTCTTAAAAACCTGCTCCCTCCTCATTAGTACTACTCTTGTATTTGAATTTCCTCCTTTTACTTTTTCCTTGTTATTGCAGCCTTGTGTGGGTTGTCCTGAAGACTTATTTACAAGGGTACAGACTTTATGTCTAATTGCTGAAGTTTGTATTTCTTTTACAGCAGAATTAAAAATGGAAAACATTCTAGTGCTTCCAAGTACTTGATCTTTGTGTTTGCATTTTCAGCTGTATTTGATGTAGATTTTGGAGAACTGAATCCTCAAGTGAAATTATGTAAGTGACTTGCAAATATGCAGTGCCTTTTTTTGTTGAGAAGTGTAGTTCAGTAATGGAAAAGAAACCAAGAACAAAAGTCAAACACTGAATAAAAAAACATAACTTTGTTATTTTATTTATGTTGCTTTAGGCAATCACTAATGTTTTTTTTTTCAGCTCAGTTTGATCCAAGAAACTATTTCACTTGAACAGTTTGCACATTATAAAGCTACACAGAAAAGAGAATATGTAAGTGGAGCAAATTATTTTGTTTCCTATCCTTCTTCATGCTTATAGATGGCCTGTTGTGGGAGGGGAGTTTCACAGCATGTGAGTTTACATGGAAGGTTTGTAATAGAACTTCAGAATAAAGAATCCTTTTTATTTATTTCCTTTTCATCTCTAGTCAAAGGTTATGATGTCAAACTGTGATGAAAGAATGTATGAAGGAAAGTGTAAAAGAAGTGCAATTTGATGCTACTTCTCTATTCCTCTCTTTTGAGACCCCGCCTCAAGTGGTGTGTCCTGCTCTGAGGCCCTCAACATATGAAAAGCATGGACCTGGTAAAGTGGGTCCAGAGGAGGACACGGAAATCGTCAGAGGGCTGGAGCACCTCTCTTGTGAAGACAGGCAGGCAGAGCTGGGGCTGTTCCACCTGAGGAAGAGAAGGCTCCAGGGAGAACTTAGAGCAGCCTACCAATACATAAAGGGGGCCGAAAGGGAGCTGGGGAGGGGCTTTTTACAATGACATGTAGTGACAGGACAAGGGGAAATGGTTTAAACTGAAAGAGGGTAGGTTTAAATTAGGTTTAAGGATGAAACTCTTTACTGTGAGAGTGGCGAGATACTGGAAGCTACCCAGAGATGCTGTGGATGCCCCATTCCTGGAAGTGTTCAAGGCCAGGTTGGATGGGGCTCTGAGACACCTGATCTAGTGGAAGATGATTTTAGGTCCCTTCCAACCCAAATAATTCTATGATACCCCAGAGAGATCCATGTTGACTAAGCAGCCTATCCCTGTATCTATGAAACCAATGTAGATGTAAGCATAAGTGATTTTTTTTCCCCAAACAAGTCTATAGAAACCTGATTCAGGCTGAATTTTCAGACTGTATCCCAACTTACACCAAATAGGATCTGGTACCTCACAACCTGTAGTCAGCGATCTTATATTGAAGAATAGTTTTATAGAATAGGTAAAAGCTATTTTGCCTAGACAACTTGAAGTTTTTGCTTGGCACATCTTGTGTACTAGTAAAGTCACAGCCTTAAATGTTCTCTGTGGGTCAAGCCTTGATGCTTACGAAGACCACTCATAGCCAGGAAATTCTCTGGGCTCTAATATTCCTTTTCCGAGACTAATTCTGATTCAGTGAAAGAGAAGACAAATAGACAATCCTTAGGTATTCGGAAGCTCCAAATAGTGCAGAACACAGAAACACACTGCCCTAAGCAGAGTAAATCTTCCTGCTAGTCTTTGTACTGCCTTCCTCTAGAAGAGACGCAGAGCACTTCACTGTCTCTCTGCATTGCTTCTCTGTTGGCCTTTTAGTTGCTCAACTCACATGAATGAAATGAAGTTCCTGTTTTATCCTATAAACATAATCACAGAGAAATTTTTAATCACTTCCTCCTTATTTGAGTTCCTTTGTTATAAGTACACATCTGGTACCAAGAAAACTTGGCAAATCTGGTTTTAAAAATAATTCTGCTTCGTTTACACATAGATGTGGGTTTTCCTTTATTGTTCCAAGACTTTTCTTGTCAAATATCAAGGGTTTATTGTAAACCGTAAGTATTAAATTTATTCTAAAATGTTTAAATAATGGAAACAGAGTATTTGTTGTTTGTTTTGCTCACTGTACTTAAGAGTTGTTGAACTGTTTTCATCCATGTCACACAAAAAAGCCTCAGGAAGAAAGCAGAGTCAGAAAAACGTCATTTTGAAAGTTTGAAATTTGTTAACTCAGAGTGTAAGTATAAGGAAATAATTTTTTAACATAAAACCATGCTGCCTTAGTTACTGAGGCTGCTACATAATGCTGTTTCAGTAATAGGTGAACTTATCAATGATATTTTATTTCGCTAACTTTTAAGCCAATCTGAGCCCAGATGAGTCCTAAACAATAGGGAGCTCATATCTGTTTTATGACACTGCAAACAGAGTAAGGAGGTGATGCTAATAGAGAAGAAATCAGTGTGATCTAATTGGGAAAAAAATAAATGTGATCATGGGCATTGTCAGGTGATGCTTTTTTCCAGGATAGATAAAGGATCACTAATAATATAAAATGCCCAGGTAAAATGCACTCAATAGAGGTGTTTCAAGGATTCAGTGCTGGTAAAAGAGATGAAAAATTGAATTTATGAGAGTACAGTAAAAACGAAAAAGTACTCATGTTTGGACAGTATTGATACAAGAACAAAGACATTTAAAGGAGCTATAAATACATTTAGGCTGAGAATTAGAAGTCTTGTCACCACAGGATGGAGATTCTAGGAGGCACAATTATAAATAGTGAGAGGGATCTGAGTTAGCAAGATCTTGGTTAGTTTATCAATTTATCACAGTTATCATTATCTTTGGTAGGGTAGAACAGGTTTGGTCCAGGAGATCTCTTTCAGTCCTATACAGCTTTAAAATAGTGCAACTTCAATGTTAGGGAAAATAGTCCTTGCAGACCCTCTTTGCTATGAAACAAACCCAAGTAGTACCAAGTACTTTCTTTTGTTTCCTTCATGTGTTTTCTTAAAGGAACCCCTTTTGTCCCAACTGATATGTTGTCCTCTAAATGCAATAATACAAACATCCCTTGCTTGGTAGTGTTGTTAAGCATCTCTGACTTTTCCCTCCAGACCCCACTAAACTAAAAGCAGGCATTTAATCTGCAACATCAACCATGCTTTCTGGGTGCTAGCCTGGGATCTCAATCTGCCTGGAGCCCTTTGCACTCCCAGCAATGAGGGTGAGACTTTCTTCAATGAAATTATTTGGATTCTTGTGAAGTTTAATGAGCTTTTAAAATTTTTCTTAGCGGCATGTCTTTCCTTTTGACAAAACCCCAGGTGCTTTTAGTTGTAAGCTGATGGTCCAGGTAAACGAGAGGACTAGTTATCTTACGTGAAGGCAAGCAAACACTGGTGTGTGATCTACAGACAGAGTGTGTGTTTTTTTTATTGACTATGGTTGAGTTCCTGCTCGTGAATGTGCTACAAGGCCAGTTTAAGGTTGAGCATTGCTGAGTTTGGTTCTTCTGCAGCATAAACACTATCGTGATGATCTTGAGAGCAGGTGAGAGTCACGACAGTCAGGGAATTAAAGTCTTGGAGCACAGATGAGTCTGTCCTTATGAGTGAGTCCTGGTGCAGCTTGCCAGGCTAATAAACCCTTTTGCAAAGCTGCAGAGTATGCCAGTAGGAATCTGCATCTTCTCACAGCATCACAGCCTTTCCTCAGCTAAGGTCAATACCAGAATCTAAAGCATGCAGGCTCTTTTTTTTTTTTTTTTTCCCCTAAGCCTGCTGCTTTCTTTCCTCCACCAAAATAAATGAATAAATGCATCTAAAACTGGTTACATGAAAAACAAAAAAAATTAATCCAGTCTGCAAGAAAAATTGCTTCATGTTGTTTTCAGTGCCTTGTAAAATTTAATTAAATATATCTGAATTCTGTCCTTAAATTCTGGTTATAAAAAAAAAAAAATGTGGCAGCATGTAATTTTACCAAAATAAAGCATTTGATTTACTGTTTTCCCCAAAACTACATGTATTCCTTAAAAGTTCTGCTTCCTAATTTTGGCATACATTTATAGCTGTTCCCAACCAGTTTCTGATTTCTGTTCTAACCCTTCATTAAAATAATATCTTCATTAAAAACAACCTCTGCAGACATCAAGGACACAAACCGTCTGCTTTTGATATCTTGCTTCTGAAATCTTTCTTCTCAATTCTTCTTTTCATTAAATACATGAGGGTACTCAGTTCCAGTCCCAAACTCTAAGAACTGGTAATATTTGCTGTTTCAATAGCTGAGCAATTTCTATATGCTGTTTACAGTTAGGTACACACATTTAGAATCAGGAATAGCAGTAACAGCTGAAGGTAAAACTGGAAATTGACTGCAGATATATATTTATTTTAATTATGTTTACTGGAATTACTGTAATGACAGGAAATTAACGCATGTGTTTACAGCGTAAAGGAATTAAAATTGATCACAAGGTGCTGAATGTTGACATTTGTCACTCTCTGAAAATAGTTTAGGATTTTCTTTCTTTTTCCTCCTTTGCGCAAAAAGCATAAATAACAGACTGCACTAGAATACTTGGCATGATGGACTAGCATATGACCACTTCATCAATAATTTCTGTCTCACTTGTTCAATAAGGAGAGAAGAGAAAAAAATGCATCATCTACACTTTTGATAGATTGGAATGCTACTAATTCAATAGCATTTCAGTTCTAAATTCGTTGTCAAAACTACCTGAGAGAGAATTGAAAATTTCCTCCAAGACAGTGTCTAGACTGCAGCCCATAACTCCATTGCAGGATTCTGCTGGAGATTGTTCTGAAACACTGCAGTACTCTAGAAAGTAACTAAAGCTCATTAAATTAAATTTATGGATCAGCTAGATTATATATTTTTTTTTATTTTAAATTTTGGGAAGGATCTCTCCATTCTACCTATTCACTATAATAATTTTAAAAAAACCCAAAACACCAAACCACAACAAAATCAACCTCTAACAGTGCAAGCAAGTCTACTAAAAAATGTTAAACCCCAAAATTGCTTGCTGGGTAATTCAGTTAATGTTGTGGCACTTTATTGTGCACTTGGGAGAGATTTTTATTAGTTCATGTGATTGGAGACAATAGTGATTACAGATTATCATGTAATCAGAACATAAAAGTTCTTTTAAAATCCTTAATGAACCGCAAGACTATTTTCAAATTTTAATATTCTTTTGCAACCATTTCCATCACTTAAACATTGACTACCTCTATTAGCCTAATAGAAAATAGATTAATATGTGAGAAAATATAATATTATTTTTTTAATAGCATCCATTTTCTCTATAAAATGTTTCCATTAGGAAATTATAAAGACTGTTTTTAATTACCAAGCACATTGCATATTAAAATAATAATGAGATATTTTAACTGTTAGCTTATTGTATAATATGTGTGGAGGTGGAATTCTCAGTTCCAGCAGTAAACCACAATCCCTATTCTTGTCCAATAGTTAAATTTAAACACTAGCTATTCAAATGAATGTATGTTTTTTTAGCAACTTTTGAATTATAATATCAGTTTATAGTTGCGAACTTTCTTTCTAGATCAGATATCTGTTCATCTGAATCAATTTTTTGATTAAGGCTAGATGTCCCTTTCCATGTTTTTCCCCTTTGAGATGTTACATGGGACATAAAGCAATAGGAGAGTTTCTGACTGGCCTTATAACAGGTAGAATAAACAAATAATAGTAATAAAAAAAGGCTCTACAATTAAAAAATCTCTATCTTAAAAAATCCAACAATTAACTCTAATGCCATGTGACATAGCTAAAAAAAAATAAAAATAGAAGGCCCAAACATTTATTAAGAAATTGTTTTTAAGATTAAGTATAGCAACCTGCATCACTACTACTGACAGGAATGAAAAGTAATCAGAAAGAACAAATGCTGCAAAAAAATCCCAAAGTCAAACATTATTGCATCTTCTTCAGGATTTTTTTAAAAACTGGCCCCAATTCTTCAGCTGCTCAGCCCTTGAGATCTCAGATGACAAATGTTTTAACTGCCAGTCATGAATTTTCAGTGTTAAATGATAAAGAGCAGGAATGAGAACTGCCTGCAAACTGTGTGACATGGTATGTTTAACTAGTATTGCTGTTCGGATAAAATTATATGCTCTTATCTGCAAGATTTTATAATACAATCTAAGAGCTTGCTACTACATTGAAATGCTCCACAAAACATAATGTGGGTATATTTGCTTTAATTGAAGATGAGTAAATGTACTTGTCGGTGACCTACTTTAAAAGCCATTGGACTAAAATTAAAATTTGATCCAAATCAAATAGCATACCCAAGTTTTGAGAATAATGAGTGTAGTCTCATTAAGCTGATATTGATGTTCCTCAGTTTCTTATTCTTTTACATCAAATTATTCCTGTCTACTTAGGAGTTCTCAGGCAGCTGACACCTATGGACTGAGAAGATAAGTATTTAAATACCTTCAAGGCCCTGGGCTTTGATCCCAGCACTGATTTGAGGAACATGTTATGTGGTACAATCAGAGGACAGACACAATCAAGTAGAATCAAATGACTGGTACTGAGGACCTGACATCCACACTTCTCTTTGAATTTTCTTCTGGAGCAGCTCCAGAGTGCTCCTGTGAGCTGTGTACCCATTAGCAACTGGAAAATGTTATGCGCACTCTTGAAGTTTTGTTTCATTCAAAAGCAAGTGAGTTTATATGCTCCAGGACTTCTCAGATATAAAACAGTGTAACAAACTGAGGAAATGGAGAAATTAGGTTTGAAAGCTTGCTCAGTCCGCTAGATAAAAAATACATTACATCTTATAGATGATGATTATTATAATGGTGATTCTCTCTTGGAGATATGATGAGGTGAGTTTTTCAGGGATCACAAAGCCTGTTCTCTCTCAATCAGTTTTAGTTTTTTTAGTCTTTATTATATACAAAGCTGACTGAAAAGTGAAAAATCATTATTCAGAAAAATACTTTTGAAATTTCTTCCCATTAACCATATTTATATTGAAAATATAAAATAAAATGTCACACTTTCGAAAACATCAAAAGTCTGCTGTTTTCCTTACTTGATTCTGGATTCTTACTGCTGTAAGGTGTTCTCACAAAATAATTGGGAATTATGAAAATCAAAATTTTAACTTTTAAAAGGTTTGATTTTCATCTTCTGCATCCAGTGGATTAATACTTGAACCTATTTATCATTCAGCCTCTTATAGTGTCCTCTCTGCTTTAGTCATTGAGTTTTTTACTCTTTTTGATTCAGTCTGAACCTTTGATTTACGATACATATATGTATTGAAATAATCAATGGGTTAGCCAAATTCTCACTGGAACGCACAGACTGACAACATGATTTTGCTGAAGGATATAAATTTTCAGTATCAGATAATATGCTGAAAATTTTTTATCAAGTTGATGTCAACAATTTTGTACCTTTAGGTCCAATTTCTGTGTATACTGTGGAAGAAGAAGTACCTTTTCTTAGCAAGAACTTGACTCATTGAAGCTATCTTCCCATCATAAAAATGGAAGTGTTACCAAATTCTGTTTCTTATCTGTCCCTAATTAATGTTTGGTTATATATTCTCTTTATTTTTTGCTTTAAAATCATTCCACAGGATAATACCTTTTGTGCTGTTGTTCCTGAAATAGGACAGAAATATCTCCTTAAAATATTGGTGAACAGGTTATCATGGTTTTGGAATGGTACAGTTTGTGTTCTCTTGTAATTCATGCACATGGACATTGGCATCTGCTCAATTCTATCACCTTGCCTTTATTCAAAAAAACACATTAAAGTCTAGGAATTAAAGACAAACATGGATTTATCCAAGTCCTGCTATCCTGTGCATTATAGTGTCATAGGTTTGCATGACAACTCCCCAAACAAAGGTCTAATTCATTAGGAAGGACATTTGGCTTGACCCTAGAGGGGAATAAGATAATGCAAGTCTGTTCCTACTTATTCTGTAGAGCTGTCAGTAAAAATATTTTTGATTCAAAGTATCTCTCTGATTATCCATAAACTGCAAATGTTGAAGTAATTAAAAAGAACCATCAAACGAAGACCTTCTGTCGTGACCAAGTCAGGTCAAACAGAGTCGCCAGCACAGGCAGGAGAGGGGAAGTGGGAGCAAAAAGCAAAGGCTGTATAAAGAGGTTTGTGGGGAGAAATGGTGCTCATGAAAGAAAGAAAAATATGTAATTCCTGAATAAGATGCATCTGGGGACAAGAAAGTCAGTAGAAAGAAGGACTGAGGACTTTGCAAACTGTATTGCTAATGTAACAGGACGGAGTCCATCCTCTGATCCTGAGACCAAGTGATACAACCCATCCAACATTCATATGCCCCAAATCTCTTTTCATCCAGATCAATTAAATTCAGACTTTTTCCCAAGAACAGTCTCCAGAAAATTTAACACCCCAAACACTAAGCTCCAGCATAAAGCTGATGTTTACACTTCCATATCTAAAGGAAAGATATTCCAGAATCTTGTAGTTTAATCTTATAGCTTAAAAAAAGTCTATCAAGTTTCAGCCTCCATTCCTGACATGGTTATGTCAGACTTACTTGCTTTAATCTTTAAAGTTAAAATTTATTTTCTTCCTTTTTTCCTGGTTCCCCCACTCATATTCGGAGATTGTAGCTATTTTCCAGTATTCTTTTGCTGAATTAAACCATTCTAAGTTCTTAAAAACATGATAAAATGCAAATTCTCTAAATAATCTAAAAGAACAACCTTTCTTTTAGTATTTAAGCAATGTAAAATTCAATGAAGTCCTGCTTCATATCTGCAATCTCTTGGCACAATGATAGTACAAATAAGTAGTGGTTGCAACAAGGGTATTTTTTCTGTTAATGGCATGTTTTAGATTTACATCTTTTTTATTACAAGTAGAGTTATAAAACTAAGAACCAACTGCAATTATTGCTAACTGGTTGATATCAAATGCTTTCTTAAATTCTAAATTACCTCTTTCCAAAGGGAGGGATATTCTAGTGGATTAGGTGTATGTCCCAGATTTCCTTTGAGTTCTTTGTGATTCTTGACAATCTCTGGGTGCTTGGAGAACAAACTGAAAGCATGGATAGCCCTGACCAATATGTAAGATGTGCTTACCATTAAGAATCAGAAAAGATAGCTGCAATTGGAAATGACAACTGAAAAAACAATACTGGTAGGAATACCATTGCATGGGTCTGAATTAAAAAAAAAAAGGCAAAAAAGGCAGGATTAAATCATGGCTTCTGGGATTTTGGACACAGAGGATGTAGTTTTATGGGGAAATGTCCAGCTGGAGCTATGTATTTAGCTGGAATAACCTTCCCTCTACCACCGATACAGACACTTGCATATATAAAACAGGATAGCACAAGTTGTCCTATAGCTGGAATAAGCACCTCTAATAAACTCCACTTCATCTTAAAATGTTCAAAAATCTGGCCTGTAAGCCTGTGATTGCCTATGGAGTCCATGCTTTTACTCTGAATACAGCCCTCATGGTGAGCTCAACTGCAGCACTTCTAAAAATGCACAAGAGATATATTACCAAAATCAGCCTCCTACCTATATACAACAGTTGTACTTCTCCCTTTCTGTCTTAATTGCCCAAGCATCATTACACACTCTGTCTATTCTAAGGACAATTTATATCCCATGATATTAATATACTTTTATTGTTATCTTCTAACAGAATTCTACTTAGGCTCATTGTATCACACATTTTTCCGTATGCAGATAGCTGGATGAACTCTCATAATCCCCTCTTAATGAGCTTATGTCCATCTTTATTAGTCTCCATAAATTCAAATTTAATCTATTATTTAGCTCATTTCTACCTTGAGTGCACACATTGATTTTATCTTCATTTCTATCATCCTCTTTACAATGTTCTTCCTTTGCTTTAAATTGTCGTTTGCCTTTTTGTGCACTGTTCAACTTTGAAAATGTTTTTTATTTTTCAGAACTAGTCCACTAACAGTCATCGTCTGTTCAAACTCTTTCAGTATATGACCCATTGAATTCTGAGTAACACCTTGTCGCTTATATAAAACTTGTTTCTTTCTGTCATAGTATCACGATTTATAAATCAAATGCGTACTAGATGATTTCTCTTTCTATCTCTTCTTATGTTCTCCTTATTTAACACTAGCATTTTCCCCTTCTCTACTTTCATGCTGCTAAATACACCTTGTCCTCTGAGGCGTCTGTTGTTCCAGTTCCTTGGTTTCCTGTTTTATTCTGGAAGAGAGAATGGACCAAGGTCCCCTAGGCTGACGTCAGGAAGAACAGCATGGCATAGCGTGGCTTGACATGACTAAATTTCCCTGGCCCCACAGAGAGGCAAAAGCATCACGGCCTTGTCTTTACTGCTTGCTGGGAACTGGCTATTCTGCCTGAACTGCAACTGTGCATTTTAAGGGGGGAAATCTTGGCCCGAGAGGAAATTCATTCAAGAAATGTGGTAATAAATAATATGGTTATGATAGCCTGGCCTGTCATCTAGAAAGGTTTGCTGCTTGCGGGTGGCTGAGTCATGGGATGATGTGGAGAGACTGCCGAGCCCTGTACAACCAACTGGTGTTTCCTGTGTGCACACCAGTGGCAATGCTAGGGGAAACCTGGGGTGTACAGAAAGTGACCACAGAGGTCTGAGGACTATGGTTTGGGCAATGGAAGAAGGGTAATGTTCTCCATAATTCTGCTGGTGAGGGCAAAGTGGGCAAAGTGTATAAGGAGGAGGGCACTGATTCTGTGTATCAACAGTTGGTTGCAGAACTGTTGCTGGAACCAAGATTTTGGTTTCAGTCACCATGGGACACTATTTGAAGATCAGCGTCTGCTTGGAAGAGATGGAGTCCACATCACTAAGCATGGCAAAGCTATTATTGCCAGCAGGACAGCTGAATAGCTGACCTGGTAAGGAGGACTTTAAGCTTGGACTTTCAGGGGAAGTTGAGATTTTCCAGAAGCTCTGGCAGGGGTAGTGAGAGACAAGTTTTATGCTCAAAGGGACTGGGGTAATGTAAAAAGGAAAAAAAAAAGGAAGATAAATACCACAAAGTGCAGCTGAAGCAGGCTTACCTCAAGAATTTGCATGTAAGCAAGGAGCTACCTACAAGGTACAAGTCATTTGCATGAGTTCAAAAAGGGGAAGTAATACCTGACCAACCTGATAACCTTCTATGATGAAATGACTGTCTTGGTATTTGAGGGTTGAGCAGTGAATATTGTCTTGATTTCAGTAAAATTTTCTATCCTGTCTCCCATAAGATAGGTGCTCATGGAGAAACTGATGAAGTATGAGCTGGATGAGAAGAGAATATGGTGGAATTAGAGCTGACTGAATGACTGGACTCTTGTTGGAGGCCAGTAACTAGTGGTGTACCCCAGTGGTCAATACTGGGTTCAATTCTCTTTAATACCTTTATTAATGACATGAAAAATGGAACAGAGTGCAGACTGAGCAAGGTCCTAGATGGTACAAAATTGGGAAGAGTGATGAATAAGTTAGGTGGTTGTGCTGCCTTTCACCTGGATAGGCTGGAAAATTGCACAGATGGGAACCTCAATTAGACAACAGGAAATGCCAAGTCTTACACCCAAGGAGGAATAACTTGGCAATGTCTATAAATACCTGAAGGGAGGATGCAAAGAGGACAGAACCAAGCTCTTTTCAGTGTTGTCCAGTGGCAGGACACAAGATAATGGCAAAAACTGAAACTCTGAAGGTTCCATCTGAACACATGACAAAACATTTTTATTGTGAGACTGACTGAACACTGACACAAATTGCCCAGAAAGAGTTTGTGGATGGTACACAGCCCCAGGAAAACCGCACATGAACTGCTCATAAAGGCATATCCCTTAGCCAGATTGTCACTGTCAAACAAGTTACAGCTGTTAGAAACCAGAGCTGGATGTTCTTCCGATTTGCTTTTCTAAGTGATTTAATAGAGCAGATATTTTACAGATCAGCAACTTAATAGTAAACATAGCAGAGCTTTATTGATATAAGGAATATCTTGTTCTACATTCCATAGAGGAAAAGCTCTCCAAACTGAATTTTACCTGCCCACTAAATTGAAGTAATCGGAATATTTTTCAATCAGAACCTACAGTACTAAAGGTGATCTTTTTGTCAAGTCCAACAACAAACTTACTTGTTTATTAAGTCCCCGGTATTACCTGTGTGGGCAGCTGTATTTAAAAATAAGGACAAAAAGGCAAACCAAATAAAACTGGTCTTCTTGAAGGAAACAATTTCCCTAACTTAGCTCTGCACTAAGCTCCCCTGTGAGAAAGATAAATTGTGTCTTAATTAATTGCATATTACCAAAATGGTCTGAAATGCTGAGTTAGCACAATTTCTGTCATTGTCAAAATAGGCTTGAGACTCAGTTCTCCCACGCTTTGTAAGAATCATAAAATCATGCCAACAGTCTCTCTTCCAAATGGTAGGAAGGTTAAAAAGAGGCCTCTATAATACAATAAAATCATCGCCAGTTAAGGACTCTGTACAACAAACTGGGCTCTGGCCTGTCCTTCTGGGCAGTTGCATCAGGGATGTACAACCTACACTTTTATCACTAATTATCAGCTCAAGACTATGGCAGAGCAACAAATAAGAATTCACCTGGTAACTTATTAATGTAGAAGAAGTTGTTAAAATTACTTCTTTTGTTCCAAACTAGTTTACATTCAGGGTTTTCTGATTGTTCTTTTCCACTGCAGAATCACCCTAGGGCCAGTGTCCAGGCCAAATCTGCTAACTGTCCATGCCATTTGTTTTCAGAGGTTCACTTGGATCTGAGGTTCAGCTAAACCAGTTTTTATTCTTTCTTAGGGAAGATATCTTCAGATGTAGTTTTAGCTGTAAAGCACACCTATTGTGATACTTTATCGTTGGGTTAGTTGATGCTTTGCAGTGTTGGAGGAGAAATGCACTTTGGTACTTCTGTCTTCCTTTTGCAATCCATCTCCCTGAGGGCTGGCTCATTTTAAATAGACAAGATAGCCTTGGCACTCTCTGCTGCAGAGACAGGTGGAGCCTGCACTGCTCATAAGTACAGTGAAGAGAAGTGGAGTTGTGCTCTACTAACTTTCAGGCAGCACCTGTGACCTCCCAGCAAAATTATTTTGTAGGTGTAGCCATAGCATCTGGGAAGCAACAAGTTTTGTCCCACCTGTTTCTCTCAGATAAATATAATATCATCTTTGCACCACTGAAAAATGAGTTCAGAGATTGGAGTATAAATCAGAGTAGCAAAATGCCAGATATGACCAAGCTGGAAGAAACACTCCTGCAAAACTCAGAAGCAGTGCTGAGCCCTGTTTCTTTAAAGGAACAAATCTACACAGTGGACAGGCAGGCAGAAATGAGACTCCTCAACTCTTTGGCTCATCAAGCCAATGCTGTAACTCCATTAAGAAAATATAGAAGTGGTACAGGACAGTTCATATAAACAAAGACCTTTCCTCTGTAAAGAAGGCAAAGAAAGATGGAAAGCCAAATAGGCAGATATATCAAGAAGTGTCCTTCACTGGCCCAAGTAGTGGTCCTGTAGTTTGAGGTCTTTGGACCTTCCCTCTCAAAAGAAATGCACAGAATGGCAGGGGAGAGAATGGAGGAGACACTGTCTCTTCTGCATTTACCAGAATGATGGCAACTAAAATGAATAAAGTCAGTAGGAAGAAAACACAAGTGAAGGTGTCAAAAGAGGGATCACATGGAGTTAAGATAAAAATATTTGGTATGTCTTGAAACATGAAATTCATATGGAAAGGTGAACTTATAGCAGTGCTGATGTTGATTAGAAAGGCAGATCCAATTGTCAGGTCCTGCAAAGCATAATTTTGAAATAAGTAGGTTGTTCGCCACTCGTGACAACTTCAGTATAAAAAACAGACAACCTTATATGAAGAAAAGCGCAGAATACCTGCACAGTACAGTGTTCTGTCAAACCATATGGGGTATGTGTTTAAAAGAGGATCAAAAGATAAGAGTGGTCAATTTGAAAGAATGGATTTTATGATTTATATTTCTTTTCTGGTCAAAACATTCTTCGCAGATTAATTTACTTAGATTACTGCATCCTTTTTGCAGAGTGTGAGTCTTAATGTGATATCAGTTATATTATCTATGTTACATGGTTTCATTTTCTATTAACAGTTTAAATGTTCAGGTAATTAAATAATACAACTTCACATGGGGAATGCTATGCATGCACATACAGACTCTGTGCATTAATATGCTTCTAATTTCTATACAAAAGCAACCCAACATTTTTAAGAAGATGCACATTTAAAGCAGAGAGGGCTTAAACCTGTGAGTAATGATTTCTGCTTGTCTTTAGAGTTAACTCTAAGTATAACGTACCTAAAATCAGACATATAAAGAACATGTTTAACTTTTCCAGTTTATTGATTGCTTATGTAAAAATCCTATAAACATATATCAAAATGAATCCCTTATCTATATCAATAATTTTCAGGATTGGGGATTTAATATTTTTAATAATAAACTTTCTTCAATACTTTTAGTTCCTCCTCCAATGGCAAGACATTAACATGGTTTTATTTCATAATTATCTTAAGAATACTTTAATAAATGCATCCTAAACTGTTCGCAATTGAAATGTGTATGTGCTGTGATTAATAATGTTGCATGGTAATTTGGTCACATCTTACTGCTTGATGAAAATGATGATTTAATTATGATAACTTGATGAGGCATGCATTTAAAAACCTCTCCAGAGCCGCTTTGTTTTTTTCCCTAAATTCTTGATTGGGACCAAGTTCATTGTTGAAATGCAAGGTTATGTGTAATTTATAGCATAGTTATTCTGCTTTGAATATTCAGATTTCCTCTAATTTTGATCTTTTTCAAATGTTTAAGTCTTATAAGTATCATGCTTTTTAGTACTCAGTTTTACAGCGTATGGAATCTGTCATTAGAAGCCACAAAGCTTTTTGAAAATGAATTATATTAGAGCAATGGGAATTGCTCTGTTCTTTACCATTTTGAAAACATATGCTGCCCCCAAGGGCCTGATCAACTCTTTGTCCCTTGCAGAGGCAAAGATTCCATGAAGTCAATATGAGGTCAGGGTGGAAGGTAAGGTAAAAAGGAACTAGTTACTGGTGTTCCAGCTTTACGTTTCCTCAGGTGACAATTTTTGCCGGTAGATATTCCAAGTATGTCTTGAAGTCACATAAAACTTTCAACTTCCTATTTTAAAAAGAGAGTAAGAGAAAATTGTCAGTGCTTTTCAGAGATGGGTTGAATAAAGAAAGTTAGAGTGCTGCGACCCTTCTTGGGAACAGCTAATAAATGTATCAAGAAATTTAAATAGATGAGAGGAAAGCTAAACATGGGAAAAATAGCTTGGGGAATTCAATACCTGCACGGAAAGAAACATGACACAGAAAAGCTTATAGCAGTGAGGAGCTGACAGAAAGCATCTAGACAATCATCTTCCTTGTATGTTGGGCCCCAACCCACATGTATTTCATGTGGAAGTTGAACACAATTCTGCAGAAGGATCATTGTATCAGAAGGGTAAAATTTCCAGATGTGAACCAACAGTCCTGCTTTAAAATTTTGAAAATGCCCATAGTCTCAATGCACTGGCTTGTAGCTGTCACTGAGAACTGTTTTGTTCATTAAATAAAAAAATGTTTTTTTCTTACTCTCATGGAATACCCTTCTCTCTCAATCTCTGCTGAGCTTTGATCTTACATTTGAGTTTACCATCTCTTCTTCTTTATTTTCTCTTCAGCCATCACACTGGTTCTTGATCAAGCTTTCCACCACTTCATTTAACCACTACTATTTTCTCATCTCTGAATCTGCATATTTCACACTCCCCCACCCCCCTCTACCCAAATGTAATATTTTCCGAAGTTCTTGTGGAATCTATCTCTCTTCACCACTGCTTTTTCTGTTCACTTCTACAATCTGCTTTCCTAAATAACTATTTCCCAACTACTTTAAATCTCCTTAGTCCCATCTGTTTTTTCCGACTATTGACTCAGACTTCAAACCTCCTCTGCTTTCTCCCTCCCTTACTCCCTCCCTTCATCCCTCTCTCTTTTTCTCGTCCTCTTATTGGACCCTGCCAGGTTGTTGCAGGATGATATTGTTGAAAAGTAGCATGACTTTATTCTCACCTTCTTTCACCTCTTTGTTCTTTCTTCCTCCTGATCTGCATATTTTTCTAGCAGTTCTCACACAAACTTTGCTCCTGTTCTTATGACCTTTCTTCAACCATGAAACTCTCTTACACCACTCTTACCCTTGCATGTGTTTTCCACGTAACTTCTCACCACTTTCTGGATTTTTACTTCACAATATAAAAAGAACAGTCTTTGACCTTTGAAAAATATCCCACCTTTAACTTAAATTTTATCCTCATTTATTGCTTTATCTTATTTCAAGGTCATTAAATGCAGCCTGGATTTACCCATCTGTTTATATTCAATTTCTTCCTTGCACTGAAGGCTACTATTTTTTAAAAAATATTTGGTGACATTTTAACAAAATCTTAGATTTCTCCAATATTTCTTCATCATCTTTGACCTCTACACTGCTTTTTATTTTGTTTGAAATAATTTTCTGTCTTTGCTTCTGTGACTGCTTTCACCTCTGTCTCTCTTTCTACCTGTCTAATCATTCCTGTGATAGATCTTTAGAAGCCCTTCCATAACTCTGCTTCCTGCAGGTGTCCCATAGGTCATGTCCTCCATTCTCTTCCTTTACTTAAACATTGTCGCTAAATAACTTTATTTATGTATCTACCATCTTTGCTCACCTTTTGTCTTTGTGGTAGCCTTTATATTTATATTTCTAGTAAATATTTTCTTCTGTGCAAACTAAAGCTAAATAAAACTACAGCTTCAGCTGAAAGTATTTTAATCTATTTCTTGGTTTTAGATGCCTTGGTTTTGGAAAAAGAAAATCCAACATTTCACAGAGAAATTTCTACAGACTAAATGAAATACATCATCATGATTAGGCTTTGCGAACGAAGATGTG
>VWZG01001936.1:0-11640 GCA_013396735.1 Grallaria varia
TGGCAGCTGTAGTGCTACTTCTAGAATTGAGACACTATGAGTACAAAAATAATACTGATCTCTAAAACATCCAGTTCATAGCTGTATCTGTTTTATGAATACTTTGATAGAGATTTAGAGGAGATGGGCCAGTTTTTAGCCACAGGCATGCAATCCTGGTTGGTTTGCTTCGTTGGTTTGTTTTCTTTGAGGAGACCAAAGCAATTTTAAATTATTCTCTGTGTATAAATTTAGGACGCCATACTGTAGCATCAATACAATTCTCTTTTCTACAGTGTAATTTGCTGCGGGTAGCCAAAGTGCCAAAAAAAAGGCAGGTTATAGCATATAATAAAATAATATGCAAAATGTGTGTATTTTGATGTTGTCCGTCCAATTACTGCGTTAATCTATCAGTACAGAGCATGATATTTGTTGGCATAATACCTCAGTGCAGGCTTCATGTAAAATGAGACAAAATTTTTCATATTGGCCTAATAGGTTTAATCGTATTCAGAAGTTTTACAGATGTATGAGCATAAGTGAAGTAAATGGCTAAACCTCCTAAATATAAAATGCTACAGTTATTATACCTGTCAGCAATTACTCTGGTACATTCATGTTTGAAAAGTCTTAGAAGGANTAAGAAGTCACCAAAAGTATTTAATTAGTTTGAAAGCAGGATCTAGCACTAAATGTAAAACACAAACTCTTATAACATGTAATGGTTTTATACGTTATCCTGGCATTATAAATTAGAAGTTATAACTTATAAAGAATTTCACTCCTTTTTCCTTAGCTATAGTGATTAAAGCTTTGGGTAACATTAATTCAATTCTAGGAGCAAATAGACTGAGATTTCCATTCACGTATTGTATACTAAAATCTGATATTTGCCATATTTCCTCTCCAAGACATCTTTCTCCTTTTTGTTTGCTTGTTGCTTGTTTGGGTTTGGGATGTGTGTGGTTTTTGTATTATAGATATGTTCTTAGGGAATAGTTGCCTAAATCACACTAATAGGCACTCTGTTCAGACTGATTGTGATAAAAGGTATCCTGTAATTTGTACCTTTGTCTGCTGCCACAATATTCTGCCTGTTGAGACCAATTTTTCCACCAGATCACATACTTCAGGACTGAATTCTCTACAGGAATGAAAATATCCACAGGCAATAACACCTGAAAGTACAAAATGCAATATAAATTAATTGCAGGTTGCAGGACATCATACGGTAGGTCGTTAGCAAGACATATAAGTACTTATTTAAAACATCAGTGGGTAGAACATAATTTTATATTAAAGATTAAATGACTTTTCTTTCTTGTCTACGGCTTTTCTGAACTGGTGTTGAAACAACAGTCAGTAACTGCTGACTTTTCACAATATATCACATTGACAGAGCAGAGAGCATTGAGAAAGTTAACAACAGTGCATTTTAGACACTGCAGAGGAAGAACGGTGACCTACAGAGCAATAACAGTGCTCATAGTCTTCCAGGAAATGCCATTACTTTCTTAATAATTGTTTGTCCAAAATTAAGCATTTAAAGGGATTAATTTCTCTTCCATAGGAATATCCTTGCTGTAATACAGCTTCAGATTTTTCCTCTGGAAATACTCTGAATTTGTATGATGAAAGTGAGAAAGACAGCATGTTTTTACACATTTGAAGTCAATCATTGAAAAAATAAACTATACTAAAACAAGAAAAAGAAGTACCAAATATTTTGTCGATGGATGCGTTGGATGGCAAGGTACAATTGAACACAGAAAACTGTCTCTTTAAACGCTGGGGAATATCATTACGGCCTCCTCCAGGATGTATCATTGCTGCTATTATTTGTACATCTACAATTGTAGTGAAGTCTCCAGGTTTATCCAAGCTGTACATTCCTCTCATTTCCATCATCTGACGGACAATTTCATTTGTTATCTGTAAGTTTATGTAACATGTGGAAATTAGAAATTCATGCAGGAAAAAAAGAAAATATACCGTGATAATTTAATTTCCTCTTGTAATCTATAGAGAGATATTTTCACTTTAGTCTAAAACCAGATTAAACTACCTTCGTTAGTCATATGGGGGATCTTGGTTTATGTGATTTTAAATGGCTGGAAAATTCTTTCACGGCTGTACTACCATGTTATATCAAGAAAATAAAAATAAGAGTTAAGGCAATGAACTAGGGGAAGAATTGTTCTGTTCCTTATTTTGCTGCTGGACATTCAGCTACAAAACTTCAAAATACACTTTTCAGTTCAACCTTGGGTCTCCTCTGAAGCAAAACAACTAATCCTTTTCTGAAAAAGGAAGCTGTTTATTTTGAAAAGGTTATTCACTCTACATTCCCCTCTACAGAACCTGACTTTGCCCTCATGGCAACTGCTCCAACAAAATTCAGCAAGCCTTAGGTATGTGCTCACAAACCCCACAAAACCAACATGAGATGCAGGGGGACACTGATTACAAAACATCATCTCATTAAAAATATTTCAACGGTGTCTTGGGGCCATAATGCAAGACCTAGTGGAGGTCCTTCCCTAATGGAGATCTTTGCTTTTCTTGAACACTGCCTGAGCCTGTAAGAACTTTTCCTCAAACACAACCACCCATGTTCTAGACTGCGTTGACCAAGTAGCTACTGTTGTGGGTTATTCAAAGCTAGTTTCATTTTTTTAAAAACATGTTGAAGTTCTCTCAAGTGAACCAAAGAACTGACATATGTTGGCATTTATGTAGAAGGTTGGGTTCCACTTCAGAGACAGTAAAAACGCACTCTTGGCTTCCATTTTACAAAACCAACTTTCTAAAGTGAAGAGGAGGAACTACTCAGTCCACAGAGGCCCACTTAAATCCATACCCCAACTTAAATACGTGCCCAGGCCGACCCACAACCAGACCTATTAACCACATTGTTAACAAACCAGCTCATTGCTACGAGCAGCCTTAACACACACTGTGAGCTTCACAGAAGCCAGAGGGCCTGAACATTGAAAAGTACAGAGGCTGCAGGTCTCTCTTTTGTTATTGACTCTGAGCAAATTTTAAAAAGTCATGGTTAGCATATCTGGTCTTTATGTTAGAACAGACATTTCAGAAGACCTAACATCTTGGGCTGAAAGCACGTCAGACCTACTATGGGAAGGAACTGTGAGAGACTTTTGCCTGATCTGCAAAAGCGTATAGATACCACACAACCAAATTGTAGATGGGCTTATCAAAAGCCAATGTGTTACCCTTGGATTTTTCACAGCCTTTATTTCTTTCTCTGAGGTATCACACTTCCATTTTGCAGAAAGTTTGTTTACTGGCACTTTCAAATTTGTGTCCATCTTGAAAGTAATAAGCTACTTTAGTACACTGATTTTTTTATTTACTCTTACAAAAATGAGGAAGTGAGAATTATGTAAAATATGGCATCATTACCTTACATGCCTCTTCAGTAAATCCAATTTGTTCTCCTTTCTTTTTTTCATTGGTGTACCATAATTAGCAAGCATTTTCAGTAATAAGCAGTTAATTAAAATATTCAGGTAGTTCACTGATTCCCGCATGTATTTATATAGGAAGCACAACAATTCGAGAATAAGTTGTATATGTTAAAAATCAGTTTACCTGATCTCCCCATTCATTGATAAAAGGCATATTGATATCATCAATAAAAACAGTCATCTTTCTGCCTCCAGGAGGTCCATAAGTACTTCCAACACGTTTGTCCACATAACTCTCTATTGTCCTCTAAAAAAATAAAGAAAGTTCTCATTTTGTACTAAAGCAACAATATTAAAAACGCATTGTTGAAAAGCATGTTACTGTTTTCTGCTACAGCACTTATCCAAGGGTTCCCTCTTTTTGTAAGCAGTTTCACTTTTAATTCTATGATTAAGGAACGCAATTACTAAGGAATCCAGTTCCTGTTCTACAACCCTCTGGCTAAAAGAGAAGTTCTAAAAAAGTTTTCAAACTTAGAAATTATTATTTCATTGTAGACATTATCATTCCCCTAACTAATATAATTTTATATCTGCAATACAACAGCAGACCATACACAGGCAACTTAGAGTCCTGATTTCCCAGATGTGAGGGATGTAATGCAGAATTTTAATGTTTTGGTGGCAGGATGCAATAAACAAGTAAAACATTCATATATAATTGAAATGTTTCTTCAGAGTTCTACAGCTCTACAGCCTTTCTAAACATACACAAACAACGACTGAAAAAAACACCTTACAAGATATCAGCAGATGTTTTCCTTAGACAAACTAAGTTTTATCTCTAAAAGCACAAATGTCATCCTATATCAGTAATGTGACATGTGCCTTCATAAAGATAGAAGTATTAATAGCATTTTAAAAACAGAAAATAGATACGAGTTCTGTCCAATGTTTTTGTCCCATTTTTACAATACAATTCTGTATTCAGTTAGCCAGCTGCTAAGAGAGAGCAGATCTTCTGAGGTACTACAGGACTGCAGCAGAGACAAGACGCCAAGATCCTTCCACAGACTCTCTGTACCGGAGATGAGGAAGCCTGGCATTTGTTTCTGAGACAGTAATGTTCTAGAGAGCCATCATACACCTAGGAAAGGTCACTGAGACAGATACTGACGGTTCAATACATCTTTCAAGCATGAAAGGAGGGCTGTCTTATTCTGTCTCACAGTTTGATACAAACCATGGCCAGTGATCTTATACGTAGAATACCTGCTGAGAAAAAATCAGCAGACATTCTATGAGTTTGGAATTTTAAAAAACTAGATGTTAAATCCATTAGTTTTCATCATTTTCTTAAGAAAATTTGCATTAGCTTCTTAACAAAGATGCTTGATTTTGGGATGGATTTTGTAAGACCTGTTCCATGAGCAGACTTTTCAATCAAGAAATATTCCAAAATCATTTCTTTATCCTACTGGAGAGGCTTGTCACCATGAATTCATTGCACTGAACTGGTAATGAAGAACTTACAGGATCACATCTTAGCAAATTAGTAGTATGAAATCATAGCACAGTGGTTTAAATGATCCTTACAATCACATGGAAAAAAAAAACCCTATCTGCAGCATTTGTTTCTATTTACATGGATTTTTCCAGTTACATTGGGAAAGAGAAATTTCTACAGAGTTGTTTTGCTAGAGGTCCTTAAAGATTTAATAGATTTGACGCTGTAGTCACTCCTGAGATGAGGAAAAATAAAATGATCTGTAAGTTGAAATCTGCCTATAAAAATTATAGTTATATAGTAAAGAATCAGGAAAAAAAATTAAGTAGAACCAAAAATATAAAAAGAAAAGGAAAGATCTTCAGCAAAAAAATGGATTCTTAGAATTCCATAACCAAAAAGCACACAGCCATCATGAATATATGTATCTCTATGTGAGTGGCTATATGTCATTCTGGTCTGCAAAAACTTATTTTTATAGAATTTTCTGAAGTGTTGGAATTACGTAGATGAAGGAGATACTTTAGACTTTAATACTAAATCACTTATCATCAGAATTAAGTACACTTTATACAATCAGCAAGGATGCTTTTACCTGAAACATAAATGGTTCTGTGGCAGACGAAAAGTTTAAACTTTTTGACAAATGCTCTTCTGGGTCATATTTCCTTAGGTATCCCTTAATCATGACTGTCTTTGCAGTCCCCTGTTCTCCTATGAGCAAAACAGCCTGTAACAGATATTTAAATCACGTAAGTAGTATAAAACCTTTTATTTGTATGTACCTAGCAGACCTATTTTAGAGAAAGGAATAGTTTCTGTGTGTACTTTCAAATTACGTATTTTTCTGACAGGTTTTTCCTGTGTGTCCGTGTGCAGTGATACAGAATGTGTTTTTCATCCCACACAGATTCTCCAAGAAAACTATTTACAGAGCCAAAAGAGAAAGGAAGAACAAGATTTTCTTCCATTTGCCTTTCTTTCAGGTTCCAACACATTCACTGCAGCAGCCTCTCTTAGTGGATGACTTAAGGTGGCTTCTTTACCATGGAAAATAATCTCTGACATTTAATTGGAACATAAAATTTCTACAATTTGTTTGGGCTATAGGGATCCTTTTTGACATGTGCTTAGAAGGGAAGAATATTCCCTTCTTCCTAGCACTGTTCTCTCCTCTTCCACATTTGTGCTATTAATTGCACTTAACTGCTATTAGTTACAGCTTTCCTAGTGTGAAGAAAAAAAAGAGGTAAGGTTAGGAATTACAGATTTTAAGTGAACCGCCCTGTGAAATTTATTTACCATGTTTTACTGTTCTAGAAAGCATAAATTAGAAAAACGAATGATATAAAGACTAAGAACACAGATTTATGTCTTTCTCTGAGAAAAATGATAGGTTGTTGAAGGCAAAATTTTATGATAAAAATTATTTCATAAAAAGAGTATTTTGAAAGCTTTGTCCATGCACAGAAGCAAGTACAGAGGAGTTGTCAAGAAAATAAAATCAGAGCAACACGTAAATAATGATACATGGGGGAAGCAATGACTAGAGACCAAGAATATGAAGAATGACTGCAACCCCCCAGTTACTTTACAAGTAGGTTTCTACTTATTTAATATGGTGNTTAGAAATTCATGCAGGAAAAAAAGAAAATATACCGTGATAATTTAATTTCCTCTTGTAATCTATAGAGAGATATTTTCACTTTAGACTAAAACCAGATTAAACTACCTTCATTAGTCATATGGGGGATCTTGGTTTATGTGATTTTAAATGGCTGGAAAATTCTTTCACGGCTGTACTACCATGTTATATCAAGAAAATAAAAATAAGAGTTAAGGCAATGAACTAGGGGAAGAATTGTTCTGTTCCTTATTTTGCTGCTGGACATTCAGCTACAAAACTTCAAAATACACTTTTCAGTTCAACCTTGGGTCTCCTCTGAAGCAAAACAACTAATCCTTTTCTGAAAAAGGAAGCTGTTTATTTTGAAAAGGTTATTCACTCTACATTCCCCTCTACAGAACCTGACTTTGCCCTCATGGCAACTGCTCCAACAAAATTCAGCAAGCCTTAGGTATGTGCTCACAAACCCCACAAAACCAACATGAGATGCAGGGGGACACTGATTACAAAACATCATCTCATTAAAAATATTTCAACGGTGTCTTGGGGCCATAATGCAAGACCTAGTGGAGGTCCTTCCCTAATGGAGATCTTTGCTTTTCTTGAACACTGCCTGAGCCTGTAAGAACTTTTCCTCAAACACAACCACCCATGTTCTAGACTGCGTTGACCAAGTAGCTACTGTTGTGGGTTATTCAAAGCTAGTTTCATTTTTTTAAAAACATGTTGAAGTTCTCTCAAGTGAACCAAAGAACTGACATATGTTGGCATTTATGTAGAAGGTTGGGTTCCACTTCAGAGACAGTAAAAACGCACTCTTGGCTTCCATTTTACAAAACCAACTTTCTAAAGTGAAGAGGAGGAACTACTCAGTCCACAGAGGCCCACTTAAATCCATACCCCAACTTAAATACGTGCCCAGGCCGACCCACAACCAGACCTATTAACCACATTGTTAACAAACCAGCTCATTGCTACGAGCAGCCTTAACACACACTGTGAGCTTCACAGAAGCCAGAGGGCCTGAACATTGAAAAGTACAGAGGCTGCAGGTCTCTCTTTTGTTATTGACTCTGAGCAAATTTTAAAAAGTCATGGTTAGCATATCTGGTCTTTATGTTAGAACAGACATTTCAGAAGACCTAACATCTTGGGCTGAAAGCACGTCAGACCTACTATGGGAAGGAACTGTGAGAGACTTTTGCCTGATCTGCAAAAGCGTATAGATACCACACAACCAAATTGTAGATGGGCTTATCAAAAGCCAATGTGTTACCCTTGGATTTTTCACAGCCTTTATTTCTTTCTCTGAGGTATCACACTTCCATTTTGCAGAAAGTTTGTTTACTGGCACTTTCAAATTTGTGTCCATCTTGAAAGTAATAAGCTACTTTAGTACACTGATTTTTTTATTTACTCTTACAAAAATGAGGAAGTGAGAATTATGTAAAATATGGCATCATTACCTTACATGCCTCTTCAGTAAATCCAATTTGTTCTCCTTTCTTTTTTTCATTGGTGTACCATAATTAGCAAGCATTTTCAGTAATAAGCAGTTAATTAAAATATTCAGGTAGTTCACTGATTCCCGCATGTATTTATATAGGAAGCACAACAATTCGAGAATAAGTTGTATATGTTAAAAATCAGTTTACCTGATCTCCCCATTCATTGATAAAAGGCATATTGATATCATCAATAAAAACAGTCATCTTTCTGCCTCCAGGAGGTCCATAAGTACTTCCAACACGTTTGTCCACATAACTCTCTATTGTCCTCTAAAAAAATAAAGAAAGTTCTCATTTTGTACTAAAGCAACAATATTAAAAACGCATTGTTGAAAAGCATGTTACTGTTTTCTGCTACAGCACTTATCCAAGGGTTCCCTCTTTTTGTAAGCAGTTTCACTTTTAATTCTATGATTAAGGAACGCAATTACTAAGGAATCCAGTTCCTGTTCTACAACCCTCTGGCTAAAAGAGAAGTTCTAAAAAAGTTTTCAAACTTAGAAATTATTATTTCATTGTAGACATTATCATTCCCCTAACTAATATAATTTTATATCTGCAATACAACAGCAGACCATACACAGGCAACTTAGAGTCCTGATTTCCCAGATGTGAGGGATGTAATGCAGAATTTTAATGTTTTGGTGGCAGGATGCAATAAACAAGTAAAACATTCATATATAATTGAAATGTTTCTTCAGAGTTCTACAGCTCTACAGCCTTTCTAAACATACACAAACAATGACTGAAAAAAACACCTTACAAGATATCAGCAGATGTTTTCCTTAGACAAACTAAGTTTTATCTCTAAAAGCACAAATGTCATCCTATATCAGTAATGTGACATGTGCCTTCATAAAGATAGAAGTATTAATAGCATTTTAAAAACAGAAAATAGATACGAGTTCTGTCCAATGTTTTTGTCCCATTTTTACAATACAATTCTGTATTCAGTTAGCCAGCTGCTAAGAGAGAGCAGATCTTCTGAGGTACTACAGGACTGCAGCAGAGACAAGACGCCAAGATCCTTCCACAGACTCTCTGTACCGGAGATGAGGAAGCCTGGCATTTGTTTCTGAGACAGTAATGTTCTAGAGAGCCATCATACACCTAGGAAAGGTCACTGAGACAGATACTGACGGTTCAATACATCTTTCAAGCATGAAAGGAGGGCTGTCTTATTCTGTCTCACAGTTTGATACAAACCATGGCCAGTGATCTTATACGTAGAATACCTGCTGAGAAAAAATCAGCAGACATTCTATGAGTTTGGAATTTTAAAAAACTAGATGTTAAATCCATTAGTTTTCATCATTTTCTTAAGAAAATTTGCATTAGCTTCTTAACAAAGATGCTTGATTTTGGGATGGATTTTGTAAGACCTGTTCCATGAGCAGACTTTTCAATCAAGAAATATTCCAAAATCATTTCTTTATCCTACTGGAGAGGCTTGTCACCATGAATTCATTGCACTGAACTGGTAATGAAGAACTTACAGGATCACATCTTAGCAAATTAGTAGTATGAAATCATAGCACAGTGGTTTAAATGATCCTTACAATCACATGGAAAAAAAAAACCCTATCTGCAGCATTTGTTTCTATTTACATGGATTTTTCCAGTTACATTGGGAAAGAGAAATTTCTACAGAGTTGTTTTGCTAGAGGTCCTTAAAGATTTAATAGATTTGACGCTGTAGTCACTCCTGAGATGAGGAAAAATAAAATGATCTGTAAGTTGAAATCTGCCTATAAAAATTATAGTTATATAGTAAAGAATCAGGAAAAAAAATTAAGTAGAACCAAAAATATAAAAAGAAAAGGAAAGATCTTCAGCAAAAAAATGGATTCTTAGAATTCCATAACCAAAAAGCACACAGCCATCATGAATATATGTATCTCTATGTGAGTGGCTATATGTCATTCTGGTCTGCAAAAACTTATTTTTATAGAATTTTCTGAAGTGTTGGAATTACGTAGATGAAGGAGATACTTTAGACTTTAATACTAAATCACTTATCATCAGAATTAAGTACACTTTATACAATCAGCAAGGATGCTTTTACCTGAAACATAAATGGTTCTGTGGCAGACGAAAAGTTTAAACTTTTTGACAAATGCTCTTCTGGGTCATATTTCCTTAGGTATCCCTTAATCATGACTGTCTTTGCAGTCCCCTGTTCTCCTATGAGCAAAACAGCCTGTAACAGATATTTAAATCACGTAAGTAGTATAAAACCTTTTATTTGTATGTACCTAGCAGACCTATTTTAGAGAAAGGAATAGTTTCTGTGTGTACTTTCAAATTACGTATTTTTCTGACAGGTTTTTCCTGTGTGTCCGTGTGCAGTGATACAGAATGTGTTTTTCATCCCACACAGATTCTCCAAGAAAACTATTTACAGAGCCAAAAGAGAAAGGAAGAACAAGATTTTCTTCCATTTGCCTTTCTTTCAGGTTCCAACACATTCACTGCAGCAGCCTCTCTTAGTGGATGACTTAAGGTGGCTTCTTTACCATGGAAAATAATCTCTGACATTTAATTGGAACATAAAATTTCTACAATTTGTTTGGGCTATAGGGATCCTTTTTGACATGTGCTTAGAAGGGAAGAATATTCCCTTCTTCCTAGCACTGTTCTCTCCTCTTCCACATTTGTGCTATTAATTGCACTTAACTGCTATTAGTTACAGCTTTCCTAGTGTGAAGAAAAAAAAGAGGTAAGGTTAGGAATTACAGATTTTAAGTGAACCGCCCTGTGAAATTTATTTACCATGTTTTACTGTTCTAGAAAGCATAAATTAGAAAAACGAATGATATAAAGACTAAGAACACAGATTTATGTCTTTCTCTGAGAAAAATGATAGGTTGTTGAAGGCAAAATTTTATGATAAAAATTATTTCATAAAAAGAGTATTTTGAAAGCTTTGTCCATGCACAGAAGCAAGTACAGAGGAGTTGTCAAGAAAATAAAATCAGAGCAACACGTAAATAATGATACATGGGGGAAGCAATGACTAGAGACCAAGAATATGAAGAATGACTGCAACCCCCCAGTTACTTTACAAGTAGGTTTCTACTTATTTAATATGGTGGGTATATACTTAAATAACTAATCCTTTACTTACTTTCTTTTGTTTTGCAATTGTATTTATCAAAAACTGAGTTCTGGTATTATCAACATTTGGAACCAGAATAGATGCATAGTCTGGGACATGATCTGTTGGATAAGCATATTCCTGAACTTTTGTACTCCAGTGCTCCCAGTCACCTGAAAGGATAAAAAAAAAATCTCATCATATTTTGATAACATTCAATATTTCATTAGTACAATAATAAAAAAAAAATAAAGATACTACAGGTAAAATANTGTTGGTGAAAAATGGATTGCATATGTGTACAATAAAACAATATTGCTGGCAAAAAAACCCCAACAAACAAACAAAAGGGTTCGGATACAAGAGAAATCAATGTATTCAGGGGAGAATAAACCCTGACATAGCAATAAGATTTTTGGGACAGTGGTTGTGTGGGCTAGTTAAACTAAAAAAATTTGTTCTGGAACATAGAGCAGTATCCAAAATAG
>VWZG01001936.1:11731-83322 GCA_013396735.1 Grallaria varia
TATTGGACTTAAATAAATAATAATTACTAAGTAGAATTAAAATCAGATTTTATTCTTTTAACAAAAACTACTGGGTGTGAGAAAATTAAACATAAAATTAATATTAAGTTTGACTAAACTCATCTAAGCATAAATTATCTAAAAATTGTAGGCTTGTTAACCTAATTGAAAAGTAACTTGTGTGAACAAAACTAAAAGCAAAAGAAATAAGAAAATGTTAGCAGTGAGTACTCTGTAACCTGTTTGTGACTTCTCACATCCGTAGAAGTGTTGGTACTACACTCTTATCAAAAAATCCTCCACTCATATGACTGTATAATAAGGACTAAAGGAGTAATAGAGTCTTAAACTGGCAGTATTAAAAAAAATCTTGGTATTATTCTTACCATGCTCAGAAACATAAAACTCATACATCGTTTGATTGGTGCCACGGGGGATTTTTGGTAAGTCTAATGTGTTGTCATGAGCTCTAATGAAGGCTTCAAGTTTATCTCTACTATCTAACTCCAGAAGGGCACCCAAACTCCACATGATTGCAAAGCTGAACAATTTCTCCAGACGAGCTGATGAACCACCTCCTTCCTTTGACGAAATCAAGCCGTCCAGAAGATTAATAGACTGAAAATATTTTAAAATATGCCTTAAGAAAGTATTACAGAATCACGTTTAATTTTCATATATTTGTATGCACATGCATTATTTATATGTATTAAAATTTTAAATCAATACAGAACAACATAAAATTCAGAACTACAAAACCAATAAAATTTATTAAAGATATCTATATAAAACTGGACAAAATTTTCAAAATTACCCAAGTAATATGATCATCAATCGCCTTTTTAAATTATGTCTATATAATATATGTCATTTAAGAGCTAGGGTAACAAAACAGCTCCTTCAGGGATTTTATAGTATTCAGTACTGCAAGAGTAGGTGAAACCTAACCATTTTCAGCATCTGCCTGAGATATTTATCTCAACTATGGTCAATAAATGCATCTGTCACATGAACTTCTATTTTGTGCTTTTAAAAACATAGGTTAAAATATTGAATGTTACAACTACTTCACTCTGTTTCTAAGCAACTAGAGTACAGATTGCAGAAAACCAGCAACTTGCTATCTATAATTCTGTGATGTTGCTCATGAAGTCAGACGTTTGACTGCCTTAGATAACATCATTCATATTCCCTTTCTATACAAGACAGTGTCCAGCACATTGTTAGAAAATACATCTTTTTAGCAGTGAAACAGATTTTCAGTCAGCTCTCAGAACTAGGATTCTTTATGTTGTCTTGGATCTCATACTGTAAGTGGGAAGTAATGCAGTAACACATACTTTCAATGCAGCCTAAAGGACATAAATAGTTACAATACTTTTGATTACTTTAAAATTTAGTTTTCAAAAAGGATCAATCAGTAGTAATGATGCTTCATAATGTTAAAACAGTGTCAGTTCTTTTCTTTAGAAGACAATTTATCTCTTTGTTTTTTTTTTTCCCCAGGACAGACTGTGTTCCAGTTTATCTGAACAAAATCTTTTTGTTCCCTCAAATACAAGCCTGAGTTCAAAACTTCCAAAGATGTTATGGGTCTTGGCAATATTCTGTAGCAAGTTTTTGAAGGAAAAGAAAAAGAGGGAAAAATTAAACTGACATAAAAAGACACCCATAAAAGGCAACAGCTCAGATGAAAAAAACTTCAGCTTGCCCACCATCTCATTTGCAAGAGTGACCAAAGTAAAAACAAGTAAAAACAAAGAAAAAAACTCTTTTGGCTTGCAGTGGTGCTGAGGGTAATGCTTCCTGTTGGTACTCTCTTCAGCATGTGACTTTCTGAATTATATAAGCTTTTTCTTTTTAGTAATCCTCTATGGTTTTTTCCACCCTGAAAATACCAAGACTGGTCTTGAGCATTACATAAGCTTTTACTGTCTAGAACAACCTTTAGCAAGATGTTCCATAGGTCTGCTATTCATGGCATTGAACAGTTTGTTTTCTCTCTATGTGAACCCCTTCATGCTTATCTTCACTGAATTTCATTTGCCATTTTATTACCTATTTATTCAGACTCATAAAGTCTGTCCACAGTTCTTCATGGTTAGCTGTTTTGTCCTTACTACCCTGAATAATCTAGTATCATCAATAAACTTCCTCACTTAAAACTTTTCCAGATTGTTTATCAACATTGGGAACAGCAGTGATCCCAGCAAAGGTGACTCAGGATCAGTGATGACCTCTGTCCTTCCTAAGAACTGATAATCCAATCACACATTTCATATCTTCTAATAAGTTATTTATCTATAAAGGACTCTCCTATCTTCTGCTATGACTGTTTCACTTCCATGTAAATCTCTGGCAAAGAACTATGTCAAACACCTTTGATCCTTCTTTCAGACTGTATCAATCAGATCTCCTTTAGCTACCAGTTTTTTGACTTTTCCAATAAGCTTGTAAGGCAGGACAACTCTAAACAAAAAAAACCAAACAAACCTCTGTTGAATCTCCTAAGGTAAATTTTATTTCCCTGCTTAATAAGGCGGGCCAGAGGATGGCAAACAGTTAGAAAGTCAGTGCAAATTACGAGGAAGAAAGCAAAGATGCGGTCACTTTTTATATAGAACCATTATAAAGCTGTTAGAGATGAATAGGCAGCCTAAACTGTGAATGCTAACAAATGGAAGATGTGCATGTTTGGGTGAACATCCAAAACTGAACTTTAGAACTCAAAGACAAGTCTGTTAGATGCAACAGATTTGATGTGGTTCTAAATTTTGCCTGAACTAAACAAAAGCAGCATGTCCTGGGTCCTACAATTAATAGAAACACAAGACCCAACAAGTCAAGAGGCTAATAAGGTACAAGGTTTCTGCACATGGACCATCTGTGGCAAAACTGGGATGTTCAGATTCTTTTCAAGTGGGGAGAAAGCTCTGGTCACGCTGGCGCTCAGATAATCCCAACATGGAGACCCACTAAGACTTAGTTACTCTGTCACACGTGGGACAGAAACTGACTACAGATTTTCATTCACAAGAAGAAACATTCAATACAGCTTCAGCCGGGGAGATATTTCCTTGACCAAGCAGTATGAGTAGAGCACTAACTTGCTGATACTTCCTAAGAAGCGCTAATCAAAAATAACATAGAAACTTTCAGTCACAGGAAGTCTTCCAGGAAGACAAGCTCAATTCAGTCAGGTTTCACAGGTAACAAATGTAGAAGAAAAATAATATATTACTCAAAAATGTTGTGCAAAACATGTCAATCTATCATCATAAAGTGTTAAGTTACATAGTTTCTGCCAGTGGGCTTCAATCCTATAGACAGTTCCATAATGCTACAGATACCCATTTGATACTGCACAGTTAAGCTTTGCAGCATTTGCTGTGGCTATTAAATTGCAGCAAAAACTCCACAATCTAGAAAATCTGAAGCTAACTAATGAACCGAAAAAAGATATGAACTAGCTAATTTGCACCCAATGTTAAATTGAAGTCTTATCGGAAATATGATTGATCTTGTCTAGCCTCTTATTCAAGGGCACTACTGAATTTTTTATGAGTGTGTAAATATGAAACTGAGATTAGATGGACAAATGAAAAGTCTGGAGACTTAGAATCTGCATATGACAACAGGCTCATAGACAAATCAGCTGGACATGCAGTACAGGAATGATAGGCTTGCAAATTCTACCACATATTTTTCTTATTAATAAATCACTGATAAAGTTTGGACTCCCCTCAAGGTATAATTCCAACTGATAAGAAGGGAGAGGCAAAAATTACTACACTGACCTTGGAAGAGCTGATGGACAGAATAACACCTATTACATCTGGAGGTAAAAAGATAAATGGAATTCTTCTTCTCTCCCTCTGCTAGGGACACTACCAGGAGGATTACACTGACCCTTACCGCAATTTTTTGGTATTAAAAGTACTGGAATGAGTTCACTAGCTTATTAAACACACACTTCTGAAAGTTTACTAAAGCTTGAAAATTCCTGTTCATTCAAAGACTAGCCTAGGTATGAAGTGATAAAGAGAACTAAAATTTTCTTCTGCACATCTGCAACAGTTCCTCTTACATTGCCTAAGAAACAACTATTGAGTTTGAGCTTTTCTTTGTCAGGAAACAATCTTTTCAAATTAAGTTTTATTGCTATCAAATGTTCTCTTCGCTATTTCTCCACGTTTATGATTGTCTGTCAATTCATACAAATTCATACCGTATCTGTTTTACCTGCATAATGTAGTTACATTCCAGAAGCTCCATTTTTGGATTAAGGTTTAGTTTCATATATGTATATGCTGGTTCAAAGATTCTATCATACAAACTTTGCAAAACTTCAGCTTCTTGAGGAGGACGTTTCTTCAGCCATGCCTGAAAAACATATCCACAATACTGTCCTGCATAAAATGCATAGCAAGGTAAAGTTTGAAGCAGCCAGCAATGATTATCTTACTTGCAGTATTGGTTTCCAGCTGAGGACAGATGAACTGATGAAGACCATACCCATTCGAGAAACTGTTGCTGGAGAGGCATTCTCGATGTTGTGGACCTCAAACAACAGTTTACATGTAGGAGACATAGGAATTCGGTCTCCGTTCGCTAGAGTGAGCGTCTTGTTGTCATCCAAAACTGAATTTAAATTCTCAATCCAGATTGCATCTACAGGACCATCTAAAATCAGAAATATATTTTCACCTGGAAAAATAATCAAAAGAGATATAGTTCACATCACCATGCTGAAATAGCAAGAAATTAAGTTTACAAAAGATGGTCTAGAACTTAAATGTTGTATAAAAAAATCATTTTATTTATTGTTACTTCTGCCATCTCCACGGATGCTCATTACTGAATAAATTGCATATTTAGGTAAGGAACTATACTTGAAACTATGAGTAGCACAAATACATGTTTTTAATGTTGAATGCTTGTTACCTTGGCTGTTTGTCAGGCAGGAACTGCGCTACTCTCCTTATCCTCAACAGGACAGAGGGAGATAAAGCAAGTGTTTGTGGGTTGAGCTAAAGACAGTATTTATCAGCTTCCCAATAACACATCTTTACTGACAAACTGAAGTGGCAGAAAATGATCAATTTTTTAATGTAGACGTATTCCTGAAATAATAAATTTTTAAAATGTTGCTCTTTCCTAAGAGGTGAACTGTAACCTCATCTATGCTCTCTCTAGTTTCCCTCAACAGAAAACTTCACTGCATTTGCAAATTCAATATGCTTTTCTCGATATACCATTCGAAATGTAATTTTTTTGATATCACATATAAAGTATTTATATACCCTTTTTGGCTTTCAGTGTTTTCCTCCACAGTGTAGAAAAGATTCCATCTGTCCAATCATTAGTTGCAGCATCTAGTTTTCCAAACATTTGAGGAGCAGTAATAGCTTTGGGGTTCATCCGCATTTCCCTGTGAGGCTGGCCACATTCTGTGAGTGCTCTCATTAATACAGTAATGACCATTGTTTTTCCAGATCCACTGGGTCCAAGCATCATCAACCCATGACGTACTAGATTAGTTTCATACAGCTATTAACAAAATCAAAACATTTCAATTAAAAAATCAAAGTAAAATAAAACAAATACATGCTTTAAAAAGGTTTTTGCTTGCACTTAGTAGTGATGAAAAATGTACTAGACATACGAGTTATATGCTCAGAATTGAACTCAGCATGCATTTGCTGAATTTTAGTGGTTTGTGGAATAGTGCACAACATCCCAATCTTCTAGGCACCAGCAAGTTTACTATAAACAGTTTACAGTACTAAGTCTTCCTTAAACTTATAAAATACTTACAAAATACTAATGCAACAGAAGTACGATTAATCACTCGTGCTAAAACACCTGACTACATGAAATAAACCTAGAGACTGCACTTTCTCCAGGACTGAGTTTAGTTTCAGAAGAGTTCTTTATTGAGTTTTCTGTTTTGTCTTTGAATATGAGCACTAGGCTTGCTATGGAAGTATTAGAGTCTGCCTATACAAGTATGCCCTGTTGAAGGAACTGAAAGGCACAAAACAGTGATAATCCTCCTGGATGGCAGAACCTTGTAAGATGAAGCAGATATAGTTCTTCCTCTGCAAGCCAAAGAGAGGCTTTTATCAGTCCAGGAAAAAGATCTACAGGCACCACAGTGAGTCGCCTGCATAGGTCTCACACACACAACCTTCATTTTTTCCCATATTAGACGTGCAGTAAGACAGTGGTTTAAGGACTAACATGTTGTTCTGACTCCTGTTTGTGAAAAATGTTTTGGAAAAAAAGGTTTTACCTGAACAAGCTTAAGATTCCATGGTGGATGGTTAACCAAACCTGCCTCTTCAACCTGATGAGCTACCGCAGTCTGAAGCTCAGCATAGGTACTGCTGTCTAACCGTATCCCCGGAAAGAGATCATTGATAAGACTGAGGAACAAAGGCTCATCTTCATCTATCTGAAACAAAAAAAATGTACTAAGTGATTAAACCACGGTTATCCAAAGAACTTTTTGGAACCAAAATTAGTCTCTGTTTTAAAAGAATAAGCAATAGGAATGTATTTTCTGAATACAGATGCTTACAGACAGACAACAGGACAGCTTTCTACAAAAACAGCATTTTGAAAATGTCATCCACATGCCATGCAAAAAATAAATTCAAAATTGAAAGAAATTTCCCAGTGAGTAGACCCTGGAATCTAGTTGTAAAATTGACTTGTCAAACACTTGCAGCATATATTGGAAAGAATATCCTGCCTGTAAAGACATCTTTAAAAGCCTAATTTCATGGACACTCATTAGTCAGTTTACTTATGTTAGTCAGTCTGTACACAAGTCAGTACCTAAAAAGTCACATCCACAGGTAAGCCACTATTAATCTATTTGAACCTTTGCACACTGTTTACAAGTCTAATAAACTCTCATTGCTGTTTAATGATAACATGAAGATTATAATGTTTCAGTTTCTAAAGAACAGGAGGCTTGAGATTTTTCCTAATCTGATACAAAATCCATGAAATATCTAGTAGGCTTGCCTTTACATGGCGCTAAAACATTAAATTAGATTCTTACCAGCTTAGAAAGATTCATATCTCTTAGCACTCTCATAACAATACTTAATTCAGTGTCATTTGGCCTGGCCCTCTTTTGAGATCCAAGAGTCCTCAGTACTGAAAGGATATTCCTCAGACCAAAGTCATAGTGGACCTAGAGAGTGGTAGAAGGCTTATGCATCAGTAACAAGTTTTCTAGCTTTATTTCATCAGTGTATCAAGCCTTACTTGCATATCGTATAGTATAGTTGTCCTGCCTGGAAAAGGTAGCTAAAATACCAATTGTTGCAGTTGTTTAGCAATTACTCTATTCAAATAAATGAAGGATAACAAGGTTGTTGCCAGGATGGCGTGCACGTGTGTGTTACAACGTTTTTCTTTTCTAATTTAAATTTAATTGATTTCACCGTTTATAAATCCATATTGCAATTACTTTGTAGGTCTGTATTGCAGCGTTCTAAAAAACTAATTGTGCCATTCTAGACTGTATCTTTTGAACCGAGACAGCTTAAAGCACAAACTTCAGATTGAGGTAATGCTCTCAGGACATGAACAACTGAAATCAAACTTTAGACGTTTCTCCTGTAGTTTCCAGTTTCCAATTTTCAACTACTCACTCTGGCCTTAGATAATTCTTACAGAAAAATGACATGACCAGGATAATTTTTACCTGCCACGTTTAGGCAGAGAACCTCATGCATTTGGAACTAATCACAAAGTATCATTTTTAACAAACAAGTGTGCCTATGTGACTACATATTAATGAATTAATATGTTTATTTCTTAGAAAATGTTATATTTTTTTAATTACTTTTAGGCTACATCAGTATTTTGTAAAAAAGCATAAAAGTGATGCTTCAAAAACAAGCTGCACAACCCAAAACATCTGGATTTATTGTGTAAATATGAAGAGGATAGAAATACATAACAATACCTGCTTAGTGAGCTGCTCCTCACAAAGTTTATAAAGAACATAGAATTTCTTAGCCAAGACCACATTATCAATAAATCCGTAACTTGCAAGTTTAACTCTTATAATTATCTGAAATACAATTTTTTGTAGAAGTTCCATTAGTTTCTCCTGAAGACAAGTCAAAGTAAAATGCATTTTTCCTTTCAGTTTAGTCAGGATTTTTACCTGTCTATCTGGAACCATCATTGCAACACTTCTAAACTGAACTTTGAGATTTTCTGGAAGCTCTTGACGCCCAGCATATCCAGGATTCTATTTAAGAAAACATACTGCATTAGTATTTATTGCCATCTGCCTTGGCAGTATAAACACACACTTGAAAAATTCCTGCCTGTGAGATTACAGGAATTAGTGTTATAAAGCCTCAAGAATCCAATGGCAACAACATGGCAGACTCTGAAAGTTATTATTTTGCATCTGGGAGCTTGAAGAATTTTTGCATATCCAAGTAAAGTACCCATTAGTCAAGACATATGTCCCTGAAGAATGTCTCTCTTGTATCTCCTGCTTTAAGAGAATGCGCTTTCTGCCCTGGTATCTTTTTCATTAATACTATTAAAGCATTTCAAGGTAAGGCAGTAAAGTGTGCTAGTGTTTCAGTCCCCTCAGTGAGCACAGAGAATTCTGGAAGTTTGGCCAAACTCTTCGCCTGCGAAATGAATTACAATACAGCAGTGAAGGGACATAATTATGAACCTTTTCAATAATATTAAAGTGAAAATGAAGGCATGCCATTCATCAAAAATCAGATTATTTATGTGTTGAACACTTCAATCTAATTCTATAGTGACAGCATCACTTAATTAATAAAACTTGCTATTTTCACCTTGTCATTTAACCTCTATATAATACAATCTGTCACTTCTTTGTAATTATTACTACATTTACCATAGTTAGGAAAACTCCAAACTCTGGATTTAAATCTACACAGTCTCCATCAGCAAAAATGAACTTCTTTTTCTTTTCTTTTCTTGCTGTTAAAATAATAGAGATTTGTTGCGCAGCTACTGACAAGACAGGCAATTCAATTCGGTTGAATTCATCAAAACATCCCCAAGATCCAGACTGCGCAAGACCTAAAACAACAGAGGAAAATATTATCTGTTGTTCTTCATGCATATTTGAGATACCTGATCTAAATGACTTTTCCTTCAAGTAATTAAACAAATCAGTTTCATCTATTGCCCTGTGGTCAAGGCCTATCTTCCTCCGATCCACCTGACTATTTCCATATCAGTCTTAATTAATATTAGTTGATTTATACACAAGGCTTAGAAGTGAATCAAAGTCTGAAAAAAGTATATTTTGATATTTTGGGAAATTTGGCATATATTTTGTCCAGATCCTTCTATGAATGTAGCCTTTTATTGTAGAGCACCATTCAATTATTTGGAAAAAGCTGTACTGTTAGTTAAAAAAATTAAAAAGAAGTGACTTAGTATTACAAAAAACTAGTCCTAAATGTCACGACAACAACAAAATCACTTTTTATTTTTATTGTTTTCATTTGAGTCTCCCAGATTTCACAATGCTTTAAAATTACTTCTTAGTTGGCACTTATAAATCAGAAAGGTTAAAGTAAAAATGAATTTATTTTTGCACTAACTAGACATTTAAATAAAACTCAATCTCAAAAGACAGAAAAGATTAAACTTGGAGCATATATCTCTGTGCATAAGCTTTCTCCACTAAACTACAAGTTTCTCATGTAATGGTACAGGATATTAAAAACATTCAAAGTGTGGACATGTCTATGGAAGTAAGAGAGGAAAAGAGAGAAAGAAAATTAAACGGAAAGAGAAATCTAGCAGCACTATATTAATAACTAGAATATTTTCATAAAGGATTATTTTCACTGTTGCCTAATTTAAGTTTGGAAAAGTAGCATGTATTTCGTAGCAACTAAGAGAGTCGTTCTTCCTTTCACATTTTTATGCGAAAATTTTTAGCAGCATCTTTTCCAAATGACATTAAACTACCAGTAAGCCCTGGTTTTCTTTCATGTATACTGAAAGATACTTACTTAAAAGTAAATAATACAGGCAAATCATTCAGGGTATACTGGTGTTATGCAGTTAAGGCCAAATCACTTAAAGGGTTTCTGTCACACCAAGATTTTCTAAAATTTTAATCTCTTGACTTTCAAATGGGCAGTATGTTCATAAACCCACAGCTTTAGGCACTTCTATGCCCCTTGCTTCTCAATACATGCAATACCGTAACTCTGAAAAATGAGACGACAGAAATCTCATGAGGTTCAAGTCCTTTTCCAGAACAGAACAACTCCATGATTTTTCGAGCCTGAATAGAAAGCTAAGGGAAAAGCCTATTGCTGTTATAACTAACTAATAGGAGGCACTGAGAAAAGAGCCAGGCTCTTCTCAGAGGTGCAGTGGCAGACAAGGAAACAATGGACACATGTTTTAATGTGGGAAATTCCAAGTCAGTGGAAATATTAAAACTGTAAAAATTAATATAGTCAAGACACTTGAACAGAGGTGTTGCAGAATGTGCATCACTGGAGAAAAGTCAAAGCCCAACATGAATGAGGTCCTGAGTAACCTGCGCCAGCAGCATAGGGTAAACGACCTGTGGAAGTCTCTTCTATGTTATGTGAAGGAATCTTACCTTTGAAAATCCTACCCAAGCCTCTGAAGTCCATTTGATCAGAGCAGTTAAAGACTACGACGTATTTTCCCAGAGCCTTTCCCATGTCTTTTGTTGTTTCTGTTTTACCAGTTCCAGCTGGTCCTGCTGGAGCACCTCCCATGTTCATTCCCAAAGCCTGTGCTAAAGTTATATAGCACCTACAAATGTTAATTGACATAAATTTATTATATTATATAAAAGATATATGTGCATATATATAAGATATCAATTGAGTTATGCAATAGATGCTACAGCTCCCATGTTGAAATGTTACTTCTTTGTAAAACAGTTCCAATTCTTTTTGTGAGTACAAGAAGTTCGGAGAGGTAAAAGGCACAAATTAAAGCATTAAAACATTACTTATAAAAGGAAAAAATCCCTAAACAAACAACCAACCAAAAACCCCAAAGAAGCAAACAAAAAAACCCTGCTGTTAACACACTGAAAAAAAAAAAAAAAAAAATCAGTGCTTATCCCATAAAGGAATTTGTCGTTAACTCTTTTAACAGATAAAAAGAGCAGATTCTGCTGTTGAGATCTGCCATGTCATTGCATTCTGAAGCATCTTAACCTGCACGCATTTCATTATGTTGCCTTTGCCTAAATCCTGAAGTGTGAAAGAGTAAGGTCATATGCCTCCGTCTCCAGTTATGGGCAAGAAATATTTACAATTCTAAGAAAATAAAAAAAAAGCTAAAGCTTAGTTGGTTATTTTTTTTTTTAAGTCTCAAAAAGTCTAGACTACTGTTTTACTTATATTTATTTGAGCCTTAGTTATGATTTTCATTCATGGCAAGGTACAGAAAAGTAATGTTAAAAGAATTAAATAACAAAGTTCCTATATAAATGATGGGGTATCTTCAGTGTCAAATAAAATACTTTAAACACATTTCTAACTCAAGTATTTCTGGTTTTAATCCATAATTGAATGGAGTTTAATAACTAACTAGTTCCTGCAGTTTAGTTTGAATGATTGTAACTTATTATGTCCAAATTGCACTGCAGAAACTTTCATGTTTTCTGTACAATAAGAAACTTTGAAGTGACAGGAAGGTTTTGTCTCTACAGTTCTACTGGGATCAGTTTTGAGGTAGAGTTTAGCAGCCTTTATCAAAAATACTTATTTGCTGAGGGCAGTACAGTTCACCGCAGAAATCTACTGAACTTTCCATATTGTCACAATAGCAATCCTACATCTTCTGGAGGAATAAAGGCGGTCAAAAAGCCATAGAAATGCAGACACCACATAGGTAGCAAAGGAAATGATTGTAGGGTGAAAGTTATTTTTAGTTCTTGAGAGGGTCTTTTGCAAATGAAGCATCTTTTGGCCCTTTTTCTCATTTGGTCAAAAGTGGCATCTCAAGAAAGGATTGAATGGAAAAACAATTTTGACAAGAAACGAAGCAAAGAAATTCTGAAGAGGAAAAAAGAAATACAGTTCTCATTTTTAACCACATTTGAAACAAACTTGTCATGTGCTTGCTTAGCTACGGAAGAACAGAATACGAGTACATACAGCTGGGACTTTTTCTTAGACTTTCAAAGAAACTAGCCACGGAATCTTTATAGAATCTCTTGTTAAAAAATTTGAAATATTTGACCCAATCTTTTCTTCAGTATACTGCTAAACTATATGTGGCTATTTAACAATTAACTTCTGTTAGTAAATGTTCTTTCTAAGACTGGGAAATGATAAAGGAATTAGTAAGTATACAAATTAGTGAGACTATTTTACCTTTTCTAGAAGATTGTATTAAGCAAATGTATGAGAATATTTTCATGAATTATCTAGCCCACACAGGGCTTAACTCAGAATGCACCTCTTTAAAGACAAAGACTAAATAAACACTATAGATATTAAAAGTACTCAGTATCTATAATTTGTTTTCTAACCTGTCTGTAAGAGGTGTTATAACCAGACGATCAGTGCAACCCAGAAATTCATTTTGGTAAATAAAGTCAACATCTGTAATTGATACAATGACGTGATCTGAATCCTCTCTATAGTAGAATCTAGACTGCTTTAACCACTCAAAATCAGTTGGTGTTTTGATGTTCATTTTCACCTAAAAAGAAAGTAAATGTATATGTTATAACAGAGCATCTACATTTCTTGTCTTTTACAACTGTGATAAATTGCTTATTTGTATGTGAATAACCAGTGATTACTCAGGTTAAAGTTCCTGTGTAAGTAGTTTAAATACAACAAGCATCACACAATATGTTCAGATGTATGCTAAGCTGATATAAAAAAATGTCCTGATCACTTAACCTGGTCATCCCAACATCTGGGTTAAATCAAATAAATCTTAAATTGCTTTGGTAGTGGAGTTCACCTTCCAAGTGAGAAATGCAAACAGCATAAACCCACCGAACACCTTGCAACACAGGGCATGATGAAGGAAGTGTACGACAGAGGCCTGGAAGGCAAATGCTGTATAATTTAATAACCCTGTGCCATCAGCAGTAAAAATACAGGAGAGATGTAGCACTGAAGGATGCCGTTCTTCAATGAATAAAGGAATGGTAACAATTTAGCACAGTCTCAAAAGTTCAAGTATAGGATTGCAATTATTTGCTGGTTTTAGTAGGGATTTTTGTTTATTTGTCTTCTATGTAGTCTCCTTAGGAAAGAGCAGCCCCGTGTCAACTACTGAGATTCTGTAACAAGCCTTGAGGAAATTAACTCTTACAACAACTGTTACAGGCCCAACATCCTCAGCTGTCTCAACTTTTTAAATTGTGCAACTGTTTTTCAAAGGAGGAAATACTAAAAGGATCTGTCAAAACAATCTGTAGGAAGAAGTGGAAAATTTAAATATTCAGGGTGTAAGTATTTGGTGGATATATTTAGTTGACAGAACCAATTAATGCTATTCCAGCTTAAGCAAAATTGTACCACTTCAATTGTGATGAGATTATGAACATCTGTCTCTTATAAACATGTGCATACACATGTGACTGCAGCTAACACATATAAGAAAGAATGTTATGACAGAAAATGTTGTTAATTGTCAGAAATCAAAGTCTATACTTTACCAAATCATCAAAAATGTCACGCTGATGCACATGAATGGTAATAAGTGTTTCAAATTTCACTCTGTCAAACTTGGAAAGGTCATGTGTGGTTTGGCCAATCAACATATTCAGAATATCCAGAAATCTGACATTGGTTATCTCCATGATTTTTTTGTCCTCCTTAGCATTCCGTAGAGCTTCTTCTGAATCACGTGTCCACAATATTTGAATTCCCAGCAATCCAACCTAAAAATGTAATAAGTGAAAAACATAAAAAATGATCACTTGTTGAACTCTAGACTTGTCATAGAAGCCTAAGGTGGGAACAATAAATTGTGGTGTGGACAGTCACAAAATATCAGTACATTCAGCATGAATCTATTTCACCAGGATACGGTGCCAGGACTCATTGGCTCTGCTGTGCAAACTCCAAAAGTTTGCGTAGTAGGAGATACCGCACCATTGTAAAACCATCAGGCTGTCATAAGTAGAGTCCAGAACAAATCTATTTTAGAATGAATGAATAGTCAAAGGAAAACAAAAAATAAATATTTGGATGTGACTTTTTTGTGCTACTTATAACAGAAGCTTCTGACACAGGAAAAAGGCAGTTTGAAGAAAACATTTTGTGTTTGTCAGTATATTGCCCAATTTCCTCTCTCCCCTCTAACACAGGCTTTCATTCTGTAAAAATTTCTTGGACAAACACTTCTAAACACAAACAATTTTTTGAACATATACTATTTGGATCAGCAAGACACAGAAAAAAGATCTTTGCAGATGCTAATAAAGCCACTTCAAAATGTCTGACAAGCCAGATAGTCCCTATCTGTTTGAAGTAATGGAATATTTCAATATTATGGTGAGACAATACATAATTACATCATAAATACAGCTTTAAGATAATACTCTTAGATACTTAAATGTATTGTTTATTTATTTATTTATTTATTTAGAAACATGCTGGCCAGTTTCAATATTTGCCAAATTTTTATTCAAAAATTAGACCCAACTCTATACGAATTAGCAAACTACAGATTCAGAATTTGTACAGGATGGGAAACAATTCATTACTTGCTAATGAAATTAATGAATTATCAGTAGGATGGAGGAGTTTTCTAGGCAAACTGGAATCCTTCCACATAGGCTTCTATCAGGACTGAATTATCATAGTGACAAATATATTAGCTATGTGGTAAATCTTGTAAATTGTGAGATAAATAATCATAATCATAGCTCTTGCCATCTTAAATTATGAGAGAGAAATCAATATGCACATGAAATTTTATTTGCTGCTGAAAGGGATTCAGTAGCTACCACAGAAAATACAAGCTCTACTTTATATTCTCTGAGAAGAGAAAAAAGTAATTTTAAAGTAGATTACAAGAAAAATATTACGATATGCACAGGATACCATAATTGAAGTCATCCAGGATTGCCTTCTACTGAGTAGATCCTTCCCCTTGTTTCCTCTATGAAAACCTCCTCATACAGGCAATTCCACATGCTCTTTACTTTCCACCTGTCCCCATACACAACCTGGACCGCGCACACCCATCCACATCTTGTATTCTTACCTGTGCTGGGAACTGATTAAGAAAACTCAGCAACTGACATCCTGGGTCACTAATTTGGTAATATGCTGCCCTAATTATGCCATGCAATGACTTCTGCTGCATTTGCAATAAACGCTTCAGCCAAAGTTCTACTGGTCCTTTTGCAACCACTGGAGCGTCCAGCTGAAAAATTAATGAAAGGAAAAGGTATAAAATAGAACAGATACCAACCTGCTGTTCCAGAACATGAGTTACTACGTCGTTACTACATTTTTATTTACAACAGCTAGCGATTTTACTTCAGTTATCATACCAGAAATACATTTAATGAAGACATTTGTTGACAATTCTTGAAATATTTATTTGTAACTAACAATAATTCAACTTCCTCTATCTTATATGATAAATAATAACATTATCTATTAAAATTTCTAGGAAAAAAAAATCAGATAATTACTGCAATTTTTTCTCCTTCTCTTGATATGACTGCCAGTATGTTATCATACTCCTTCACGTGAAATTCTACTTCATTTATGTTGTCAGATATGGAAGTCAGATGGGGCTGTAAGGATAATTCAGGAATCATTCAATGTAAACGTTTAACATTATCAAACAGAAAGAAAATCGGTAATAAGGTTATCCTGCAAAGGTTGATTTGAATCTACACATGAATTTCTGGCCACTTGTACGTAATAATTACAGACATGATTGTGTAGAATTTTATCTCGATCTACTGTGTTTTTACAGTTTCCAGAGGTGATCTAGAAGAGATCAACTGGCTTATCTCAATCAACCCTCAGCAACAACCCAGACTAGCTGGATGAGTTTTGCGATATACAAAGCAGGAAAGTCTCACAGGATGGTTTCTGTTACATTTAGTTGTGAAAGGAACCAGCTGCAAATCACTTGGTGGGACCACATTCCAGTGTTCTGAATTCTGAAGATTTTTTAAATCACAGGTATCCATTTCACACTTTGTTAAAGACCAGAGAGCAAGAAACCAAATTCTTTTCTCAAGCAAAGTTTATAAGAAGAAACTACTTACATTTTGATTTATTAACCATTTCTCTATATTCTAATTTTTGTGTTATAAGCAGAAAAAAAAAATCACTAAGGATGTACCTGAATTGTATGAGAATCACTTGCTTGTCCAAGAATTTCAACAAGTGCAGGATCAGAAATAAAAAAGAACCTTGGAAACAGTAGCCTTTTCTTTTCTAAATACCTTTAAAATAGAACCAGATTTTTATTAAACTATTTCAGATCATAATTTTTTTCTGTATAAGGGTGTAAGTCAGACTGAAATACAATTAATGTTTCATATAAATTATTTACAGTATAAAAATGCATTGTAAAAAAAAAAAAACAAACAATTCACTTACAACCACTTACCCCGTAAGTGATTTCTGACATGATTCCAACTGCTCATGTAATTGTGGGAGAATGTGCTCCATTGTATCATCTCCAACACAGCAGGCCACTACATTTGGGTTTTCGTGAGCTCGTTGCATTATTTTTACCCATGATTTGTCAATATTCTGAAAACGCTTTGCTTCCTACATACAGCAAAAAAAATGTATGTACTGTTACATCATGATCTCTTGGAAATTATTACACAGACAGCTTTTAATGCACAATAATAGGCAAGCATTGTGAAGCTTACCTGGGGTAACTCTTTTGCAATATCTCCTGCTACAAAAACAGCTTCAAGATAAATCCAGAGGTTCTGCACAACCAGCCATTCTTCAATTATGTGTGCAGAGTTGCTTAGTTTATCAACCCAACTCTGAATCTGCTTTTTAAATGCCGCATTGTACCTTAAAAACGATGAGAAGAACAAATTATTTAATTTAAAATAAAGTTAACATAAAATAAATACTTACAATGGTGAAAAAAACCAAACCCAGAACAAACTAACACTTATTTTACTTAGAACAAGAGCAACCGAATGGAAAGGTTTTAGCAGTTTGATTGCATTCAAATGCATTGAGACAAAAGTTTGCTTCCAATACAAAGAAGTCTTTCCCATGAAGATATTTTCATTAGGCATTGTAACATTTTTTTTTTCACAAAAAATATTTCATTCAAATTTATTGCTAATTTATCTCATTAATAGTATTGTTACTATCTCAGTGTGTTTCTGAAAATACCATACACAATTCCAAGTACCTGTTGGACAACAAAGAGTCAAGAATCATTAGACTGTCCTCCATCAATACCATAATTTCTGATGATTCAATTCCCTTTAACAGTAACTCTCCTCTTGTTTTGAACTGTGCAAAGCTCAGAGTTTGGCTTCCCCAAGTCTCAGCTACTTGAAATAATTTGGCTTCTATATCCTTTTCTTTCATAGCAGATATGCATATATCCTGCAAAGAAAAAACCATATTTTAGACTCTCCATTCTTCGGCACATCTAGTAATAGCATATTAAAAAAATGCAGAGATCACACTATGAATTTTATTCACTCACAGTAATTGTATGGATAACTGAAAAATGTGCACTTGGAAGTGGATGGATATATAATTTCTACAGCTTCACATTTTGTTATTTCTGTGTAACAAGCTTTCTGAATCATAATTTCTACAAGGCTTAGGGACCATAGCGATGGAGACTCATCACCAGATGAACTCTGACTCTTACCACATTTCAGTTTATAGAATCGCAGAATCTAAGAAGAGTTTAAACTGGAAAGGTCATTAAACCCAGCATTCTATTCAAATCAGAGCTTAATTGAAAATTAAGCAGATCACCATGGAATGCTTCCCTATAAATCAAGTATGGCTATATATATAGTTTTTGCACTCATATTCACCATATGAAACATGCAAACTCCACTGCGTTTTCTCGAGTTAATTGGGGAGTTCTTTTGAATTTGTATGTTTCAAAAGAAACCAAAATAATCTAGAAAATTCTTCGTATTAAATATTATTAAGCATGAAGGTTTCGTCTAAAATTTATGATTTATCTACAAAACTTTAAAGCAACCATAGAGTTAAAAAATTAAGTGGCCATGGTCATTCAGTGTTTTTTTTGAGGTTTTTTACTGTTTAAAAAGAGCTACAAAAATCATAAAAAAATAATGGCAAGAAGAATTTGAAGAGATTATATAAAAATGAGTGTCCAAAGATTCCAGCTGCCACCTCTATCTTTCTTCAGATACATAAAAACTTTTAAATAAAATAGAATTTGGTTTAAACTAGTGTGGTCTGAGTAAGAGTCAAGGACTTTAATGAAGTAAAAAAAATTTTAAATTAAGGTAATAATTTTATCAGTAATCGTACTATATTTGTTAGTAATATAAAATGAATGAGGAGGGAAGAAATGCATGCACCTACCTCAAGATCTTCTTTATGTTGAAGAATTGGTACTTCCATGATGTTTCGAAGGCAAAAGGTATCAGCTTCTACATCAAATTCATGTCCTGTTGTTTCAGCAATACGTTCCCAGTGTCTTGGCTTCATTGCTTTGTTGGACATCATTTCCAGCAAAGAACAACACTCAATAAAATCCTCAATTTTTTTCTTGAGATCTGAAAATGCTTGCCAGTGGTGGAGGCCTTTAGGTAGTCTACGGCACCTGAAGTTAAATTAAATTGATACAGTAGTAAATGCCTCTTCTGTCAAAATAGGAATTGTTTAAACAATTGTTTAAACAAGGAGATAGGAAGTAGATTGTATTCAGGTCAACATTTTCTATGCAAAATTCCTATTTTCATCAGTTAGCCTGCCCTTTTAGGAAAAACTGATGCAAATGCCCTACTAAAATATAATGTTTTACAGTCTCAACCATTAATATGTTCTTTGCAAATAAAAAAAAAATTGTAGTTTCCATTAAAACATAGCTTCTCTGCTCCTTGCCATCAGAAACTCTTTATTGACAAAGAATAAACAAAGTAAAAGTAGTTAAATTTCACGTATGAAATCCTTATATAAATACAATATTTAAATTGGAGTAAATATCGGTAATATGCATGGCACTTAACATACTACTTTGGAGATAGACAGGAAAATGAGATGGATATGACCATCTTCACCTTCACTTTTGGTTAGTCATCTGGAAACTAATCACTAATGAAAATTATATACTTCTAATGTGGAAAAACCCAGCAGGACAGTGAAATGAATACTCACCTCTTTGGCCACACTTTTACAGAGCCAATGCACTGAGAGCTAAGCAGCTGACCTACCACAGGAATGCCCTATTGTAAATGGTAAGTTATATCCCTAGCAGGAAAAATAATGAAGCCTTGTGTTTGCATCATTTATCACTTATTTCTCTACCTCCCACTGACATTATTTCATATTTTCAGTAGTCAGGTATAATACAGCAGTCAGTCTGTGGTTTAGTGCTGGGCAGTGCTGGTTGGTTGCCCAGCATGTTTGTGATGGTTAGTTCCCCAGGTGCTGTCAAACTGGAGGTTTAACACCTGCCTGACTTTCTCTTTCTCTCTTGTGTTTGTTTTTCTTGTATTCAAAACTTAAAATTGATGTGCTAATCATCGTAATTGAAGAACGTACCTTTTACAAACAAAATTTCAGCCCTGCTGACCTCTTGGCCAGTTCAGCCAAGGAGGTTGATGCTCCAGCTGATTGTATGCCCTTCAATTATCAAAACTACAGGTAAAAGGTGCTTAACTAAAATTATCATTTTATTTCACTCTTTCTTGAATAACCTTATTGTTTTATGGTAAACTTTATTGATGGATACTTTACATTCAAATAAATCAAATGGCTTTACTGAACTCACCTAAACCCTAATTAATTTTACACCTGTTACTATTCACATTATAAACATACCTGTTTTGAAAATCCAGAAGTTCAGCACTAATTTTTTCAATATCTACATCTGTCCAAAGTATGTCATAATAACCATCGATAGTGCTTATTACAGTATCATACAATCCATACAATTTCTGAAGCAAAGCTAACTCCTTCCTGGGAAAAAAGAAGCAAATATGCCAATAATGTCAATCAGCTCTCTGGATATTTCACAGTAGTTAAATATTTGGTATATGTAATATTATTACAAAAAATAGAGATAGATGAAGCAGAGTATCTTTCTTAATGTAGAAAAGAATGCTTAAAAAAAAATTCCACAAAAAAGAGCAGATGGTTGGTGCTAAGGACCTAATATCCACACTGAACAGATCTGGGGCAAGTTTTGCTTTCATCTAGTTCTCCAAAACGTCCATTCATCCAAAAGGAACCTAGGTTAGATATCCTGAACTGGCTCTGCAGTGCAACGCAGAGCGTGGCAAGTGGGAACAAATAGTCAATTTACTTTAGAAGCACTCTCTGAATCTGAACTAAAATTCGAATTCCAAAACATCCAGAAAAGCTCGGACGCTCATCTGGTGTGAATCATCATCAAATCATTGAAATGCACAAACATTTTAGAATCTGATCTGCCTGTCTACATCTGCTCTAAAATTCAGATTTTCATAAAATGTAGCTATGAAATTACTGTAGCTAAATTCTTCATATATGATGATAAGAGACTTTTCCTTGCATCTTCTTCACTTCCTACATTATCTTAATACATAATACTATATTTATTCATCTATTTATAGATGTATTTCAAGAACAGGGCATATTGCTACTTTATATAGTACTTATACACAGTAAAATGATCTGGTATGGTTCTGTTACAATAATAGATAAATAAATTGATTTTTTTTGGCAAATTCACTAGATCTCTAAAATTTTCATTCATCTGGCTACTTAACTAGCTATTTATCTTATTGAAGGCCATGGAAAACTTCCATATTGTAATCTTTTCCTCTTTGGTATAAGCCTAAGACTTTCCAACATTCTTAATAAACACTTAAGACAGCTTTATTTCCACAGTTACCTGACTTTATGCAGAATTTCATACTCTGTGACAGGCAATCCGAACAACTGTTCACCAGATGAGTAGGTGACAAACTTTTTCCACAGCTCATCAAACTGAGACTGCTCAAATTAAATTTCATACGGGCAAAATGAAAATACAAGTTCATAAGCTTTAATTTAAAATTATAAAATAATAATTCATTAAACAGTTCTAAACTTGTCTTAATTCTATTAGAAGTATATGTAAATATCTGAAAATATTTTTATCTAAAATTTTGACCAGTTTTCTTGTAACATAATGCTCAAATACCCATAGTGAATTCAAACAGTGAAGGTTTACATAAGAAGCAATCATTCAAAGAAGCATCTTATAAAAATGAGATGTGAAATGAATTCCACATAATTGAAAAAAAAAAAACAACAACAAAAAAGTAAGATATTATGATCAAATTGTAAAATACATAGCCTGAAGAAAAACACCAGTGTCAAAAATTATTTTCACAATTAGTATCCATAAGTACAAAGCATTATGTTGTCAAAACAAGAAATACAGCAAATTTAACCAAAATCACTCCATTTTTGGTACACATTAGGTGCATTAAAATGTTTAAGCACCTTCTGTCAGTTACTCAGTGCTTTTCTCAAACTTAGAATTTACTTTTTACAATCCATACAGTATGAAAGACTGACAAAAGTACTAGTCAAGTTACTACAGCATGCAGAAAAAGAAGAAGGATTAAAAATAGATCAAAACCTGCTCAAAGACCCATGAATTAAGGTTCAGAGCAGACAAATATCAAGTGGAAAGACAATCATCTAATGGAAAATGTGACCTTTAAATGATTAAAAGGTTGGCTTCTGCCTGCTTTGTAACCTGGCTTATTTTCAGTAATTATCATGATGTCGTAACTGACTCTTCTGGTTTCTACTGCTTTTATTACTTCAAGTTGATAATTTCTGGTCAGAAAATGTGAGAAGTGAAGAACGGCTACAGATTAATCAATCAATCCTTCCACATTAAGGAAAACATTGCATGAGAAAAACTATAGTTAACATGCTATTACACAGAATATCCAAATTATAATTTGCTACACTTGTTGTGATAAACAATAGCAGATCTAATTTTAATAATGTGGAAATTCAGCAGTTTACTTTCTTACCTGAAAGATCTGTAGTCTCTTACTGGCTTCCTGAGGTGCAATACCTGGAGACGCAGGCCCTTCCTTTCAAATAAGCAGTTAAAAAAAATTGAATATTAATTCACAAAGTGACTGAAGGCCCCTGTATATTTATAGGTCATCACAAAATACATATTTTTTGTTAGTCAAATTCCAATCAAATTATGTATCCTGGTAATGCAGTACTCACAATGGTAAATCTAAGAAAAGATAACTTTCATGCAATTGAAAATTCTTTACCTTCATTAAACTCAATGGAACTAGACTGGAACTTTTCACACTTTGTTATTTTGCTGAAAATAAAATACCCAGGCTGTGGCTTGAGACAGTTCTTTTTAATGCTGGTATGTGAGCAAAGATGCCTCAAGATGTGCTACAATTTCTAAATTAGTTTGTAATTTATAATTAGGATTTCATGACGAGTTGTACAACTAGGACTCCTCTTTCTTTACAGAGTTGTGTGTACTGTTATTTCTTCATACTGAAAAGTTTGACCTACAATGATGACTGCTTAGCGACCGTAGCATCAAACACGAGCTGCTGAGCAGAATAAAGTTCTGGTACCCAACTGCTGCAAACCAAAAATACTGAAAAAACTAAGTACAAGCCTTGCATGCAACTACTAAATTCACTTACCGTTTCATATGATGTTTCAAAGTTTGATACATCCTCCTGAAAAACTGCAACAGATTCTAGCAACTCACTCCTAAATTTGGGCTGAACTTGGACCAACTCATGTTGAACTTTGGTCTGACATAGAAAAGATTAAAATCGAAGTTATTTCTGTAAAAATCAGGAACAGGTATTTGACGTATATATAAACCAAAACTATAAAAAAAAATATAAAATTTTTGAACAAGAATTGATTATTTGAGGCTAAAGACATTTTTTCCCTTTTATGGTGATTTATGTTCAATTTTTGACAGTAAAAGTGAAGAGAAAAAAACCCAAACAAAACCATCACAACCACAACCACAAGCCACAACAAAATCTCCACTTCACCTTTAAGTGAATGTGTTTAATTACAAAACAAAAAGATCCTCATTCTCTTTCATTCCTCCCTCAAAAAAACCCCTTTAACCCCAACGTGTTAAAGATTCATCTTCCTCATGGATGGCTCAGCCTTCTCTTTAACTACTTTCTTGTTCTTTGTTCAGAAGCTTGAGAGAAAGAATCAAGAGCTGCACATAAATGTAAAATATACTCTCGAGTCCTTCCCCGAGTGATTAACCTGTGGGACAGGAGGCAACTGAACTGACTTAACAAAATACCCACATATTTCTATCTAACCACTTACCTTACGTAAAATACTCAATAAACATAGACCTTTCGAGGGCAATCACTGCTTAGGGAAAAGGGCACTGGTAGAGTATGCACTTCTTAAAAACAGGTCATCTAAGGGTAATAAACTCCCTGATCAAGTAAGAATGAACCAAAAACTGGAAATGAAGGAGGGCAGGAAGAGCAGAGATGCAATAAATTTCTCATTTTCTTGCAGGTTATAAATATACATCTAAAAGCTACAATAATACTTAAATATTAAAGATATCTCTATAAACAACATTAGAAAATTAGCATACTATTAGAAAGTATAGACATTATTGCACAACTGAGGCCAAAAGTGAGAAGTCAGAGATTGGTCTCACACTCTCATTCATAATCTGAAAAAAAGCACATGAAGACAAATGGAAAATAACATAATTTTATACTTACAGCTGTGGTCTGTAATTTCTTAAAATACTGTCTCATTGTATCAATGCTTTCTGATTCCTCTTTTGTAATCTCCAGTTTATATGTATTTAAAATGCCATAGGCTTCCTAGATAAAAAAAAACCCCAAACCTTAGGAATGATACGTTATAAGTTCATTTGCAGGAAATAGATCAAATTTGTAAAAAGCATTTCAAAGGAAATAGGTTAATGTATTTTAGGCTTTTTTTTTTTTTAATAAGGATAATGAATGAAGAACTAGGCAACAACAGCAAAAAATATTTCTTCAAGGGTGTCTTGGATGGAAAACACATAATAAATTTAATACTAGAAAATACAAAACTTTATCCTCTCAATGTTATTTTTATTCCACTTATTCAAATTCCACTTGAATGTAGATTTTAATGAATTTTTTCTGACTCTGAATAATTGTGCACACTGAGTTACACATTTATAAAGTTTTGCCATATCATCTATAAAATCTTTCTAGCCAAGTTGACCAAACTGTCAGATATGTGCATACATATCTGTAATGGAATGAACCTTTTTTATTGCTTGTACTCATTTGCATGTCTTCTGCTTTATTATCCTTCTCTTACACACATTGCATTATTTAAAAATTCTTTTGTTATTCAACTTCTGCTGGATTCACTGCAGGATGTGCAGGTCTGTCTCGTATTGGGAAACCCAGCACTGGACACAGCACTCCAGATAAGCCTCAACCCCCAGAGCAGAGGGAATCATGTCCCTCAGTCTCTCGGCAGCACAACTTGTAACACAGTCCAGGAGATCCTCAAGCACCTTTGTTGCAAGGGCACTTTTATGGCTGATGTTCAATTTGGTGTACACCAAGAAACTCAGTTCTTTTACTGCAAACCTAATTTCTACCCAGGCTGCACTGGTGTCTACAGTTATTCTTCTTCTGGAGCAGCAGAAAAAAATATCTGAGAGTGACTTGTTAACACAGCCAACCCCACTGACATTAATGGGACTCATTACATTAATATAGAAAGGGAGTAAATGTTTGAAAGAAATAAAGAATATAAATGGTTTGGGAAAGAATATTATCCTAAATATTCATCTCAAAGTGGCAGAAACACAGTAACAATAATAAACAATAATGTTAATACTTCATTATTTTTAATATCTTTTATTTATTTTAAAAGTTTGCATCTTTTTCTAAACACGTAAAACCTATCAAGTATACCATGCCAAACTCAGTTTCTCTTGCTTGCTTTATTTAGCATCTATGCATTGACTATCATATCCTGAAGACAGTCAGACTAAGAAATAACATTTAGTAGATCTGAATACTACTTTAAATGCTTACATTATTAATCCGGTTCTTCATTTACTTGTTTAACCTCTATGTCTTTTGGATCACAAAACTGATCGTTTCATAACAAACCCCCACATAAATTGCCAAGACAAAACCCACTTTCTTACCATACAATTAGCAGTCACTGAAAGTCCCTTGTAGTACCATGTTAATATAATAGTCTTCAAGAAAGAAAATGTTACTATACAGCAATAAAATTTCTTCTCCAAAAGGTGGGAGAAAATGTAAAACTAATGTGTTCTATTGACTGTATCGGAATGTGGTAGTAAATACCAAGTACACACTAAACTTAATCAGCTTCTTTCTTATCGAGAAAACTAAAAGAATACTGCAAGATTTTGACAGCATACAATGATGCGTGTCACCATGAACATTTTCTGGCTACATTTCAAGGGTTTAGATGATCAAGATGTTTGTTTACAGACACAGAAAAGTAAGAGGATTAAGGATAATGGAAAAGCACAGAGCAAAAGGGAGAATATTGCCCCCTTGTCTTGTGCTCTCATCTTCTTATTTCTGTCTGCTGCCTTCTAGATTGCATTTATATGATAATTTATTTGAGAATTTTTTTTCTGCTTTGTATTAATACAGATCTAGAAAATTATCTAATACTGATTCATGATATACATTAAAAATAAAACAAAAAAACCCCTCTTTCCCTTCTTCAACCTAGTTCTTTCAAGACAATGAACTCATTGTTAGAGGTCTCAGATAACCTCATCTTGTGACACCAATCCTGTATTATTAAAAAAAATAATATTTATTCAATGAAAAAATTAAAAGTCATCTTACTTCAATAGGTCTCAGAGAAAAATCCATTTCTATTTTGTTTTCTCGTATGATACGTAAAGCTTCCATTGCTAATCTGACATCATCTAAGTCACGCAGAGGTTGGGACAGTTTCTTTGCGTAGTCTCTCATGAATGACATCATGTCTGTCAATTTCTTTTTATATTGCTCATTTAAATTATGACAGAGAAGCATCTTCCAGGCCTTGGCTTTATCTGCTAAAGCTGTTTTCAGTGGTCCTGATTTAAAAAAAAAAAAGAAAAAAAAAGGCAATCTACATCTTAATTTTATTTTTTTTTTCTGTTAAAAAAGCCTGCATCATCACATGTGGTTCTTTAACAGTAATTAGAAAAAAGCTGATAAGCAATCCAATTACAGCATTTTAAAAGTTTCAAAACATCTCTAAGTACAATGAAATATATGTCTGTTGTTTTGTTGTATATTATGGTAGCTGTAAAAAAGTATTGGTAAGCTTACCTAATGGAACACAAAGAGAAGATGAGTAAAGAACAAGATGCCTACTTATTAATGCAGATTTTCAGAGAATACCTTTGATATATTAACCAAATGTATAAAGATTTAAATGGTTTATACCCACTGAAGAGATAACATCTTGGGACTTCAAGATTGCGTTTGGTGTAGTTCACAGCTAAAACTGTAAGGTGACACATCATGGCATATGCAGTTAATATATAAACATAATCCAGTGCTTAGGAGACAGAAGAGTCAATCACTGGCACTCTAACTTATTATCAGAATAAATTTGGATTGTAATAGGCAGCATTTTGTACTACGGTAGAAGAAAGAAAAAGATACTAACAGCATATAAAGTTTCTGCTCCCAAAACAAATTTTACAGCAGATTCAGATTCTTCTTTAATAGTGTGGCTATTAACATTAAATAGATGATTCCTGAAGGCCAGGAGTAATTCAAGTACTGTACCCTGCCAGAAGTTCGAACCTGTAAATCAATTCCCAAACCTAAAGTGTCTGAGAAACTACCTGCTGTCCCAGATCATAAAAACACTTAATAACCTTGTTCTTTAATCTAGAGGACTTGGCTCCCTCTGATGCAGTGGTCACAGATTAGGGAGTACTGTGACCATCAATAAAATCCATATTCTTTTGGATACAATGGTTTTTACCACTCTTGTTCACACAATAATTGACAAAAAGTGTTTGAGTGAATTAATTGCTCCAGAGTGGTTTCATTAAGAAAAATCTGCATCCAAGAACTGGATGAGGATATGCAGCCAGCAGTCTGACATTTTTGCTTATTCCCTGAAAGAAATAGGGTTAGCACAACACCAAGACCCTGAAATGAAGTCTAGTCTCCAAAAACAGGCAGCTTCTGCTTCTCTGATGCTCATGGAAGACAAATTTTACAGATTATTTCTGAATCTAATCAAACAGACCAGTCAGAAGAAGAAGGTTGCTCATTAGAAATGCTGCCACAGTGATACTTGGAAAGGGACATATTTTCCATTTGTCCCTAGATACCAACCAGAGAGTTGGCCCAGAGAGACAAGTTAACTGGCAATAACTTGCAAGGTGAGAGGCATAAGTACCATTGGAATCCTTAGCACAAACAGCTATGGCACAAATGCCATAGCACAAACAGCTTAGCTCAGAATATGATGTTCTGAGAGCTAGGGACACTAAACATGGGAATGGCTAAGTAGCCATATATCTCCTGCTGAAATAAAAACTGAAAGTGAAAAAGACACCAATGCAGTTATGTGCTAGTCTTTCACCAATACCAAAGAAGATGCTTCATGCTTCCAATGATCTTTATAAGCCCTGGCTGACCTGGTGCCAGACAGGAGTGCCAGGGATGATCAAATTAGTGTCACTACACATTCATTAACTCTTTGGCAAGCCTCCATAATAACTGCACAGCCATGACAAAAGTTATTGCCCACATTTACACTCCAAAGTAAAGGCAAGGGGAATGCAGGTTTTTTCCAAGTCAGGTAGTGCAGTCTCTCCAGTGGTTTCTATTGATTTTGAAATATATATATATATATTTACTCATATTTACAAGAACAAACCAAATAACATGACTCCTGATCTTACTGTACATACTGAGATAAGAATATGTCATACCTGTGTGCAATTCAATTGGACCAAGAAGAATAATGGGGTTTAAACTTGCCATCTCTTGCTCAAACATATCGTAGTTAAGTATTTCTTCTTTAATTTCTGAGAGAGTAGGAGAGCTAGCAAAAAATTCCTGTGTGTAGTTTAAAACGTCAGTCAAAAAATGTCCTTTTCCATATTTTTGTTAAAACATGTTGCAACTGTTATTCAGCAATTACTGAAAATGTATACAAATATTACACCTGGTTTTAGCCTTCTGTAGCCTTGCTAACAGAGTAAAATGCATGTTTATCAATTTCTCTGTCAGTAACTCTCAAGCTTGTTGGGAAATTCCAGTCAAATTTAACAGAGAAACAGATATTCAAGACACATTAAGTGCCTACTGGTTTTGTGAAAACAGGTGACAAAACAGAGATAAAAAAATACATGCCCACACTTACAGAAAGACAACCTCATTAGCCCAATTATGTGCAAAACAATCACAATAAAATACATCTTCTAAGCAGTTCCATGAGCAGGACCCAAGTATAGGAAAGTTTTGCTATTCTGAGAAGCTGTATTTCAGAAATGTTACTTAGGACCTGTATTGATTATGGTTACATTGGCATGGGCAAGTAATAAATGCTGAAAGCTTTTTCCCACTTCTACTCTTCTGTTGGAGAGTACCCAGGCAGGCGGTGGAAGAGTTAGCACAGTGGTAGAGGAAGAACACAGAATCAAAGGACACGTGTAGAAAACTTAACTGCCTTATTATTGAAGCTTTCACTTTAGCAGGATCCTTTTCTTCAGTAGTAACTAGATCAAACTAACAGTAATTTTTTGAATTGACTTAAAATTTTAATTAGACTAACAGCAAATTTTCAGTTCTGCATATAAAGTGGTGGGTTTTGGCCCACATAAACTGCACAACGTGCACTGTAACAGCCAAAAGATAGCAGCGCTCCCATATTAAACAAAATAATGTGATAAGTGTATACAGCACAGTCTAATAAAAAAGGTAAGAACAGAAAACTCAATTAAGTCAAGGTTAAATAAAGACTATATAGCAGACAACTTTCTTCTCCTGAAAACTAATTTTTTCTTGCTGTAGTAGATGCAAAATTTTTCCATTACACCTGAGTATTCAACTAACACTTCAAACAACCAAGAATTGCATAGAGGATTCTTGCTGGAATAGAAAATGCAGAATTCACCTCCTAAAATGACTACAGGAAGTATGGTGAATAAAATATTTATAAACTCAAAGTAAATGTTTTCCATAGAGAAAAGTACACACCTCTCAGCATTGATGCTGTGGGAGTTTCTGTGGGTTGTAGTATAGAATCACAGAACGACTTGTGTGTGAATCATCTTCTTTCAACCTCCCTGCCATGGGCAGGGACATCTTCCACTAGACCAGGTTGCTTAAAGCCCAAACTAAGCCAGCCTTGAACTCTTCTAAGGATGGGGGAATCCACAATTCCTCTGGGCAATGTGTTCCAGTTCCTCATCACCCTCTCAGTTTAAAGGCACTCTCACTTGTCCTATCACTCTATGCCCTTCTAAAAAGTGGCTGTCCACCTCTCTTGTCACCCACTTTAGGTACTGGAAGGTACTATAAGGTCTCCCTGGAACCTTCTCTTCTCCAGGCTGCTCTCTCAGCCTGTCTTCATAGGAGAGGTCCTCCACACTCTGTTCAACATACTGGCCCTCCTCTGGACTTCTCCAGCAGGTCCTCTTTTGCTGAGGGCCCTGGATCTGGATGCAGTTCCCCAGGTGGGGTCTCACAAGAGCAGGGTAGAGGGGCAGAATCACTTCCCTCAACCTGCTGTTCACACTGCTTTGGATGCAGCCCAGGATACTGTTGCCTTTCTGGGCTGCAAGTGCACATTGCTGGATCATGTTGAGCTTCTTGTCAACCAACACCCCTAAGTCCTTCTCCCCAGGGCTGCCCTTGATATATTCTCCACTCAACCTGTATACCTGTGCTAGGGATTCCCTGAATTCACATACAGGACCTTACACTTGGCCTTGTTGAACTTCATGAGGTTCACACAGGCTCACCTTTCAAGCTGACACTGTCCCTCAGGATGACATCCCTTTCCCCCGCGTGCCAACTGCACCACACAGCTTGGCATCATCACCAGCTTGCTGAGAGTGCACTCAATCCCACTGTCCATGCTGCCAACAAAGATGTTAAACAATGCTGGTCCCAATACTGAGCCTTCAAGAACTTCACTCATCACTGGTGACTGCTTGCACATTGAGCTATTGACCATACCTCTTAGAGTGCCACCATTTGACCAATTCATTACCCACAGAGTGGTCCATCTATCAAAACTGTGCCTCCAATTTAGAGACAAGGACGTCATGCAGGATAGTGTGAAATCCTTTGCACAAGTCCAGCTAGGTGACGTCAGTTGCTCTTCCATTATCCACCAAAGCTGTAACTCCATCATAGAAGGACACCAAATTTGTCAGGCATGATTTGCTCTTAGTGAGGCCATGTTGGATGTCACAAATCACCTCCGTATTTTTCACGCGCCTTAGTATAGTTTCCAGGAGGATCTGCTCCACAATCTTGCAGTGCAGAGAGGTGAGACTGACTACCTCGTAGTTCCTCAGGTCTTCCTCTTTTTCCTTTTTAAAAATGGGGGTTGTGTTTCTCCTTTTGCAGTCAGTGAGAACTTCACCAGACTGCTATGATTTCTCAAATATGATGGATAGTGGCCTATATCCTTTCTGGCCCAGTTACTTCAGGACCCATCAGGATGCATCCTGTCAGGTCACATGGACCTATGGACCTCAGATGCTTAAGAACCTGATATTCCCCTACAGTGGGTAGTTCACTTCATTCACCCAGTCTCTCCCTGCTTTTGTCTTCTTCAGCTTGGCAGTATGGCTGGAGTACTTGCCAGTGAAGATGGAATGAGTTGAGTTGAGTACTTCAGCCTTCTCCATGTCCCAGGTAACAATGTCTCCTGTTTCCTTTGGGGAGTGCCCATACTTTCTCCAGTCTTCCTTTTGTGACTGAGACACCTATAGAAGCTTTTCTTATTGCCCTTGATGTCACTGGCCAGATTTAACACTATTAAGGGCTTTAGCCTTCCTAACCTGATCCCTGGCTGTTTGGACAATTTCTCTGCGTTCCTCCAAGGCTACCTGTTCTGGCTTCCACCCTCTGCAGGGTACCTTTTTGTGTCTGAGTTTGAGTCTGGGAAGACCTTGTTCATCCATGCAGACCTCCTGGCAATTTTTCCCTGAGTTTCTCTTCATCAGGATGCATTGCTCCTGAGCTGGGAAGAGGTCCCTCATCCCTCCAGGTCTTTATCCCATAGTACTCTACCAAGCAGACCCCTAAAAAGGTCAAAGTCTGCTCTCCTGAAGTCTGGGGCACTGGGCTTGCGGTGCTCCCTCCTCACTGTCCTAAGGATATTGAACTCTGCCATTTCATGGTCTCTGCAGCCAAGGTTGTCCTTGAGCTTCACATTCCTCACCTTGTCGGTGAGAACAAGGTCCAGCATGTCACCTCCCCTCATTGGCTCCTCAATTACTTGGAGAAAGAAGTATCATCAATGTATTCCAGCTACGCCCTGGATTGCTCATGCCCAGGTGTGCTATCCCTGCAACAGATATGGTTGAAGCTCCCCATGAAGACCAGGGCTTGGGAACGTGATGCTGCTTCTGTCTCTTCACAGGTCTCATCTGCCTGGACTTCCTGGTCAGGCAGCCTGTAGCTGACCCCGATTATAAAGTCACTTGTCCTTGCCCTCTTTTTAATCCTGACCTGGTCTTCCCTGGCTGGCCTTCCTAAAGAGCCCGTGTCCCTCCACTCCAACACTCCACTCATAGAAGCCACTCCACCACATTTCCCTAATACTTGTAGCCCTGCAGGTGTGTGCACATCTCTAACTCCTGTTTATTCCCCAGGCTACCTGTGTTTGCAAAGAGGCATACCTCATGTCAGACTGGGGTAACTTCTTTTGGCCTAAAATCCAGAGTTACACAAACAAAAATTAAAGCAATAACCAGGTTTTTAGTATCTAGAATGGCACAGAAGCAGGAAAAGGCAAACCACAACACAAATATTTGGTAGCATGCTATTACTTCTCCTTACAAGATACAGGCCCATTCCTACTGAAAGATAAGAATTTCAGCTATTAATGTGTTTTCTACACCTTTTTTCTCCTTGATTTTTTTCCTCAATGTTTTCTGATTTCCGAATAGAAGATTAATGAAGAACAATCCTGCAGGTGACCATCATTAAACTCACCTGAATTTTGGCATCTTTATCTTCTGTCCATAAGACCTTATATTTCTCAAAGTACTGCAGAACTTCATTAGCTCCTTCTTTTAGAGGATCCATGGAAGAAGAGAGGAGCACAATTAATTTAGTAATAGCTTCATGTTCTGCAACACCTGCGTAGAAGTTCTTTAGCTTTCTGATAAGTGCATCTTCAGTTCCTTCTGTAAAATAAAATTATATACAAATCAATGAACTGTTAATAGTTTGACTAGAAATCTCTTCTAAGCCTATGCATACCAAGCTAAGTAACGATGCTCTTCAGTAAGGCTGAGTATTCTTCGAACACCTGCCTGACTGCTTAATATGAAAGTACCAACTGCTAGCCATGCCAGGTTCTATACAGATAGAGCAAATTCAATCTAAAATGAAGGTTTTCAAAAGGAAAGAAAACAGTCTTCTTCATTCAAAAATTTCATTTTCTTCACTGTAATTTAACTTTAAATTGAACACCAAAGGCCTCATAAATATTCCAAATGATTTCATTTTTTTTTTTAATTCTTATAATTAAAGTTTTTAAATTGTATATAACTCTTAAAGCAGTGTAAGCCTCTTTGTGGGGGGCCCCAGCTGGCCTGGGGTCTCTCTGGAATGGTTGGACTGAAAAAGGAACTTCTGCACAGCGGGAAGGTGTCATGCACAGACGGAGAGACTGTGACACCAGAACGGAAGTCCGGTCTCTAAAGTGCTGAGTCATTGTTATCCGACATGCACAGTCTGTGTGTCCAATTAAGAATTATTTATGTCTAGAGAAACCAATGGTCCATGGACATGTGTCGATACTAAGGTCTATATAAACTGCAGTTTCTGATACAATAAAGTTCCTGCTCCTGTTCCTGTTTCCTGAAGAAGACATGTCGCTTCTTTACCTATCCCGACTGCACAGCAACATCTGGAGTCCAACCATTCCAGAGAGACCCCAGGCCAGCTGGGGCCCCCCACACCTCTTGACCTCTTTGATGATTGCTGAGACAATCAGGGTCAATATAGAAACTGATAGTCTTGAGTCTTGTGTCGCTTCTACTATAGCAATGTCTGAGCATTTTGAAACAGATTTCAGAGAAGAGAGAAGAAAAATCTATTCTTTTCACACCTACATTGTTTAATGAGGGGGATTTAAGGCAACTCCAAATTGTCTTTTACTCTGAAGACCTTTTCTGGAAGCTCTGGAAACTCAATGGAAACAGTCCCAGACTAGTGTACTCCATAAATCTCATTGCCCAAACATTAACATATGCCCCCAGGTGGTGCTCATGTGTAGTTAAAGATGATGAAAATGGTTACTTGCTGATGTTACATTTTGACACAGTCGAGGAAAAGACTGTGACTGTCTGATGAGGATTGTTTCCTGCCACCTTGCTTGAAGCCCATTAAAAGAGGTTAAAATCATACAAGACACATCAGAAGAAAGATGAAGTCAAAAAGAAAAACTTTCCTAGATGTTACAGACTTTCCAAAGGGATCACAAAGGCACAACTATATTGCAGACCCCTGGCTCAGACAAACAGCTAAGAGTACCCAATGATAAAAATATATTTAGGCTTTTATGGATGCTTGCAAAATATATGGAGAGATGCTTAGAAACAATATTAAGGAATAAAGTATTTCACTAAAATGGATACAGGTCTATCTCCAGTCTAACTATTCACATGAAAACATATTTAAGGTGTTTTATAATCCAACCTAGGAATACATACAGCAATTAAAATCTTTACAGAAATCTACTGATTGAACTAGCTCTTATTCTACCTTCATATTTCAATGAGAGCTAGTCTAAAATAATTTTTATGGTTTCAACTATATCATTATGACTACTTTCACAGTAAGTAGGTAAAAAGGTTTATCAACAAGCTTACTTTTCCTGAAATTAAGTATGAGATTCAGATAGAGTAATTTTTCAAAGATTTTTTTGCTGATTGTTTCTCAGAGTTCTTTTTTATAAGCCTGGAAAGCTTTTTCTGAAAAATACAGCTAATTAAGTAAAAATAAACCTCCCCTCAAAAAAAAAAATAAAAAATCCAGAGTTGGCTGCTTTGAAGAAAAATTATCATATTCACAAATATTTATATATGGTGCTTTTATTAAAACAGAAAGTTGAAATAAGTATAAAAAAATAGACCACTCACTTTCTCCTTTTTTAGCTCTTTTTCCTGGCAATCCAGAAGATGCTTGCTGTGTGCCTGGATCTGGTTTTAAAATAGATCTTTGCAAATGTCTCTGTCCCCACTGAGCAACTCCACGACTTACTTCCAGCATTAACTGATTCATGTGATTGATTTTATGCTGTATATCATCTAAACTGGGAACAATGACCTATTTAAAACAGTTAAAATATTGTTGAAATAAATGAAACTGATTGGCATTTTTAAGACCTCAGTTCTACTCCACTCATACTGAATTGCGGAGGTTACCCCAGAACAGAAGCTGGAAAATGTAACTTGAACAGGTTGTCAGGCTCGGAATTGCCTCTATAAAGAGATGAAGCATGTGTACTGATCTACTATCTATTTATACACTCATACTGCACATAAAATGACAATGAAGTATATAAGCAGATAGATTCATTGGCTTTTGTACAATCATTTTTTTAATTTCTACAACATTTTTAGCAGCATTTTTATAATGTCTTTTATATAATGTGTGGGAATACATTACTAGCCTTGTTTTCTTCTAGAATAACAAAGAATTAGAAATTGCATGTAAGGTACAACCACCACCTCCCACTCCCTTTGGGCCTCACTATGATCTCAGAAATGCTCCTTAGACCTCGACCTGGATGAACAGCACCCAGGCTAAGCTCCTCTAAACCTTGTCAGAACTTACTTTGCGAGCTCACCAGCTCCTGTCTTTTAATGAACAGCCTTGGAAACACATTTTTCTTGCCTGAATAACAACCCAAGTGGAACAATATTTTGGTTATTGAACTTTGAAGGAAAGTTACTGATACAAATTGTGACCAGGATGGGAAATTACTATGACCAAAGCCAACTCTCTTGCAACCCTATAAACAGGGGTTCTGAGACCCTTTGAGCTCTCCTGGACCACAGCAGGCTGTGATCAGCAATGAGTGGGACACCTCTCAGAGCTGGTGAACACCCAAGTTTGCTGTACTTGAAGGACCATGGCCAAACTCCAATGACAGAGCCTGGGCTGATATCCCCACTTATGGAGGCTCAACCCTTTGCCCATTGAGAAGATGCAAAGGCATCTTACCAAAGTATTTCACTGAACTCAAGGGCAATTTTTTACAGGAATGTATCTCATACATACTCCTTTAGGTCTGCGTGTGTGTGAGTGTGAATATGCAATAGTAAATGTATTATATTGCTCTCTTAGATTCCTAAGTACATTACATTCATAAGAAAGCTAGGCATACAAGTGAGTTACTGTTAGGCTCATAGTAAATTCTATAGAATTTTTTGTCTAAGTGTCTAAGTTAGGCTATCAGTTCAGTGCTGATAAGTTTAAGTGCTGTTAAACTTTTAGGCTTAGACTGTTGGTCAAGTCTGCCACTAAGTTTGGCAAAGGGGTTTGCTCTGAACCTTGTGACTCAATGGGAGGGTCTCCCACATTCCTTTTTAATCCTTACCCTTTCCCATCCTTAACCCTTTTCCTGCCCCCAGACTTCATGTTGATCATTTTAGGTTGATTTAAAATTTAGATTGATTTCCTTTAGAGTTTAGTCTGATTTTCTCTGTGTGCTTTAACCAACTTGTAAGTACTAGAGTGAACCTTGCCAACAAACTTTATCACACTTTCACTTTTATATTAAACCTGCTTTTGCTGATACCTCTACTAGTGATTCTTTGAATGACCTAAAACACTCATTCACATCATGTACATATATTCACACCGTGCCCAATTTCATGCAAACAAAAATCACCCAGATCAAAGAGTCCAAGGTCCTAATTGAATAAATACTGAATGTTTCTTCCTCACAAAGGTAGCATTACCTCAAAAACTTTTGCAAGAGCGCAATGTTTAGTAAGTTAACGGAAGCCCATACAGTAGCACTGAAGTTTTCAGTTTGTATATTTATTCAGCAAATATTTTGTAATGCAATTCTGAGAGCAATCAAATACCCAAGTCAGAAGAAGAGGGGAACTCTTGTTCAACTGGCAGAGTACATGACGAAGAGAACAGTAAGGAAAAGAATTACTGCTGATCTGAGTTAAGAACAACTAGCAAACAGAATAGGGCCAAAACACAGACTCAGTCTACTGTGATCCACACGTTATAAATGCTAGGATGCTCCCATATCTTAGCTTGGAGTGGTGCAAAAAAGCACTTTCCAAGAAAAACACCAGGAACAGTTTGATGAATAAAACATGACAGGGGCTGTGTCCAACACACAGCTTGAATGCAAAGTCCTAGTTTCAGGAAGAAATGCATTTACTACACTGGATATACAGCATGTCATGTCAGCTCAGTTTGAGGTCAAAGAACAGACTGGCCTGCTTTATTCAGTAGCGCACAAACAGCCAAAAGTCCTGAACCCAGAACTTTTTGAATTGTATTGCCAGAAATAATGCTGATTGCAGCTTTATCCTGTCCTTGTTTGAAAACAATTCCAGGTAGGATAAGGTGGAGTAAAGGCACACATCAGTTTCTCCAAAATACGGAACAGGATAAAGAAGTTACCTAAGAGTGATCAAGGAAAGAAAAGAAAAATAGCATTTCTCATTGAACTTCAGAAAATGATCATTCTTGTGATATGACCAGTCCTCAAATATAGTCTTTAGAACAACATCTCAAAGCTTTCCTGTTCAAGTCATCATTTTACAATGATGGAATCCTCCACAAACGTGTTCAGAACAGAGATATAAACTGCTTAAAAGTTAATCTCATGGCCTATAAGTCACTTCCACAGGCTGAGTAGTTGCATACATAAAAGCAAGGTCAAAATCGTATTATCATTAGCAAAGAAGTATTTTACCCAGCGTTACTGCCCTGGATCAGTCATGTTTTTGAGGATTGGAAAGAAAGATACTTTCTTTGCAGCAGGTAGAGCTTGGGCTTCATGCTTCTACAAATATCAGCAGGGTAAATATTCTACACTTGGGCAGAACTTACATATCATGTGTACACACAAACATACACGCACACAGAGTGTGAATGTACAACAGAATGCCAATAGGAACAGTGGTTCAATGTCAAAGGAATATCACCTTAGAACAGAACCTTTCTTTCATTATATTTTCATTAATATAAAACTTTTAATCTTTAAAAGACATTTGGATAATAGTATGTTACCTTCTCATACACAAAATCAAAGAAATACCATACATATTGTGGACATATAGTTATATTATTCTACAAAAGGAAAACAAATTAATGCTTTAGTTCATTGCAATCAAGCTGCCTTTTTGTTCTCTGCACATAGAAATCCACAGTTCTATTTTTGGTTTTGAATCTTCTCATTTTTGATCAGTGTTCCTCGTTCTGGTCATCTAACTTCCTACTTAGGAAGTTACTAAAGTCAAAATGAGCAAAGATAATATTCAATATTGCAATTCAACAAAGGATGTAGATCACACAAGTAACAGTTAAAATAAATAACACAAAAAGCAACATGAAGAATATATTCCAGTAATGCAACTGCTACATGTGAGGAGAACTGCAACCATTCTGCAAAGAGCACTGATGAACACTGTATTTTACCTTACCTATATGACATCTAACTTACCAGATTGGGAATATCAAGGTGTACTTCCGCTTTTAGAAAGGGAGTGACCTCTTCAGGTTCCCTTGGGTGAACAGAAAAATTAGTTGTTTTGATGAAAATGATTTTGAAACACATCACAAACACTTCACCATAAAACCTCCTCAAATTACCTGAGAAATATAATTTTGAGCTACCTTTTCTGGGCAAACCGACACAGAGAATTTTCCCATTACATTATGGACTATTTGACAAAATTTGCAGAAGCTTCTTGTCTAAAGAACAAGGATAATAACCAGAGCTCCACTATTCAGACAAAGGTTAGCTTTCAGAATCTTTTATTCAAAATCTTTTCTGAATATTATTCTGGATTTTAATCTCTTGATTTCGGAATGATGGAACTCTGCCAGTGCTTGGAATAGGGCATAAGAAGGTCACTGATCATTTCATGGAACAACCCACCATGAGTAAATTTGCCTCATTACATTTTAGATAAATACTCAACAGAACAGAAAAAAATTTCTAAGACAACGAGCTAGTGCAAAATGATAAATACACAATCTTAACCGACTCAAAACTAAAACTAAAGCCTAAAAGCAAAGAGAAAAGTACAATTTTAAATGCTATGATATGACATGATGACCAAATAAGGACCTATTCAACAATATGATAGAGTAGACAAATGTAAATGAAACAACAAAGAAATTCCTATTGACTTTAATAAGATCAGGACTTCAATACCATTTTTGTGAAAGAAGTCCTCAGAAGAAGAAAAAAGCAATTCAGGCTTTAACACACATTAATGGCTAAACATCGCAAACTTCACTTGCTTAAAATAGATTCTAATAGAATTCTAAGTAGCCTTTTCAATATACAATATATCATACTGAAGCAATGCTGTCTCTGAAGTGTCTTCTCTGCTCCAACAGGCAAAATCTATAGAAATTATACTGAAAATGGGAGAATAACTTTGTACGGAACTTGCCATTATCACGAAGAATTCATAAAGAGTGCATACTGTTGAAGGAATCTTCCATTTGCAACTTACTTTGAAACGTTTATTCTTCTTGTAAGACTAGCCAAAGACAGGCGGGTCGCTTTCTGGAGGCTGAGTAGCAATCGGTGACTGAAATAGGCTGTTAAATCACTACAGTTCTGCAATAAATCAACCACACGTTATTGAGTATTACATTCAGGTAGGAACCCTAAAAGGATTTAAAAAATTTTTAAGTCAAACACAGGAAAGCCTGTGTTATGTCTTAGGCACAATATTCTCTCCAAACTTTTACAATTACCACTCACATACCAAGAATTAGTTTAATAAAGGTGATAACTGGAATAACATGCAATATCCTAGGGAAAGCTAAAATCGATCTTAAACTCATTTTTTAGGAAATCTATTTAATCATTTTTACACTATGTTTAATGCTGTCAATGTGATGTCTTTCTGCAACACAGATACACAACTCTCAAAACTCAAGATACTTACTAATCAGATCAGTCTGAAAAACAATTTCCTTATTTTAGAAAATACCTTTTTAAACTCTTCCTCTTTCTCATTGACCTTGATATCTTCACTAGGAGCTGATTCGGAACCATTTTTTCCTTTCTCCTTTTCTTTACTTACAAATGCTATGTGTTTTTCTCTTACTGCGAATGACCAAAAAAAGTATTTTTTTTAAATTGAAAATTGTGTTTTATTTTGAAGCATGCTGTCCCCTCTTTAGAGGCAAAATATTAATGACTTTTATTTTAGTAGTACCTAGGTCGCCAAAAATTGGTTTTATTTCATAACATTTTTTCACACCAGGAATCTGGTTAGGAGTTCAGCCTAAAAGCCTCAGCCTAAAGAACACCACGCACTACCAATTGGTTATGAAAGATAGATAGGCAGACAGAGATATATCAGCAAAAAGGAAAAAAAGAAAATCAATATAAACAATTTGACAAAAGGCAGAGAAGTATCTTTGCAATAGGTTTTTCTGTTTGCATCCTACAGAACTACCTGGAGCACTGAACCTGACTATGCCTCTATACCTGGAGAAATCTGAACCCAGGAGGAAGAAAAACCATGTGAGAAAAGAGCCCCATTACACATTACACATTTTCATTAGAACAGAACATTTTTCTCCAACTTTAAGCTATTTCTTCCATAACACTACAGGACCTTCTAAAATCTTTGTTACACACCCCAAAGGAGTGGTAACCAGCAGCTGACTATATTGATTTGAACTGACCAGCCAGTGAAACACAATTCTACCGTGGCAGAAAAATGAAGAAAAAGAGGGATGGTATCAAATACCCGACGTAACTGAGGAGAGAGGAACACTGTATTTCACTTACAGCAGAGGGACGGGGCTGGAAGCAGAGAGTTATAATGAGTGACTGAGAGAAATGGAACTTTAATGCTCTTCCTCTAGAGCAAATTGCTTGGTAATCTATACAGAAGAACAGTTTAATTCTAGAAACCTCAAAACTGAATTATCTCTGTATTTCATGGCCTAGTGGTTTAGTTTAACAGTGGTAAATGAAGGCAAAACTGTGACACAAATGAAAACGTAGTGGGAGAAGTCTGAAGAAAATTAGCTAAAACAAATCTGTTTTGATAAAAACTAGCTAAATCTACAGAACTTTTTATTTAAATAACCAACATTAACTACCTGATAATTCATCTTCTAAGCTCTTAGGATCTGTAAGATCAGAATGCTTTTCAAATAGAGCTATTAGTTCTTGAACAGCATCCTCAATGTTCATGCTTTTCAAATTCAGTAACTCAGCACATTCTTTAGTATAAACCTGTTAAATAAAAATATCAATGAATTGTCTTAATATCAATGAATTGTCTTAATATCACTATCTTATTACTGTTCCACTTTATGGAGAGTCAAAACATTTCCCTAATTGTTGCATTCATCAGACCAACACTATTCCAATGAAACACATATGTATTTATAAAATCTTATGTTAAATTATCACTATATTTCTAATGCTTAAAAGAGAATATTCATTTTTTTAAATGTAATGGTTCTTTTAAGGGCTAGAAAAAAATCCTGAATATTGAAGGGAGGTCACAATCTGAATTGGAAATTACTCAAATACTCTTTCAACTGTTCTTAACAATTTTACTTACCTGCACTGATTCGCTAATTAATATATTCTTAATGGAACCAAGAAAACTTTCAGATTTTCAAATATATTTGTTGGTATTTTTTTTTGCCTTCTCTTTCAAAAAAAGAATTTGGAAAAAATAGGGGAGGAAAAAGCAGCTGTATATGTCTGAGTATGTTCATACACAAAAAAATCTCATCTAATTATAAAGCAGTTAAATAAAAATAACCTCTGAAATACTACAGCTTAAATAGCTCAAATATCTAAGAAACTAATTTATCTTCATGTAATATGTTTTATTTACAAATAAAGTTCTGTATTTCCACAGAGAATAACTATTTTTTTGTTTTATATTCATTTACTAAGGCATTGTTTCAAACATGCACTAGAATTCAAGTTCATAGATGTAAAGTGGCACACACCTCATTACGGGTCAACAAATCCTCTACTTCTGTAGGACCATCCGCTGGTAAGACAACTAAAGCAGTCTCTGATATTTCTTTTAATATTGCACCAATCTGCACATCACTTAGAATACTAACCTAGAAAGAGAAAATCATATTAAACCACACACTTAATCTTCAAAGCATAATGTATTCTATGTTAGAGAGCTCTAAAAGCTATAAAATGTTTTGCAGAAAAGTAAGTGCACAACTGTCAAAGAGCAGATAATCCTCTAAGAAAGTTAATCATAGGAAGAGTTGCAGTAACTTAAGGGTTATTTTTTATGGCTAAAACCAATTTGCTTTCACTGTGAATTACCCTCATTTTCTATTAGCTACAGAGGGGAGCTTAGGGATACAAGTGCCCTACAAAAAATTTAGGCTTTTTTAACTCCGTTGTAGACAATCTGGAAAGATTGAATGAAAACAAGAACAGATGTAAGTCTGGAAATGATATGGTTACATTGCCACAAGATCTTGACTGCTCAGGCTGTGTGCATTCAAATCCTGCACTGTCTGGTAACACATTTCTAAAAAAATCAGTAGTGTGCACAATTTCAATTCAGGTAGGCTACTAAAAACAGAATCTTTTAATTCTTAAGTATCTGGTAATTCCAAATTGGGAAACTGAGACTGAATCCTTGAGAAAGTGAAATCTTTAAAGGAAGTTGGTGTTTCCACTTCCTTCTTCACAAATTTCCAGTTATCAGCACCATATTTTAAAACTCACTGTATAAATGAAATTAATTCACAGATAGCATAAGTCAAGACTACCCCTGCACCACAACAGCAATGATCTAATTTTTTGGGGAATGAGCTTCTCTTGGCAGACCTTTGAACTGATAAATCTTGAAGGTTGGATAAATGAGTGACAATGGAGAGAATGATCTCCTATACCCCAAGAAACTTATTAGAAAGTGGCCCAAAGACTAAGACTAGCGCCTTAAAACTTGGTTTTCTTCGGTCCTGAAAGTTTTGGAACTGATAGAACGCTTGTTCCATGATGTTATCCATGCTAGACTCCCAAAGAATCCTTGCTGGTTTAGCCGCAGTTTTAGGCAGACAGTGAGACCCCAGATCATTCCTGTCATGCAAGGTACACTGCTGCTAGATTAAATAAAACAGAGTAACAAAACAAGCTACATCAATATAATTGGATTCTTGTTCATCATTTCATTGGCCATGAGTCTAGCAGCAAGGCAAGGGGGAGCCTGCTGTAACTTGCTTGATGGATTAGTCTTCAGTCCTTCTCCTTTTAGTTAAAAACATAGCTTTTCGCTGGGCTTTTTGATTCTAAATTGCAGCATTATTGAGTTAACTACTGTGAATTGTTTTTTTCATGGCATAACCAAAATAAAACTGACTTCAGTCCAACTTTTATCTGAAATCACATCACTTTCTTCATATTTGTTTGCCCCATTCACGGCAATCAAAGGTCTAACCCACGTTAATTTTTTTTAGTTGATATGGGAGGGATAAGTAAAAAATGTATACAGCCTACATATTTAAGGAAAATCATGTTTCTACATAAAAACATGGTTATTTCAGGCCTACAGAACTGTTCATTTCTGACATAGACATTCTTTTTCCAGCTTTGGGCTTCAGGGGCAAACAGAGCACTTGATCATAATTACATTTTTCTGCCATACAGAAAAAAGAACTAAACATACCCATCACTGACTAAAAATCTCCTGCCACAGGAGACTAATGTATGATATTTGTAGAAGAGATATTAGCCATAGAGTTCAACCATCAAGCCAGAAGGGCAATTTGACTATCAAGGTAAATTCTTGAGAAAAAAACCACACCAATACAGAACACCAAGCACGTTAAATCATAGAATACCATTTTGGAAGACGACCTCAAGGATCATCTGGTCCAACCTTTCTTGGCAAAACGATGGTCTAGACAAGATGGCCCAGTATCCTGCACAGCTGAATCTTAAAAGCATCCGGTGCTGGGGAATCCATCACTTCTGTGGCGAGATTACTTCAATACCTGACTGTTCTCATTGTGAAGAATTTTCCCTTGTATCAAATTATAAATCCCCATTATCCCTCGACTTTTCCATGTAAATCATCATAAAAAGGGGGTCTCCATCTTCTTTGCAGCCACTCTTCAAACACTAGGTCATGATGATAAGGTCTTCCCTAAGCCTTTACTCAAGGCTGAACAAACCCATTTCTCTCAGTCTTTCCTCATAGTCGGCAGGTTTCTCAGTCCTTTGATTATCTTTGTGGCCCTATTCTGAACCCCCTCTGGCCTGTCCATGTATTTTCTGTATAGAAGGCACCAAAGCTCAACACAGTTCCAGGTTTGGCCTGATCAACACTAAATAGAGAGGGTTGATCACATCTTTATCTCTGCTGGTGGTGCCCTTGTTGTTGCAACTCAGCATCTCACTGGCTTTCTTTGTTGCAGCAGCACACTTGCTGGCTCACATAGAACTTGTTGTCCACCAGGATGCTCCACAGCCAGGTAGATCTAAGCATGTGCTGTACTCCTAGAGGATATTTGCCCAGGTGCAAGACCTTACATTTGTCCTCATCAAACTTCGTAAGGTTTTTATTAGTCCACTCTTCCAGCCTATTCAGGTCTTCCCGCAGGGCAGCTCTCCACTTCCCCACTCAGTTTGGTATCACCAGCAAACTTTTTCAGGGTACACTTGATCCCACCACCCAGATCACTTATGAAGATATTAAATATGGAATCAAAAGAATTCAGAAATTATGTGATAAACATTAAGAGTAAAAAATCACAGGCTCAATCAGCATGCAGAGGATCGAGGGAAGAGCATGTTCTTCATTGTTTTACAGGCTGCACAAAGAGAATACAGTTTCACAACATGCTTTCTATAAAGAGAGTTAATATTTAAAAGTTCTACACTGAACAGTTTTTACATGGAGGTATCTTTTGTGCAACTGCACTCATGGACAAGCACTCAAAGAGAAGCAGACATCATCTCTGAAAATCAGAGAGGAAGTCACAGAAATGGAAGACAAGAAGGGGAAATATATTCTCCTTTAAGAACAGAAGCAAAAATCAAACAAATGAGGGCAATAATGGGAGAGAATCATTGAGTACAGCACTCTTCCAAAAAAAGAACGCATTTTAAAAAGGCAACAAAACTTCTATGTATGGTACAAAAAAAAGTACAGATTAAGTTCTAATGTGAACAGCAGTATATTTATATAGTAAGCCGGTGTATACCTCTCTCAAAATCTCTTTAAACATACACAGAACTTGATCAGCTTCTTGAAAGAAACTTTCCAGTCTCGGAGATGACCAAGTCAACATGGTAAGTCCTTGCCTGAACACCTCTTCCACCTAAGCATAAAAATATAATTTCATAGATTTAAAAAAATGAAAAAAAACCCCACACCCAAACAAACAACTCCCCCCCACATTTAAAACAAATGCCATTATTATCAGAATCACCAACATCACTTATTAAACAGAGTAGTGTCTAAGGTTTGGAAGGTTACAGATTTTCAACAACAAAATTTAAAGAAATTCATGCAATGTGGAGGAAGGGGAGGGTAGTGCATACTAAAGCCTTGAAGACCTTCCCCTTCCTGTTCTCCCTGATACTCTCTTTTAGTGGCTTTCATTACTTTCTGAAATTAAAATCAAGTCCACTATCAATCTTTTAACATATATCCTGAACATGCTCAAGAGTACAATTGTCTTTCAACTTCATGTGTCTAATGACATTTTTCACTTTTCCCATTTTGAATCACACTGATCCTCTACAAGTTTTCTTATAGTCGCAATGCTATTCTAAAACATCTGCTCTTCCCTACTATTTCTGTTATTGAATTCTTGGTTCTCTATGGTCTGTTTCTTCTGGATTTCTCATCAAGATGTTCAGCATGTAGCTGAAATCATCTCTTTTCCTTGTCACTCTATGATCTACACCAAGGCCCTTCCTGCACTGCAGATTCTGTACCTTTAAAGGAGGTGGGACTCTGAAGAAAAGAAATGCTCCTGCCAAGCTATGAAAATCACCCCTTCCAGAGCCAAAAACTCACTGATTTGCCAGGATACAGCCACCACAATTGTAAATGTTGTCATCCCATCTTCCTTGAAATGACATAAATTTAATTTTGCTTAATTGCTGAGAAACTTTGAACGGATTTCACTCATATTTAATTTTAAATAGCCACCTATCGTATCTGCTCATTCATCTTGACATTTACCGTCTCACTGCCTGGAATCTCTTCATCCTAACACTTCTTTTTGCAATGTCTAGATCACAGCTAAAACAACAAATCAAGCTCAAACAGACACACAGGCATTTGCAAGTGCAGCCACTACTATCATCTTAACATATGTGGTTTTAGGGAACATATTTAACTTCAGTATATTGGGAAAATATTGTAACTGGTAACCAACACAGTCAATCTAGAAACACTGTAAGGCTCTACATAGGTTGCTGTCTTACTATGGCGTTTAAAACCTCTAAAACTGGAATAAGCGATAATTTACTTCCATGTCAAAGCCAGAGATTTGTGTAGATACATAGGCCCCCAAAATCCATATTTTTTGTTCTACTGGGCTTATATCTCAGAGGCGATAAGATTATTCTATTGTAATACACAGTATTTGAGCACTGTATGAGGGATGCAAAGAACAAATTGCTAGCCTTAAAGGTTTCAGTAAAATTCATTAAGTTTGCAATACGCAGATCCGTCTAAATATTTAGAATTTTAAATTATCATTAATTAATTTTAACTTCTTATGAAGTATGCTGAAGTGAATGTAGCAATACCAACCTCTCGCATTTTTGTTGTCAGTAGATTTACAAAAATATTTGGTGTTCCTTGACACAAATCTTCATAACGCTGGAGAAGATCCTGTTATTTATTAGAAAGGGTATTTATTATCAAGCAGAATATTTCAAACATTTCTTTATTGAAGCAAATAACCTGTTATACAATCAAATCATTGGAAAAAAACATGGAAAGAAGCGCAAAGATCTATTTGAAAACAACTATAGAATTTAACACGGACATAACATACCTATGAACATAATTTCTGGGAAGTAATGAATTTGTTTCATACTATACAAGGAACAATGAAAGTCACCTTTGGGCAACACTATCTTAATGCACAAAGTCAGACAAAGTATGATCTTTCTCTAGAGCTAAAGGAAGCTTGAGTTTTAGTGACCGTAACTTGCAACACCCTCTTAAAACTCAGTATCCTGTGCTTTACATACTTAAACTCCTGTGTGAACTCAGCTTTAAAATATCCTCTTGTCTTATGCCATACACACACACACACAGAGAAATCTTGTATGGTACACCTCACCCTCAAGACACAGGCTTCTTGAAATACTGCAATAAGTATTAGAAATGTGACCTCTCTGGCAGGTAAACCTGAAAAATCCTTCATGTTCTTTTGGTTCACCATCTTCCAAAAGATTCCAGACTAACTACAACCTTTCCTTCTGAAAAACTCTACAAAACTTTGTTTTACTGATTTTCAGACAGTGAACACTTTTTGTATGCATTTAATTATTTCATCACCAAAGTATATTTAACATGCCATGGGGTAGAAGAAGTATATATACTTCTGTATCTATTAGGCTGCACAGCAGTTAGCAGAGGGGTTTCAAATGAGATCCTTTATGTCCACAATTACATTGTACATTGCACAAAATTACCCTAAACTACCCCATACCCAGCTTTAATATTTATTTAACTATAGAAAAAATTCTATTATTAAACAGATTTTCCTTTCATTTTCTTAATCAGCAATCATGATACTTCTCAAGTTTACCTCTATGCGGCACCTGTTTGAATTCAGTTTATTTTCTGTTATTACTATCTTCACTGCTCGCTCTGGTACTTCCAGACCCAAATTTATCATACATTTGGTCTCTCGGATGATCTCTAGAATCTGAGGATCAAAATTAACCACGAACTTCTCGGATTTAGGATGACGCACAAATATAGTGGCTTGTAAGGCTGTAAAGACATTCTAGTATCAGTTTCTAAGACAAACAATTGTGTCTGTTCTATAAATTATTATGGAACCCGCATTTCTAATATTACTATATAGTGAATCAGTATGTATTGTTACTTGTGAAATAGCTTCATGCTGCTTTCAGTTCAAGAAAATATACGACTGACTTCCACTGTATTGGCTTTCTGCCTCCCTCATTATAAACTAAACAAGCCTCAGATCCAGTCTTATTTGTGGCATATTTTCTGAGCCCAAGTTAGAAAGTTATGAAATTAATTTTCTAAGGACCTGGAAACACAACACTTGAACATCAAACATGTCTAGGCATAAAGTAATACTTGTCCTTACAGGGACTGGGATAATACAACTGTACAAAATATTGCAGAAGAAAGAAAACAGGAAGAATTATTAAATAGTACTCATACAGAATTTAAATACCAAAATTATCTGTGTCTTAAATTTGTATCACTACTGTTTGCAGCCATCTGTCAGTGTACCAAATCTGCAATCCTCTGCATCAAAACCAGTAAGGCCCCACGACTGTATTACTGAGCCTGCTTATTGGCTCATGATTAATTTGCACATTTTAAGGGTAAATGAGGCTTAAAAAATATTATCTGATTGTATTGGTGTTAACTTTGTATTCAATAACAGTTTAAAGAAGCTGAGTACATATTTAATTACTTACGATATCCTAATTGCGACATTTCCTTCATCCACGCATTATGATAGACTACTTCAAATTCCACCAAGGTATATGCAAGTTTGTTGTATGATTGAACAACTGCTTTACCTTCTGGACTTGCCAAGATATTTGAATTTTTCTATTAAAAACCAATACATGCAAATTAAAATTATATCCAAAAAACTCCATACCACTTGGATTTTTCTCAGTTTAACTAATGACTATACATAATCTACCGCCAGCATAGCTCACAGCCTCATAAGGGCACGCAAGCTTCTCCCCCGCTTTAGGGCTTTTAGCTAGCCCTCAGTGGGTCAGGCAGTTGGACTAGATGGTTGTTGTAGATCCCTTACCGCTGACATAGTCTATTCTATTCTGACAGTACGTCTTGGACCTACAGCAATGCTTACGGCAGAGAAGTATTCCCATACAAATAAACATGTTGCCTAGCACTGTAACAAGAGCCAGAAACTTTATAATCACACTGCTGAAGTAAGACAGTACACTGCTACACAAAACACCTAATTTTTCCTCACATCAACTTACATGGAAAAACATGATTGGTTCATTTATCCTTCTGAATAGCTGTCTCACCCACTGTATTCTTCCTGCAATAGGTGGCATGTTTCGAGCCAGAGGAGGGTCATCTTTCTCACTTTGGTAACGCTACAGTAAAAAAAATATCATTTAAGACATGGATGTTGAAAAAATCTGTTGAAATGTTAAATTGTTAAACTGTTTTCTCTGGTACCACAATTTCTTCTTCCTCCCAAATAGACTAAATTTGTTTGGAGACACACAGCAGTTCATGGAGAGACAAATGTATTTCTTCCCTGACTTGCTAAGCTTCTGAGATGGACACATTGATATCATTGCCTGTACATCTCCTGTCTTCATTATCTCATGTTGGGTTTTAGCTGTGCTTACTTATGACAGAGCTTTAAGTGCACCAGAAGGCATTGCAAACCCAGGAGCTGAACAGCCAGTATTCAAGACCAAGCCTGAGAAGCGCAGCTCTGTGACTTTGGAGCCATCTGCTGTCAAAGCCAGCTGCTCAAGGAAATGCTGTTGGGACAACCCTTGTGGGCCTTTTCCTCCTTTGCCTGGGAACCAGCCTCATGAAAGGCCTTAAGCTATATTGTTAACTGAGAGTTTTACCTGGATAGAAATGTCAACACTGTTCTTCAGTCACATGTATCTGGCTATCAGCTAACATTTCAGGAGTTGTACGCAGGGACTCCTGTAGGTCCCTTCCAAATCAGGATAATCTAGGAATCTATGATATGCACTTTTCTACTAACTTCTAATCAATATGCATGTAGATAATCCTGGGCAAGCAGCCCATGATTTTATTCGTGCCCAAGATGAGAAAAAAATGCATCCTGCTCACTGAATGGCTGCATTAGAGTAAAAAAATGCTGGCCTAAAATGATCACATATGAAATTTGCATTGACAAATTATTCAGTCACTTTAGAATCAGTATTGCAGTAGAAATAACTTACTTGGCAAAGATAAAACACAGTCCAATAATGCCTAACAAATAGCTAGAGCTAGTCAGCATAATTGAGACATATTCTTCAACAGAAGAAAGGAGTAATTGTATTCACCCAACTTGCAGCAGGAAAACTCATTCTGTGACAACACAGACACTGTGATGGCACAACTTCTTCACTTACTGGCACGCCTTCTTAACCCTACACTGCCTCCTGCAGAGTCCCAACAAAAGAAATCCAAGTAGCCTCACAATGAACTTAAAAGAGGAACTGACCTGGATGAAACCCTCCCAGAAAATGTACCTTTTCTTTTTTTTTTCCCCTGGGGAAAAACAGCCAGGGGTAGGCTACAGGATTTTTTGAGCAGGTAGAGCTACTGGAAATATGTTCATCAAATTGAGCCAGTAATTACAGGTACAGGAAGTGTTATATACAAAGCAAAGGTAGGGAAAGGACACTGTAAAGAGTGGTTCAGAGCAGCTTTGTTAGGCTACAGTTGTAAGACACGGTTTGAAGGAATCATTTTCCAGTAAGTTCAGAGTTTATAGATACTTGGCTCCTCATTTCAATTTGTGTCATTGATCTCACAAAATGTAAACACCTCAAAAAAAAAGTTTCATCAGTTTGGTTTTCCAGATTCCCTTTATACTCATTGAAGAAAATGGCTGTTTGAAGGGAATGACTTAAATTTTCAGGTTCCTATGTAAAATAGGTCAGATTAACTGACTCCAGACTACTTCTTTCAGTCTTGAGTAGAAAGGGAGTTCGGACATCTAGTTCTGATGCAGGTGTTTATTTTACAGACAAAGAAAGTCAGGTTAGATGAATTCTTCTCTAAAAGATTACAGCCAAGTGATGTGAGTAGTCCTCAGAAATAAATTTTCATTTATCCTACAGGCAGGGTGCACCAAACAAATAATGAAAAATTACTTTATAATGAACATAAATGCTATTTGACTTCATTTTACATGTATTTTATGCTGTCACAGCATTTGATAATAGTAAATTTTAAATGCAAATTAACAGCAGAGGCCTCATATAACAAAAAACCTGAAATGTACATGCAAATAAAGATTTTGGTTTAAAAAGTAAAATTGTGATGACATATTTGTCTTCAGGAGTATGTTAATTGTAGTGCCCACACAGTAAGGTCTGTTTTCTGTAACAGGAAAATAGAAGTATGATAAATTGAGCTTTGACAGCCAATTAGCGGAACAGGCAGAATAAATAAAAATTCATGTTAAAATACTTGCTCCTATTTTAACATGATGTTTATAATTTATTGAAAAGAAATTAAATACCTGTTTAATAGCTTCAAGTTCTGCTACATAACGTTGAAGAATACGACCAACTGTATGAACTGTTTCTTCTTGAAGGCATGACATATTCAGTTTTTGAAACCTGTATTAAAAATTAGTACCCAAAATTACATTCCAAAACCACAAATAATTGTTTCAATTTATTTTGGGGTATATGATGAAAATTACATCAAGTGAAAGAAGCAAAAGTCTAGGAAATGCTTCTGAATCTGGAAATGTTTTTACTTTGAGCAAGTTTAAGCAAGCTGAAAATTTCTGTCTTGCTCAGTATTTCTCCTGTTGTTGCTGTCATATTTTTTATGGCTTTTCCTTTAGTATCCCCTCATATATACCAAATGTTATAATGAAATTAAGAAACAGGATATATTGATTCACATAGGAAAGGTAAAATATATATTTCATGATCATTAATTGGTTCAGAACATCAGTAAGGAAAAAGTGTCGATTAAGCCCTTTGTTCTAAAATTACCTGTGTTATTTAAATTGTGTTAATCAGTCATTTGAATTAGTTTAAAATATTCTAAAACATAGTTGACAATACCTTTGAAGTAACTGAAGTGAATCCTGTGCAGACAAATTTCTCCCAAAACAGGTACGCATAAATGTCTGTAACTGTGTCTAAAGAATATATAATTTAGAATGTTTTTTCCAGTCATAGAATACTATTTTGATGCTTGATATTTTCTTAACATAGTAGCCTTTGAAACTGTTACTGCTTAAAGCGGAAAATAGCAGCTTTCACCAGTCCATCCTTAATATAATTAATGAATAGCTAGTTTCAGTCAAATCATCTCTTAAAATGTCATACGATTCGGTTCTATGAAATAAATCAGTTGCAACTTTAGTCTGCCCAAAATCTAACCATGTTTCTCCAGTCTAATAAATGACACCCGCATAGATTATTCTCCCAGGTCTCATATCTTTTTTCATTTTGGCTGCAGATTGAAATTCATCAGTGAGACCTGTTGGATACATTTTACACCTTTCTTCAAAAGTGGGAGAAAGAACAGAAAAAGCCTGCCTCCAGACAATCACAAACTCCATGTTCTTTGAAGAACCACAGTGCAGCCTATTCACAATCCAAAGTCTCACTGACACACAGTTTGATAATGAGAAAGTAGTGATGAGATCCTTCCCCAAGTAAATTGTAGGCAGCAATACTACTTACCTCCAAACTTTCAACATCTGTCATGAATTTCACAAAAGCCGCATCAAATTCTGTGTTTCGAGGATCAAGGACATCATATTGCCTCTTTTGAAATGCGTGAAAGATATTTTTGAATTTTACTGCTATAATATCTATACCTTCAATTGCACACAGACTCAGCGCAGAAAAAGTCTTTTCTACACCTATCATCTCTGTGATCTGAAATACAGACATTACATTCATGTTTATAACAAATTACTTGTTCCTTCCTCTATAAAATAAAACCTTAGTAAAAATAAAATAAACACCAACCACTTCTCTAATTCACAAATGCATCGTTTCAGAGCTTCTGAGACAAGTATCTTCAATAAAGCATGGTTAATCCAGTATCCAACATCAGTTCTCACCACAACCCAACACAAAGTAAAATAATAATTGCTTTTCATTATGACAGAGAGTTTCTCTTTTATATCTGACTGTTAGATTCAATAGGGCAGTATGAAAAAAAGAGTTAAAACATGACATATGCATACCAATAACAGAAAGATATTTTAAAGAATAAAAAACCCAAAACAATCCTACAGATTAGGATGTATATTGCAGGATGAAGAAATACATCAAAGACTCACAGAATTCCTACCCTGTGATGACTGCCCCATTACTGTCTTTTCCTTTGTCTGACTTATCCTGCACCTACTATATTTTCCACACAAACTCTACCAATGTTAGTTTAAAATCTCTTCATTAGGTTACCAAGCTGAATGTTAAGACCACACCAAGCAGCAGAATCATCTTAGAATTGTATTTAGCAGCAACAGGGGTTTTTAATGTCTTAGGACACCATTCAAAAAAGCAAAGGTGTGCAATTTTTCACATAATTTTAAAGCTCCTACAATAATTATCTAAGTCTTGATAATTAGGTTATTTCTCTCCACACTAACAGATAAATTGACAAGTTCAGAAGACAGCTGTGAGGTAACTGCGTTAAGTATTGGGCTGGCCTTGTAGAAGTGCCCAATTTCTCTCAATAAAGAGTTACAAACTCCTTTACAGGACCATTAAGAGCACGTATGCTGACAAGTGTCCACTTTGTAAACTGCTTTGAACAGGCGCTTCTTTACCAATAATAAGAGCACAGGTATACTCACTTTGTCTAATCTCCTACAAAAACCTTCAGATTTTCCAAAAATGTACGTTTCTGATACTTCAAATGCCTTTTCTCCTACAGCTTCCAAAATCTCTTGCTTAGCTTCATGAAAGCATTTCTGATATTCTTTCAACAGACACATGCAGTTCTAAAAAAATGAAGGAATAAATACCATACTCATTATGCTACGCTTAAGGATGAGGGGTTAGAAAACTCATACCTACTGTCATTCCAAAGTGGTTAATTATCACTGAATCAAGTTTCAGTCAACAGGCAGTAACGACGTACATACAGTGGTTTTCATTCAGTATCTGTAGCAAATGTTTGCAACTTATGAGCATACAATAGTACAGTGAAAAATGTAACCCTGGGAAATGAGTCAGAAAAAAAACCCAGGAAAGTTTTAGTTCCTGTTAAAGTAAGCAGCGATTTTGAGGCCAGCAAAGGGCAGGTGACAGCTCCTGCTCTAAAGGAGTAATTTGGAGATGTCCAAATGAACAGAATGAAAAAGAAAAACCATTATTTTAATTAAGAATGGTCAGACTGTCCTCTGGATAAGGACAGGATTTGGCATAACAGAGTAGTCTGTTTGGAACTCTCAGAAGACTTAAAAGAAATATGTTATACAAATCAATGTATGTGGACAAGTCTGAATTAAAGGGATGTTGAAGAATCAGTTGATTATTGTTAAGACCTGCCTCTGAGACAGGGTAACTGAGATTCCTGTTTATAGATCCTTTGGGGTGGCTTGGAGTGAAACAACACTGAATGACCAATGCATATATGAGGCAGGTTTGTTCTGAAAACAATTTGGTTGCAGTGGAAAGCAGGTATGCAGCCTTTCTAGTTCCTTCCTATAGAAATATCGCAAAGAAAATATATAAGGAACAGAAAGAGAAGGAAATGACAAGAACAGATAGCGGAGAGGAAGGATATCACCACCTGTGGGTCCAGTAACAAGCCTTGATCGTTGCAATTTCAATGTCCATGGTCAGAGTGATGGTCGCAGTCTTGATCCTTTGGGGGCAGGAGCCCCCACAACAAAGAGTTACATACTTAATACACTTAGACCTTACTAGATGTGAGAACTATCACTGATGAGAAATGTAAAGTCTGTAGTCACTGGAATACAAATTTTCCTGCTAGACCTTGGCAAACAGAAAGCAGATTTTATCACAATATACTAGAAGTCACCAGGCAGTTTGAATATGTAGGTATATATATAACAATTGGCTGTGAATTACAGGAAATGAAAAAAGGTCCTCATTGAAAGCAATGTTCAGATCTTCAAAAATACACAGATACTAGAATGAAGACTGATCATCATGATTAGAAACTGGGTTTATATTTCTCTCATTGAATAATGAGGATTTGTCAGCTGCATAGCAGCCACAAGATAGCCTCAATGAAACAGATGAATTATTAAAATTATATCATCCTGTCAGTCAGGAGAGATATATTTAAATAAGTTTCCTTTTTTGCCTCTGGGCCTAATTTTTAAAGGATTATGAAATTCCATGTCTTTTGCGGTAAGAAGGAACTCAGTAGCTGAGATGTGATAAAGGAGAAGGTAGAAATGAAGTCAGCATTGGCAAGCAGTATTCCCACAGCTGCATGTTTCACCTGGCACACTGCATGCGCTCGATTTGTTAATAGGTCACCATCAGACGAAGAAGAGGAAGACTATCTTAGCACTGAACTTTCATGATATGAAAAGGAAATTTTGTACTGGAAGGAACTACTGTAACTAAGTCGTGGTCTATTCAAATACCAGATTCCCCATGGTAGGGAAAGGTGATTCCACGGAAGATGTGGAGGTACCCCCTCTTCCTCAAGAGGGAAGAATGTGGATTAGGCAGGATGGAAAAATTCCTTGGTTGCTCGTATGGTGAAGACACCAATTCCAAGGTCCGTGACAAGACCACACTGATAAAGAGGGGGTCATTCTAATTTCAACAATGCCAACGGGCTAAGAATTAGGAAAATATTCAAAGTGTCACAAAAAGGAAAAGCAAAGAGTTGTGAAGCACTTCAAACATATTGGTGTGGACTTCCTTGTGATATCAATAGGTGATCAATAGGTTTGATAGGTAAATAATAAAACACCAAAATACAAACCTCAATTTTTTCGGTGATTACTGATCTCTCCTGATCCCAGACCTGAGAGAAGCCACTATCTGTAATATATGTTTTACATGTCATGACCATTTGATTCGTAACCTAGGCCAGACAAAAAAAAACAACAAAGTAAATCTCAAGCTTCCCAGGAAATTCTCCTGTTTAACAAAATCTAACAAAATTCCCACATGCATGTATTAATACTATCAGATTTTGAGTAAATTTCACCTGTAGGAATAATAGTGGCTAAATAATATATGCAATATGCATAACAAATACCCTATAAAACCCCTGAGAACACTCCCAGAAGCACATTTAAGTTCCAGGACATACTTGTAAGTCTTCTAAGTTGAGCAATACATATGCATAAACACAGAATGTCTTCAGTCATAATTCAAGAATGAAAAGAATTATTTAATTCCAGCTATTCTTCCCTTACATTACTTTGCAGCATGTGCATCCTTATTTAAAGCCTGCTCTGAAAGAGTTTTCTATCCTAGCAGTATGTGTTACCATGGCTGTTAAAAGGAGAAAACATTCTTCTACTTCTCAACCACAAAAATCCAAAGTTAGCAATGACAGAAAGAGAGGGAGGAGTATGTGCAGATACAGAAGACATATCACAGAGAACAGCTAGAAGTATAGAATTTTTTGTCAATTGCTGAACCAAGAATAACAACAAAGTTCCTTCCAGAAGACAAGTCTGTAATCCAAGTTTAATTCTCTCCTGATCACCAGAGTTCTTTTCCTTTCCCATGCAGACCTCCACTACTTCTTATAATTTTTAACAACTGTTTTAATGATTTAAACAAAAATTTTTCTTCTAAAAAATCATTTTTATATTTAATATTTTGCTTAATACATTTACCTTGATAAGCAGTGATGTAATTCCCTCAGAAGTACTGTAATATTTTGAAACACCATGAAGCATTTTTATAGCCTTTATCAAGTCTCGTACTCGATGCGTCATTGATACCTTAATGTAGAGTTTAGAGAAAAATTTTACTTTCTACTCTTAACAACTATATTTCTAGTCTATTGACAATTTTTACATCACATTTTTCCCTAAATCACGTGAATCAACCTATAAAATGCCATGGCATCTTAATAAAAGTTTTCCTGTAAAACAAAACCAAACAAACATCCTCAATAACGTTTCAAACCTCAACTAATAACAACAATAAAAATATTTGATCAGTTGGTCAGAAATCAGATTAAAAGGTAATATAAGATACGAATAATTGTAATATGCTCTTTGGATGAACAACATTGAACACCGATTCAAAAAGAATGGGTTGCATTTTTTGGCACAATAGGAAGTATTTTTCTAGCAGCTGACAGCTGTCATCTGTGACAAATGCTTTTGTTTTCCTTCAAGTAGAGCTGCTAAATATACTTCAGCAATTTCATTATGATAACAATCTTTACATAAAATGTTTAATTCAGATATTTCATAAAACTCCTGGAGTAATTGCCCCGATGTTAGTTTCATTAACCAATGCTTAATTCATTCAACCATCATATGAAACACCTAAAGCTTTCACATATTTTGTGTAATCTGTGTTCATGTCATTAAAATCATACTGTGATATTACAAGTACTCTGCAACTCTATCACTTCCAAAGTATTTTGAAAAAAAAACCACCACAAGAAAAGTAAAAAATTATAATCCATTAACATTATCCGGGGCTTGTCAAATAGCAATTCATAACATCAAGAAAAAGGAATTTTGGTGGTCACCCCTCAAGGGAGAAACCAAGATTCTGGAACTAACTTCAGGCTGCAAACTCGAAGTGAACTCATACTATGGGTAGACACTGCAGCATTTGCATTCAGCAGGAGCGTGAAAGAAATGCTATATAGTATGAAAACAGTCATCTGTGTCCACACTGTTCATCACCACCACCACCCCTGAAATGGAATAAGGAGTCTCTGAATCTATCCATTTTCTTTTTCAATCCCTGACAAAAAATAAAACTCTGAATACAGGACTGTACAGAAATGTCTCTGATTCAAAGCCTTAAGTTAAATGCTTAGTCTGAATTTTCATATATTAACCCAGTTCAGCTACAAATCTCACCAAGCAATACTGCACACACTAAATACCATATTTTATGATACACACACTAAGTATCATATTAAAACTGCATGTACTCCATTCCTCATTCACTAATACATAAAACAGTTTTCCACAACAGATATTCAATTCAATTCAATAAAGAATGAAGTTGTTGTTTTGTTTTTTTTTTTTTTAAAATAGGGTATATTTCGCTTGGATATCATTGTTTTTAAGCTGAATACCTTGGAAAACCCTACCTAAATTAACTTGATCTCCGGAAAATGTTCAAAGACATTAACAGAAATTCAGATATAACCAAACAGAACCAGATTAAACAAAGAACAATGGTTAACTATCTTGTATTAGTAAAACTATGAGCTCTTCAATGGGTTTCCACCCACAAATGTCTGTCTTTAGTTATGATAAAAAGAATTTTATCTTCATAAATCCTATGAGGTAGCTCGTCATTAGGTACCTGGCTCCCTCTAGTGATACCTTGAAGAGATGAAGATAAACAGCTTAGTAATACCGTTTATCATACTTGTCTCATATTATTCCATGCAGTATCAGCTCTATGTTATACATTATCAGTCTTTTTGCTTCCCCTTAGTTAAAACTTCATAGTAGGATCCTAAGCTGCCAGAGATTCAAAAGAAATGCAACACTTCCTGACAGAGGACAGAAGGCATATAGGACCAAAACAAGAAGGACTTCAAAACAAAAGAGTACTATTTTTCTGGAGTATTTTCTCCTTTCATCCTATTCCACAACAATCACGTTGTTATGATATACCTGTTATCATTAATAGTTCTTACACCTAATAACTAATATCTTGAACTAGAGCTGAATAGTGTACATTTACAACTAATTATTTGAATTCTGACTAGCTGGTACTTCTCCAAATACAAGCAGCTAATACTGTATTTGATATCAGAACATTATTTTACCCGTTTAGAACCTCATTAGGTTTCATTATTCTCTGAATAACTGAAAACTTGGTACTTTGGTTTCAGCTATGCCGTCATTCATTGACACATGGAATTTTCAGTGGAAGACTTTGAGATTCTTATATTATCAAATATGTACCTTGTATAATTGCTTTTAAAAATAATATTGGCAGCAGGACTGACTTATTAGGCAATCACATGTATTTATGTTTATTGATAAAATACATATTTTAAAATACTATATTTTTTGTCATATATAAAATAAACTAATGCTTCAAAATTTAGCTTGCCAGCCATTTAGGAAAAAAATCAGAAAAACAGAAATGTAAATCAGAAAATAACACTTTTAAGCAAATACAGTGCTCTGGGCATTCTATGTAAATATCTAAACTATGCTTAAAGAATGATGAAAGGAAAGGCATACTTACAACATCAGGGATATAAAGTGGATGGCAAACTTTCTCAAGGGTGCGTAAGTATTTCACATTATCCTTCGATTCATTTGCTGCATCTGTGATTCTGGCATCTAACTCTCGCCAAGTCTAGGGGGAAAACAGTACTGTAAAAACTTCATACATAGTGAACTATTTCTTTAACTCGTACTTATTTGCCCCCAGTAGATCTTGGTAAATGTATTTTTAAAAGGCATTGTCAAAGCAAGCAATAGAAGTTATTATATTTCTTCATGTATCGTTTATTTTATGATCATTTTTGGCCGTATTTCTGAAATGTCTTGTTCTTTGTCTTAATACTTTAAGCACACCAGCATTTACCTAATTTTTTCTCTTAATACTTTAAGCACACCAGCATTTACCTAATTTTTTCTCTTAATTCTCCTCAGCAAACCCCTTTTAGATGCAATGGAAAAAACCTGAAAATATAAACTTTGCTCACTATAGTAAAAAAGCAACATAAAAAAGAACAAATAATTACCTTTAGTACTTTAGAATGTGCAAATCTCAGAACATCAAGGACAGCTCTACAGTTTTGTCCTTTGATCTGCTCGATAATGAAGTTCAGTTTAGCAGATATAGATTTCCAGTGCTCCAGTTCATTCAGTGGACCTGAATCACTAGCTTCTCTCCTTATCTGCTTGCTCTCAAGCAGAACCTGCAATCAATTAAAAAAAAAAAAAAAAAAAACGTCCCCTATAGAGGACAGACAAGTCACTATAACGAAGAAACACTCTTGAGGACACTCACTAAAAAAGGAACAAGCTTGCAGTTACGGGCACATGAAAATGGTTCCCATTTGGAAAAAGCATCCTAAGTTTGAATCGCACTTAATCATATTCTTAAACTGAAAGTAAGGCGATTAATACACATGTTCAACTCATCAAACTGAGTATCAGCATCTACCCATATTTCTCTCTTTAATCAGAATCTATGGATTTAAATACATCAAATGTAACTTCACTTGTAAAAAACTTCAAGAGGTACTTTAAAAAAAATATTAAATATCAGTCATAAATACACCCATTTGTACGTTGACAAACACGCAGGCAACTCTTTTTACATGTCTTCTACATTTTTATTCCTGTGAGCTAAACACACGAAACTTATTACACCCTATAAATAGAGTATGTCCCAATCTACACAGATTCTGTATTTTGACAAAGGATTCTGTGTTTTTCATGGAAGTCTCAGACACTAATTTCTTGCATAACTGAGACCTTACCATGCAATACTTACACAGGATAAAAAATGTCCTGCCAGGCCTGGTCAAAGATCTTATCTCACACCACAAGTGGCAGCAGAAACTTCACAGGTAATGTATGGTTAGGTATGTTCTATATGCATATGTGGTCCTCACCTGTGTTATTACTCCTGCATCCTTCTGTTCTCTTTTTCTATTTGTGTCTTGACTGTTTAGAAACTCTTATTCTTGCTAGACTGTAAGTTCCTAGGGATAAGGACTGTCTGCTTAGCTTCACTCGTGCATAGAAGCAAAGCACTTAACTCAGGTGGAGAAGCAGCTGAATCTTTTGGCTAACTATAGGCAAGTCCCATATATAATTGATAAACATCTATCCATATTAATGCTGAACAGACATGTTAAAACAACAACTTACATGTTCAATTTGTTTATACCATATCATAAGCACTTCCTCTAGCTGGTGAACCGTGTCAGAATTCTCAGCTGCTGAAATTATTTTATCAAAGGACTGGAATTCAGAAAAATTTATGTAATCTATTTTTTTCAACTCAACAGCTCCTTCAATGGTTGTTGCAGCACCTGAAAAAAAGGCACTTACAATGTAAATCCAATTAAGACTTTAAAATAAAATTCTACCAGTCTAAGCAATTTAAATTTCAAAATGCGTATGTCTGCACTCAGTGTTGTTTCAACATAATGGACATTTTGCTGTATTCAAATAAAGCAGAAAATTCTGATTTTAAATTCAGCGATCCTCCTTGAAAGCAATATATCATTATTTTATCAAGAAAATAATCTACTCATGTATTTAATACGCAAATACTTGATAATTTTTCCTTGCAGAATGTCAAAAGATCCTTATCTATGTGCTACTGCCTTTAAATGGAAATCCATACGTAGATTTGCTCTAGTACGTTTTCTAAATGCAATGCTTACCTTCTAAAAATGAAAGGTATCTGTTAATTGCTTCCACAAAATCTTGTTTGGCTTTTATAAGCTCTTTGGTGTCACTTAAAGCACCCCAGTCACTTGTTGCAAGAACAGCAGGGAGAAAAACCTTCTCTATCAGAGTTTTAACACCACGTAGAAGTCCTTCAGTGGCATCCAAAACACCAAAGAAGATACTCTGCATTGCAACAAAATGACTGTTAGTAACACAGTGATTTAATCTAGAAACAGTATTATAAGCTCAGTGCATTTTCATAAAAGCACTCCAACATGTTAATAAAACCTTGAATTTAAGGAGAGAAAATCTTTTAAAAATACACCTCCTGTGTGCCCATAGAATAGTGTTCTCATTAAAAAATGACGTCATGAATGATTTATTACAGTTTCAAAAGGCTGTCAGGTTATGCTTTTGTAACTTCAGTTACTTCCGTGTCATAAAGAAAGTTTGCAAATTTTTAAATAGTGGATCAATGTCCCCACCTACAATTAGCTACTAATTCATGAAATAAAAGTAGCAAAAAATGCTCTGAATGTTCAAATCTGAAATTATATTAGAAGCAATTATCTGACTGAATGTATATTACTTTGGATGAGATGAAATTTTTTCCTACTCTCCAAAACTAAACCTTACAAGTTCTGACTATTTTCAATATTCTAGTATTTTAAATGTCCTTCAAATGAGCAACTATTAACATTCATGCCACAAACTTCCTAGAACATAAATTTCCTTTCCTTGTCATTTCAGGATTCAGAATGAATTGGGGGTGAATTTGATGCAAAAGCAATACTTATGACCAATATTGAGACTCCTGAAAAAGACAGATTTTGTATCTTACTTCTGATAGTGCTTTTCCTCTTTCACCTTTTTAGCTCTCCAAAGGAATGGACTATTTTAATATACAATACATAAATTAATATTGGATTTTCTGTTTTAAAAGTTTGAAATAATATTTATTACAAGATACATATGTAGGACTGTTTCTTTGCAATTTATAGTCACTCGAGCACTGCCTGAGTATTAAGATGTGTAGCTAGAAACAAGAATGAAGCCTATGCTTCCCTGAGAATTTGTCTTGTAAAGCAGAAAAACTCATGCTACATAATTTACATAGGATAAATGTGTATTTTGCACATTCAAAGACACATAAACCAGAAAGGCACAGGTAAACTATTTTGTCTCCTGGTATTTGCAATGAAGTTTTCTGTGTGTCTTTGTAGTTTATAGGGATTTTCATCACAACTAAAATTTACTTAGTGGCTTTAATGGCTTCAAAACCATCAAGGAGAATAAGAAATTAATCTAAATGCTGACTTCTTTAACAAGAATATTGTAAGACATTAAATTCACAAGCTATCCTGAGTATTTGCTGAAGCAATACAGCTATTGTCTACCCAAAATGGAAAGTAAACTGCGTGATAAAATTTAACATTCAAAAAACGCTCTTACCAGTAATTTCAGTTATGTGATAACAGTGCAAAAATAATGAAACAAAAAATAGCTACTTTTAAAGCTTTTCGTTTTGAAAGTATGTGAGAGAATACCTCATGTATCGTTTTTTCACTTATGGCGCTGTCATTCTCACAACGAAAAAAAAATAAGCATAGTCCTACGACTTTGCCTGGTGCCTTGTCCACATAAAGTTGCATCACTTTACTTCCTTTTGCAGCATCTGGAATTGTCCGACCACACTCTGAAAAGGAATTTCATATGTATCACTCTTTCAAAAAGTGAGGCTATTATAAAATGCTTAAAATCAATGTAGGGAAAGACAATTCAACACATAAAAAAATTATTTTCTTCTTTTGTGAGAACAAAAGCCAGCAGAATTTGTGACTGTAATTAACCACAACATTGGAAACTTATGACACATTTCTTACAAAGCTATTTTGGCACATTGTACTGCACTGAAAAGTTAATTTGCTCAGGTTCATCATTCTGGAATAATTTCCTGGTGACTAAGGTACTTCGTTTATTTGTATTCATCCTACCAAATAGGACGGCAGGTCTGAGTGAGAAAACAGAGACTATGAGATACCCTCGGGTCCTCTGTGAATATAATCCTATGCAACATGATAGTTTAATATAAATAGGTAAGGGAACAGCATATGCAGTGATTAAAGAATCATTAGGGATTTCAGACATTAAATGCTAATTCACTACCAAGCATGGGAAAACTGAAAAATGTCAAGTATTTATAATAAATGCAAATTCAGGCAGGTTTTATGAAAGTGCTTTCCAAGGAACTGGGGGCAAAGCACCCGTATGAAAAAAGTTACAATGAATTCAGTATTTCAGGAGAACATTTTATAGCCTTCCTCCCCAAAACTGTTAAAATTGAGAATTGTTTTTTCAACAATTTGACATGAAATATGCATCTTAAATATGAATTTTCAGTCCTTAGGGCAAAAGGCTGCGAAATTCTGAACCCATAAAAAGGTATTTTTTCTGGGAAACATAATAAAAATTGAACAATAGAATGCACTATTACATCTGCCCATATTAATATTGATGAATATTTACCTATTCCTGGTATATCTCCTTCTTGATAGAAAATTTTCAATGCTTTTCTCCCTCGCTTGGCAAAAAAAGAATCAAAGGCTTCCAACTGTAAAATCAAAAAGTAAATACTTGTTACTTAACATACAAAACTAATATTTCGGACATACAAAACTAATTTGACCATGCTACTTTTCAAAGTTTTGTTGGCGTGCAATGTTTATTCTCAAATATTGTGAGAAGATACAAGACAACATTTTCTTCCCATCAAAAAAAAAGTCAGAAATTTAGCAAGCAAGTATGTCTGGAAATACATCACCCGTTCAAGGACAAAGGATGCACTTCTAGGTGGGATATATTTCTTATGAGCACATGGGAGGGTTTTTCCCCAAAATAAACAAATATAAAACCTGAATCAGAACAGTGATAGGAATATGAGCGACATCCAGGTGGACAGAATTTAAACTCACTCTTGTAAGACAACAACGTTGTGTGAAAACAAAAGGAGTATAAGAAAGCCAGCTGTAGAAATCAGTTTAACTTTGGTTAATAAGCACTAGTGAATAACATGGTTAAAACTGAGAAAAATACATAGAAGTCCCCACCCCCAAAACAGGGAAAGAAAATGAAAATTGTTAAAGTACTGAAAGCACAATGACAAAAACTAGGGGAAAAATCCACTACTACAAAAACACTCCAGCTTGTGAGAATGAGAAGGGCAAACTAACTTTTGGAGTTGAATGGTTCCACACCAAAGGTAAGATGTGAGCTGTCCCTGCAGCTACTGATTCTGCAAAAGCTCCTGGTTCAAGTCCTTGTGGTTCACACACTCACTGTGTGAATACAGATGCAGGTTAATACTTTAAAGAGCAAAACCTAACTCAAGGACGTTGAAGACATGTTTTATATATATGGGAATTTACTCAATGACAATTTGTTGAAGGACAGTGTTGACACAGCCCCAACATCCTGGACTGTTTATGAAAAAAACTAAAACTGGAAACAGGAACATTTCCAACCATAGGAAGTTTTCAGGTGGTCCTGGTGACAGCAAAAAAACACCCACAAATAAAACAACAAACCACCCCATCAACTCCCCTCAAAACAAACAAAAAACCAAATGAAAACAAAAAAGGCACAGGAACAAAAAAAAAGTCTCCATTTCTCAAGTGTCTGGATTAGTCAAACTTGATGTAGAACAACAATCTGACATGAAGTCAGAATGATTTAAAAGTATATACTATTTAACACCTGTTAAAAAGGGAGAACACTTGAAGCACCTCTATGTTGTGTATCACAAAAAAAAAAAAAAATCCAGGACTGCTTAAGTACATTTTAATACATACACAAAAACCAAACAAATTTGGATTGGGACTAAATTTGGCTTAGAACTGAACAACTGAAGTTCTCACAACTGATTTGCTTGATCAAAGGAGACATTCTATGGCTCGATTTTAAATGCTGTCAAATCTCTCTAACAGACAAAGATAACATGACACAACTGGAGAAGTCAAAAGTCATACCTTTTCACAACAGCCATACTGATTTTTAATAATCTCCTAAAACTAAGGTTCAACTAGTTGCTCCTGTTTGTTCAATCACTTTGAAACATTATGAAAGACAACACTAAAGGCACACAAAGAATGACAGGTTTGGGGTCTACTCACTCTACAAACCCACATAATCCCATCTTTTAAACGTTCAAAAATAAAAAAAGCACTCAAAACTGATATGATTTAGTGGGTCTTTCAAAATGCCATTACAGTATTTAAATGGTGCAGGATTAATAATCCTTCTTATTACTGACAACAATTTTAATTTTCAGACTGTTCCCATGAAGTTACACATTTTTGCAGAATCTTTGGAATTTCAGTCAGAAGTGAGAACTTGCTTAACAAATAAAAATGATCATCATTAGAACAAAATAACGTCAGGCTGAGATGAATAAAACTTGTTGGAACTGGTAGATGTCACAAGAAACTCTTTGGTCAAAATAACAGCAGTATTTATATTTTCCTTGAGATAAGAAAGATGAAAAAGACACAATCAAAAACCTTGGGCATATTTGCAAATCCACCAGGAAACTAAGCTGAAAGATTTAGTCAAGTACCCTTTTAGATGAGTTGTGTGCCTTAGTAATCACATTTTCTGGCACAAATAATCAAAATTACACATAACCACTCATGTCAAAGGGGTAATCTGCTACATATTTTAACTAATAATTTAAATCGACAAGTATACAGAACAGACTCACCGAAGGAGCATCCAAAATCATTTCTTCCACAGTTGTTAAGTCTAAACCTAGAACGGCACTGAGAACTTCAAAGATGTATTTATATGAACCATTAAACTGTGCTCTTCGATTTTCTCTTGCTTTTTTGTATTCAGCCTAAAACATTAAACACATCTTTCAAACCAAAAGCACATTAAGTGATCACAGCAATGACCTTTTATTTAATTTGCAATTAATGCTGAAATCCACTGCCTTGTATTACACAACTACATAAATGCCCTACTATTGAAAAATATCTAAACTTCAGAGGCTAACAGCAAAGACTCACTTTCTGCCGGAAATAATTTAGTAAAAGAACCAAGTATAAGGAAACTAAGAGAACAACAAAACAAAAACAAACCCCCTAACAATTAATATAAATTGTATTTAATAATCTGAGGAATTAACTAAACATTTCTAACCTGTTTTGCTGTCAAACTTTGAAAGTTTGAAATTCCGCTAAGGCGGTGAAGCTTGGACAAACTTTGGCTTCCAAAAGAAAAAGATGCACGAGAAGAGGAAATGCTTCCCGATCGTTGAGCAAGCTGAGCAGCTCTGGTTGCAGCTTCTTCTGATGTAGCAGGAACAAGCACAGAACCAGAGCGATTACGCCCAGCACCTTCTCCTTTATTATCTTTTTTTGCCCCCTCCATTCTGAAATCTGCAAAAAAAATATTATAACAATTCAGATATTTCAAGTCTACCTTTTCAAGAAGTGCATCTCAAAACTGACTTCCCAGACATATAAGTTTAACAGTTTGATCAAGTCCTCTCTTAGTTCTTAACGGACATTAATAAACATTTTATGATGGGCTACAAATGTCGAGCTGAAGATTGAAAACATTTTTTAAAAACAATTTATCATACATTTATGTGTTGTGGAGTGAAAACCTTTCTATATAACAAATATGGTTTAAAATAGGAATACTTTCGGTGCATATCTGATTGCTGAGAAATAGAAATGGTTTAGAATACAAATGATTTGTCCAGTTTTTAGTGTCTAAAATATATACACAAATTCAGCAACTGATGCCACAGAAAGACCTGCATACATGGAAATTGCTATCCTACTCAGTGTACTATTACAATAAGGATTAAAATAACTATTGAGAATTCCTTAGCAGTCCTTGTGAGGCCTTAGGGCAGTCAACCACAAGAGTAACAGTGTTATATATTCCCTTAGACACTATTGCCCGATTCAGGAAATAAAGAATCAAAGGTGAGGCTGACCTCAAAAGCAACACCCACTAGTGCACTAGAACCTCCTTATTTTTGCCCATGTAACAGGTGGTGAAGTAGCCACTGTTCTGTGGTCTTCAGCATGCAATCACCTGCTACAGAAAATGTTCATCTCTCTCTTGAAGTAAAAATACTACCAAAGAACCCCACCCAAAACAAACTTAGGAAAGCCACCAAAATAAAATTAAAAAAAAAAATCTAAATTAATTATATCCCTTTCTTTTTCTTCTTCATGTTTCTGTGACTGGCATGGTTATCTACAAGGTTAGCGGGGGTTCTTTTCTCCTTGATTATTCCACTCAGGTGAAATAGGTCAGATGCTAATTTCCTTGCCTTTTAACTTCTTCCCTTTTAGCTGATACCTAGCCCTAAAGCCCAAGAAGAGAGAGGTGGGGTTCTCACACCTTTCCCTAAAAAAAGGAAAAAAACCACAAACAAACAAAAAAACCAAACAAAAAACCCACAAAGGCTATACTGTATAATGGCGTCCTCCCTGGCTCTCCAAAATCTGTACTCAAGATTTCTGGTGGCTCAGCTGAGATTTTCACCTTGCAAACACCTTCACGAAGTCCAGCTGCTCACCGCTATGCCAAAACCCCCTTTCCTGCCCTCCAGGATGCCCAAAATCTTGTCTGCAGGCCCTATTATTCATTCAAGGAAAGCAGGTTTGGCTTCCAGTGTGCATCTCAGGAAGGTTGAAGAAGGATGAAGTTAGGGGAGGAAAGAAGCGGAGCGTTCCCATGCACAGAGCATGGGGAATACAGCCTTTTGGCTCTCCTGCAAAGCCGAGGTGCCTTAATCGGCACTCCAGCTTTGGCAGAGAGATGCAGGCGAAGAGCCTCACCGACCTGCTCGGGGCGGCGCCTCCTCACAGGGCGGGGAGGGGGGAGCAGCCCCCGGGCATCGAGGTACAGCCCGGCGCCCAGGGCGTTCTGCCCGCTCTCGGCGCGACACAGCGCAGCGGAGGGGCTCGGGCAGGGTGGCGGTGACGTCACAACTGGAGGGGCTCGGGCAGGAGGGGTGGGATCGGCGCCCTAACAGCTGGAGGGGCTCGGGCAGGGGAGCGGTGACGTAAGGGATGCAGGGGCTCCGGCAGGGGAGCGGTGCCGTGACAGCTGGAGGGGCTCGGGCAGGAGCGGCTCCGACCCCCTCCCCGCCCCGGGAGCTGCAGGCGCTGCCGCCGCCCGCCCGCCCGTCCGCCGCGGCCCCGCCCGGGACCGGCCGAAATTCCACCCCCTCCAGAAGCTGAACTGTCACTCTGCTGTAAAGATCTCGTGTACCTGAGACTCGTGGGTTCCACCTGCCCGGGGGTGGGTGTGGTTAAATGCCTCTATGGAAGTTACTTGAGTAAGGCAGACAGAACCCTGCGCTGCAAGTGCTTTCCTTCCAATTTACCAGAAGTTAATTTTCAATCCCACTCCCCCCAACTATTCAATACTGGTTTTCATCTGAGTTTCTGAGTGAAGTATTATTCTTCTTTCTTAGGCCTGAAATGACTGTTTATCCTAAAGGTCACCACATAACTCCGAGGGGTGATAAATGCTACTTGGAATCTTGTCACAGTGCCTGGAGGCAAGAACAGAAGCTAACCGCTGCCAATATCAAATCACAGCATCAGTATCAGTAAGGTTGGAAGGAACCACAGCTAGTCATCTGGTCCAACCTCCCTGCTCAAGCAGGGTCATCCTAGAGCACATGGCCCAGGATTGCATCCACATAGTTCTTAAATATCTCCAGTGAAGGGGACTCCACGGCCTCTCTGGTCAACCTATACCAGTGCTTGGTCACCTGCACAGCAAAGAAGTTCTTCCTCATGTTCAGGTGGAACTTCCTTTGCATCAGTTTCTGCCCATTGCCTCTTGTCCTATGGCCTGGCACCACCAAGGAGGGCCTGGGTCCATCCTCTTGGCACCCCCTGACCTTAGATATTTTAATTAAACTATTAATGAGGTAACATAATTGAGCGCACTGTTTGTATGTTTGTGAACATGGCAAGGCCAGGGTTCCCAAACAGTGTGATACCACCAGGATTTACAAAAGCATCACCATTCCAATGGAGCTGGGTTATGGCACCTCTGCCTGCCCAGGCACTGGTGTGGTGGCAGCTGGAGGGATGCATCGCCAGGTCAGCATGGGGGATCTGCACTTTTATTCCACGCTTCAACCACAGTCAGGGAGGCTCCTTCCTGTTTGTCCTTATGTTGTCCTGAACACAGGCTTGTTACCTGGTGCGCAGCACCGATTCACACACCCAGACGAGGGATTTCTACTTCTTATTCTAGTTGGTGCAAAGTAGGGAGCTAAGTCGTCACACAGGAAAGGCTGGCTCCCCGATCATCAAAACCTTACACTATTTGTGCGTGGCCAAGTCAGATATGGCGATGCACTCTCTGAGCCCTTTCCAATAACCAATGGCGTGAAGCAAGGTTGCGTTCTCGCACCAACTCTGTTCACAATATTCTTCAGTATGATGCTCCAAAGGACCACGGCAGACCTTGATGAAGAAAATGGCATCTACATCCGATACCGTACCACTGGAAGCCTGTTCAACCTCAGGAGACTGAAGGCCCACACCAAGACCCTCAATCACCTTGTCCGGGAGCTTCTTTTTGCTGATGATGCCGCCCTCGTTGCTCACACAGAAGCAGCTCTGCAGCGCTTAACATCCTGCTTTGCAGAGGCTGCTGAGCTTTTTGGGCTGGAAGTCAACTTGAAGAAGACAGAAGTTCTCTTCTAACCTGCACCTCAGGAAGCCTTCCATCACCCCCGCATCACCACAGGTGAATCAGAACTCAAGTCAGTCCAGCAGTTCACCTATCTGGGAAGCATCATTTCCTCAGATGGTAAGATTGACCAAGAGATAGACAACAGGTTAGCAAAGGCCTACAGTGCCTTTGGAAGACTCTATAAAAGAGTCTGGCACAATAAACACTTGAAGAAAAGTACCAAGATTAGTGTCTATAAAGCCATTGTGCTGTCCACTCTTTTATATGGGTCTGAATCGTGGGTCATCTACCGCCGCCATCTGCGTCTCCTCGAACGCTTCCATCAGCGCTGCCTCCGCACTATCCTGAACATCCACTGGTCTGATTATGTGACCAATGTGTCTGTCCTTGAACAGGCAGCAGTCACCAGTATTGAGGCCATGCTGCTGAGAATGCAGTTGCACTGGGCAGGGCACGTCTCCAGGATGGAGGATCATCACCTCCCTAAGATCGTGCTCTATGGTGAACTTGCCACCGGCTGCTGCAAGAGAGGAGCCCCAAAGAGGAGATACAAGGACTCTCTAAAACAGTACCTCAGCCTTGGCCATATTGACTACCATCAATGGTCCACTTTGGCCTCCAATCGGGAGGCGTGGAGACACACCATCCATAACGCTGCTGATTCCTTTGAGAACGCATGCAGAATCAGTCTGGAGGAGAAAAGACAACGCAGAAAGAACCGTGCCTCACCAACACCGCCTATGGAGACTTTCTGCTGCGCCTTTTGCAACCGGACTTGCCCATCTCGCATCGGCCTCTTTAGCCATCAGTGTGCTTGCAACAAGCGTGGGTAGAGCCCTTCCCAGATCTTCGTTCGCGAACCCTAGCCATGATGATGATGACGATGACACTATTTGTACATTTCAGCAAACAAAGGCATCAGCATTTGCTGGTTACATATTACAAAGGCATCAGCACTCACTGGTTACAAATTATATAAATTTTCTATTAATTAGCAGTTAACCCCCTATTTGTTAGTTACAGCTCTCTCTTCTCACGCCAATCAGTCCCCGGCCGCGGTTCTTCCTTCCATTTGAGTCTGGGGCCCGTTTTGAGAAGGCCAGTGAGTCGGTGGTCGTGGTGGCCCATTGCCAGAATTACCCTTCTCCCAGTTATCGCTCAGTTTTGCTGACTTCGCTCCTGTTGCCTTATCGCTCAGACAGCCCGCTCACCCCGGGGTTGTCTCCTCTTCTCCGTAACACTGAAAGTGCAGCCGAGCACAAGGCAGTTGCTTAATCATAACTGTCCGGCTCTAGCTACTGATGAACAACTAAAAAATAAAAAAACTAAAAGTTGCAAAATTGGATTCAGATCCTGAGGGCTCGGTATCACTTACGGACCAAACACCTTGGCGGCGCTCCCCGGCCGCCCGTGGGAGGCAGTGGTGGGGCTGCGGGCGGGGCGAGGCCGCGGGCGGGCTGGGGCGCTGCTCCGCCTTCCCACCGCCTCCTCCCTCCTTCTCCTCCCTCCTCCTCCTCCTCCTCTTCCTCCTCCTGCTGCTCTCCCGCCATGGCGGCCCCAGCGGAGCATAGCGGCCTCACGGACGAGGCAGCCTACGGCGCCTGCTCGGAGCCGGATGCCAGCACGAAGGTGGGGCGGACGGGGGGGTACTGCCGGCGCCCCGGGGCCGCCCCGC
>VWZG01001936.1:83372-163966 GCA_013396735.1 Grallaria varia
GGACGTGCGGTGCTGGGGAGGCGGCATGGGGCCGGGAAGGGGGGCCGGGAAGGAGGGCCGGTGTCCTTGGCACGGAGCGGCCCGGCGCGGTGTGAAGGAGGGGGCGGCCGGGCCGGGATGGGATGGGCCCCGTTAGCCCCGAACCCTCCGCGGCGCCCTCGGCCGGGCCTGCGCCTGTGCTGGCCCTGAGCGAGCCCTTTGGCCTCCGTTGCAGAAAAAAATACTCCCAAACACTTTTATTTTTCATTAGGAGAACGTTGGAATTGCATTTCACTTATTCTTCCACTTCTTTTTTCCCCTCTCATTACCTCTCTCTACTGTCCCTCCCGCTCACTTTTTATCCGCTTCGTCCTTCGCAAGCCCCCGGTATTTGAAGTTACCCCGTGGCTTCACGAAAATGTCCTTAGAGAGTTTCAGGCCGTTTGTGCTGCCACGATACCATCAAGCTTGACAGAAAATCAACACCTGTGCAATGAAATAATAGAAATAATGAGCTCAGGAGTTCAGCTCTATTTAAATTCTGTGTCTGCTGTGAAGCCCAATAGTCAACATTCACAGGGCTAGTCTGCTTGCGTGTAAAGTTGTTTGTGTGTTCTACAGCCTCGTAAAAGAATAATATATATAACAATACCCTTTTTTGATACCACTCATGGTTTTGTAAGGCACATTTGTGTAACACAAATCGGGATGTGTAGGATCAGGACAAAAAGTTTTATTTACCCTTAATGTAGTCCTCTGTTTCTTACTTCTGAACCTGCTGGGTTTAGATTCCTTACAAACTGGCATCTTTGTTAATACCCATAATTCAATTCTGGCTGTTGTATAAATAACAAGCCTTTCTTTCCCCACAGGATTTTATGTTTCAGCAGACAATGTTAAGAGTAAAGGATCCTAAGAAATCACTGGATTTTTATACAAGGGTTCTCGGAATGACGTGAGTAGAAGCTGTATGCCACAATAAGACTGGGCTTTCCTCCTGTTCTGTTTTTTTATAAAATTTGATGTAATTATACTAATTAGTCTAACTGCATAAACAATGCTGGCCCATCAGCTGATGCTCAGTTGGACGGTCTTGCAGAGACCCTGAGGACTCCAACAACACAGTTAATGCCTAAGCTGCAAATGAACCAATATAGGCCTTGACAAGAAATTTTTTTCTTTCTTAAATAGGTCATTAATTATCAGTGTACAGTTTGCTTACTTCCTCCTTGCTGAGCATGCAGCTAACTGGCAACTATTATGACAGTGCTTATAATCAGGAGTCATTGCTATAAATCTTGAAATTAAGTTTTCTACTAGTTCTCAGAGGTTGCTTATGACCACCTCCAGTCATAAAAGAACAAGGCAACAGAGGGTGGAGACAAGGTCCAAATTCAGTCTTTTGAAGAAGGCTTTTGGGAGGCAGATGCCCTGCAGTAGTCTGATGGGTTTATGCTGAACCCCGTTGCGCTTTCTTGGCATTTCATGTGAGTTATTTTAAAACAAGATTCCACTATGTTTTTAAACATCTTGAAATGAGTCCAGATGATAGTAAAATAAACTACTTCCACTGCAGTGAAAATAAAAATTTAATACCTTGTAACTTGAAAAAGAAAATAGATTCATTTTGTATGCCTACTTTTTCCAGTTAAATGTTCTACATAAAAATGTATGCCTTGAGTGTTTTTCAGTTGATTCATTTGTCACATCTGAAGCAGATTTTATCATTATAGCTAGCTGTTGAAATTGTAAATATACTTCATCCGAAGGTATGTTTGCTGTGTTCTTAAACTTGGTCTGGTGCCAGTGAGCTCTCCAAAATAAGTAAGTTTCAAAGAAGATCTTTTCATTCCTTGGTGAAATTTTAAAGTGGTTAAAGATTTTCCTGTGGAAATACAGACAAGTAACAGAGTGATGACCTCAAGGCCTGAGCCTTTGTACTGACTTTGCTATTTAGTTACTGGTAGTTTGGCTTTAAGTAATTGATTCTGTTAATTTGTATAGGTTTTTAATGTGTTCTGGAGTGTTTTTATTTGATAAAGTACAGCTATTTTAAGGTTTGGATTACAGAAAGGCAAAAATTCACACAAATAATTCTTCCATAGCAAGAAGCATCTTGGATTACTTGCAAGCTACCTGATTACCCTTTTAAGTTATTGTTTCAAAATAATTGTTACCATTTAGACTGCTTCAAAAATTTGACTTTCCTACTATGAAGTTCTCACTGTATTTCCTGGGCTATGAAGATAAAAATGATATCCCAAAAGATAAAAGTGAGAGAACACCTTGGACCTTCTCTAGAAAAGCTACACTTGAACTGACACAGTAAGTATTCATCATAATGAGAGATGACATTTCACTAACCATGATTAAACAGAAATGGATAAGTGTTCAATCCTGTTGGATTGAATAAAAAAATTAATCATTGCTATGGATACATCTTCACTGTCATCCAGCCTTAAAATATGGCTGAGATTAGGTACTTGGAAAGCTTAATCTCCCTTGCTTCAAAGCTCTTTCAAACTGCTAGAGGAACAGTGGTACATACATACGAAACAGTCCCTTCTATATTTTGAGTATGCATGACACCTGGGAGGGACATTTAGGAAAGCCCAATCTGGTTCGACTTTTTTTGGATCCCCAAAATGTCCTAATAACAGATTACTATTGCTTTTGGAATCTAATCAAAAGAGGTATTAAGTCAAAACGTACACTTCTGTACACGGGACAATTTGGTTAATGCTGTTAATCATTGTAATTGTGCAGAAAGAATCTCCCAAATCTCCCACTGTCTTGCGTGGCTCCAGGACCTGCTACCCTCACTTTTTGTTCCCCATTGATGGGTAGATAAATTGACTTGTGCAGCAAAACCTTCTCTCTAATCTGAATGAGACAGGAATACTCCTGATTCATTCAAATGTGAAACCTGAATACTAGTGAAGGGCCGTGAACGTGACTGGATTAGCCCCAGGCTTATCCCGAGAACCCACAACTAGGGAAAATCTTGATAGATTAATGAATGCAGCCAACACGTGAAATGCTCTGATTTCTTAGGAGAAACAGCTTACCTTCCTGGGGAAACTGAACATTTAGGATTTGTTAATTTTGATGCTTTTCTTCAATATGTAATAATTACTTCTTACAGCAACTGGGGCACTGAAAATGATGAAAATCAGTCTTATCACAATGGCAATTCAGATCCCCGAGGATTTGGTAAGTCTTTAGTTCTGTGTTTATAGTTTTTAAGCTTTGCTTTATTGTGGTTGTATTTATTCTCTTGTGTATTGGATGAAAATGCAATTTCAAATGTTTTTGGGAAAATATCTACATCCATTTTGTGCAAAGATTATTGGGTTAGTATATGCTGTAGGTTTTTAAAAATGAGAATTAGTAGAGAAAACATTTTTAGCTTGTTTGGATAAAAAAGACTAGTAGGTTACTTTGAAGAAATCAAACTAGCTATAGGAAAGAGGGGAACTTGCATTTCATCCTTTATCTCTCTTCTTTCAGCATGTATGCTGTGAAAAATGGTGAAAATCAGTAAACAAGTGTGTTTCAGAGTAATGAGCCACAGTTACATTCTTTATTAAGAATCTAATAACTTGACAAACAAACACATGCTAACTGTAACTCCTGAAAGAAGAACAGCAATTGTTCTTGTGCATTAGATTATCATGGTGTTTAAACTGATTTACACTTGGATTTCTAATTTATAATCCACTGGTTACCCGTTTTAAGCTAGAAGGACAATTCTGTTTTTCTGTAGCACTGAGCATATTATTTGTGTGGCTTGATTTGATACTCTGAGTGCTTGAAAGGTCACTGCTTGTAAGATAAGTTTCATACTCAATCTATCCACTTGACATTTAAAGCTTCTGAATTGGTTTGTAAGCTCAGGCCTTGTGTAGCATTAGTGTGAGTCTGCAAATACAGCATTAATGATAAACTCCTCGTACTGTTGAACTGAGCAAATGTAGCAAAATCTGGTTATGTAACTGTGCTTTGAGAAAGGAAATACAGATAAAACAGTTTGATTGAAAATCTCAGTTTTTCCTACTCTAGATAGTATTCTTCTCTAAACAACTAGAGATATTTCAACTCTGAAGTTCTTATTTTAAAAGTCATTATCCAAAGAGAACTCTGTGAAGGTGAATAATGTTAATATCTAAAATGCTTTTCTTTTTGGAAGCAAGTTTTTCTTCCACACAATGATGTCTTATGTGAAAAGTGAAAGTTTTGCACAGGATGAAATAGTGAGCAAACTTTTTCCTAGAACGCCCAGCAGTACTTTCAGTCTAGTTCACTCTTTTTGCCTTGTTGCACAGGACACATTGGAATTGCTGTACCTGATGTCTATAAAGCTTGTAAGAGGTTTGAAGAACTAGGAGTAAAATTTGTGAAAAAACCAGATGATGGTAAGTCTTGATCAGAAATGCATGTCAGTTTTTTATCTTGTTTTTAGTATATTCTGTCTAGTAGATCTTCCTGGAAAACTGGTAATGTATTTCTAGTAGTTGCCACTCTGTAGAAGGTTCTAGAACCAGTTACTCCTGCACCTCCTAATAGAGTGTGCAAAACTGGCAGTAGATCCATCTCTGTAACAGTAGCTCATGAATCTGCTATGTGCCTTCTGTACGCAGCCTGACCTTCAGTAAAATCTCAAAATAGCCTAAAATGCAGAAATGAGTGGTGAGAAGTCTTGCATTTTTTAGCTGGATTCCCTTTCATGAAAATCTTATGAGATCTTAAGGACTGATGCATTCCAAAGCAGACATTTAATGCTAGTAATTGAAAAGAGACTTTAAGGGATTTTCATCTTATTCACCGTCATCTCAGCTAAAGCAAATATAAGAAGTATAGCTGAAAACTTAACTTGAAAACAGATTTATTGATTTAAGAATTATCTTTGTATTTCTAGCATTTTAGAGTTTCTGAGACCTTTTAAATTTGTTCAGCACCTGTTAAACTGAGAGACTTGAAGTGAGAGTTGCTGAATTAGAGCTGGGAAGTGATATGGAATGAAAGTATGTAGGACACGAAGCTTAGACTATAAATGGAATAAATCTCAGGAAAGAATTCTTGAAGCAGTCAAGGGGCCGGGGGAGAGATAAAGAAACAAAATTGATGTGGCAAATGCCAAGGAAGAGGAAGAAGTTTCAGACTTCACTTTATTTGTGGAGCAGGCTGGGAGATCCACTGTGGATTTTTTCTACTACATTAATGATCAAACATGTACTATTCTCTCAGTTGTTTTTGTGACTAGCATATATTAAGAGCTGGGTTTGTTCTGTTATAGTAAATAGCCTAATAGAGCAAGTATGACTAGAATTGTGTGGTTAACTCTTCTAAGGTAACATCTTAAGATGTGCTATCCTGATCTACTATTGATGACAACTTTAGGGGGCCCTGTTTTAAGGAGCAATATTTTTTCCAACAGTAAAATTTAAAACACTCCTGTCCTGCATTTCTCTGTTTTATGAAGTGATGCAAAAGTGTACTGTAAACCACATCAGCGGGGTAAATAATGTAAAATTTCAGTGTGGAGTAAGGAATGGTGGAAGATGGAATGGTGGCAGAGGAACACAGGATTTTACACCAGCAAAGCCAATTAAAAAAAAAAAAAAGGTCAAAACATCCTGGACCACAAAAATATTTTTCTGAATTTAGATAATGAACACTTACAGGAGCATATGCAAAATCTTCAGTCAACAAAAGAATGAATTCCAAAGTGACTTTAAACTACAGCTTCATTGAGAGCAAGAATGACAGTTTAGCATACAAAGATCTAATGCTGATTAAAAACTAATCTGTATGTTTTTAGAATTATCTGTCTAAATTTGAAGTATTTTTCCTTTTGCATGAGAATAAGGAAAATTATTTTTTAAAGTAGTCATATTTTGACATTAAGAACCAGACATGTAGTCTTAACTTGGTCTTCTTTCTTTTTTTCCCCTCCCCCTCTAATAGGTAAAATGAAAGGACTTGCATTTGTTCAGGATCCTGATGGCTACTGGATTGAAATTTTGAATCCTCACCACATGGTGACTCTCACTTAGTTCTAATGAAGTATATTTTATATAAGAGATGCCTGCTTTAGTCCCCTGGAGAAAAATCTGTAACAGTGTTTGTGAAATTCTTGCTCAATAGAGAGGAATCGCTTGTGTTCAGTCTCCTCTAAAACTATCCACTGGGACTTGACTGTACTTGGATCCCTTTTTTTCTTGTCCTGTGATGCCACCACAATTTTTTTCAATTTAGGAATACTGAACCATTTTCTGGAAGAACATTTGCACAGATTCTCCTCTTGAACATTGATTATATTAATATTTCACTGAACACTGTCAGAAGATATACTGACCAGAAACTCACTGTGTCTCACAGTTTAGATTTAAACTAACAACAACAAAAAAATTCTGTGTTGCTACTGATAAGCTTCGACAAGGAAGAAAAAAGAACCCTTTCAGAATATTTTTGAAGTAAAAAGATGACTTCATGCCCTGTCTTGTATACTAGAAAATAAAATACCAGACTAACTTTGACATGAGTAGTAGCATGTTTATCGAAGTCCTAATCTTACTTATATTATGCCAGGCAAAACTCTTTAAGGAGCAGCCTTAAACAGTCTTGCAACAAGGAACTTTGTGGATGCAATAAATCAGTCCAGCAGAAAGAACTCACTCTTTCAGTTCCTGACTCCCAATTTACAGCCAAGAGGTCTCATAGTTGCTAACTCACAGTGACCCTTCTTGTTTCTTTCAACACTAAAAAGAACTTCCTCATAATTTTTGTTTCAATACAAGGCTGGGGCTATATTTAGCTTAAATGCATTCTGCATTAGGAAGTTATTAGTGTATCTGAAACAACAGTTTCCTACTACTAGACATTTTGATCCACCCTCTCAAAAGAAGTGATGGTATGTACCTGTAAACAGCAGAAAAACATGTAATACTTATGTGTTACACGAATTAGTTGATTTTACGTTGTTCCACATCTTACAAACAGTGTAAATGATGAGTTTTGAAATTCTGCTCTTCCAATAAGGAAAAAAAAAATGTCTCTGCCTTGTCTTATTGTGGTTTGAATAGCACTTAATTCCTTCACTTATGTGTCTATTGATAGTGTAATGACATTGCAATTCACTTCTCAATAAAGCCTTGGGGGAAACTACAAAATAATTTTAAAGCACTGTGACTAATTACTTTGCTGATTGTTGAATTCTGGATGACTCTTTGGTTTGAGTTGTGGATTCTTTTGAGAAGAAATCTGGTGATAAAAGAACATTAATTGGGAGTAACATAGTGAAGAAGAGAACTGTGTGACCTGATTAGCAGGATGTTTCAGTAACCTAATGTGCAGAGTTAATAAGTGTCAGTAACTCCATGGCTTATAAATTAAAACAGAAGTGTAGAAAGTATTGCATTTGATTGCTACTATATTAATGTAGATGTTAATGACTTGAATGCTAAGTGTTGCTGTTCTGTCTCCTTCTCTGAATTATCTTTAATTTCATCTACCTCATTTTAACAAGTAGCATATAAAAAGTCAGGAGTTTTATAGAACTCTACATGAAAAATCATTCATAAAACTTAGTCCCGGATATTTTTTTTTAACTTTGGAAATGAGTGAAATAGATTATGTGGTTCATCTGAATTTTAGGTGTTGGAAAAAGTTAAAAATATTGCTATGCTTTATATATACCCCATAGACATGAGCTGACAATCATAAATTCATTGGAAGGTAGACATAGCAACTCCAAAGATAATATTTTTTTCAGTTTTCTGTTATATGAAGTAACCCTGTTATTTTGTCATTTGTTTGGTATTTTCTGTCTGGTCTCTACAGTATCTACAGATACTGTGCTTTAGGTGATGCCTTACCAATGCCATTCCTATCCAATAGATTCTTTCCTTCTTGAATATTTGCCAAGTTGCCTTTTTTTCTGTGCCAATAAACACTGTTGGTTCATAGTTGCATTCTCTCTGTCTGCCCTCTTACGCTTCAAGAACTAACACTTAGCCTGTTCCCTCTCTTGCTCCCTGTGCAGTTGATTATTCTCCTGTAAGTTAGATCATTTTGATAGGGATGATAATGTTTGGAGTGAGTGAGATCTCTCAAGTTCAGTGGGCTGTCTTAATAGCTCTCACCAACAATCTTAGGGTCATCTTCCTCCCAAATATGGGGCTTTTGACTTTGCACCCCCTGCCCCAAGCAGGCTAAAGCAGCTTAAACAAGTGACAAAGATTTTCTTGAATGCTGGGTTAGTTTTATGCCAAGTTTATTAGGCAGGAATGAGAAACCAGTTCAAGGCTCCTTAGTTTCCCAAATGAGTAAACCTGATTGTTCTAATAGAAAGCTGGATTGGCTCAGCTGACTCATGAGACCTCGCCCTACTTTAAAAAAAGGTACACAATATTGCAAAATAACAGCAGGAATTCAGAGAGCTCCTTATTCTGAAGACTACTGTAGTGTAACTGTAGTATGGTATCTTCTGAAGTTAGTAGGGTGAGAATGGTGCCAAGAAGCATCAGAGCTACGGCAATGAGACAAAGCACTCAGCTGATTGCAGCTTACGTAGCTTTTGATGGCTAAACTGGTTTTTTCACATCTGCTGCTGGTGTTCTGAAGTAAGAACTTAAAATGAAGGAACTTGCAATGAAGCACAGGCACTAACTGCAGTTCCTCACCATTCAGAGCATCCTGTTAGATTGTGTGAATAGAAAAACTATTTTAGACTAATAGTTTGACAGCTCCACTTTGACTGTTTTATTTCAGTTAATACAGGTAGATATGATGAAGGCATTGGTAAAGAAAATTTCAAAAGTTTTACAAGCATGTCACTTGGTGGTTCATATTTTATCAACATGCAGTGTCTCATTCAGCCTTGTTTCACTACACTTCAAAATACAGGTGTGACTGGAAAAGCTATTTACCCATTGTATGGAATCCAGTAATTAAAACCAGGATAGTTTGTAAATCAGATGAGTAAGTCAAAGGGTGTGCAGACGTAGTCCAATGGATACCTACATGAGTGGGAGCAAGGTACACCAAAGCTTCTCTGCTTAATAATCAAATAAAAGTTACTCTAAGCATCTTTGCTAATTTTGGAATGACCCTTGGCTTTTTTGTATGCTTGACAAAGTGCAGACATGAGAGATGAAGAAGTAATAAAGAGGAAATTAATGAAAAAAACCACTGGCTTCTACAAACTTATTACAGCAACATCATGAAGTGGGCAAGGTATGGGTTTGGGTTTTTCTCAAAAAAAGTTACTGCTGTTGCTATACTGAGAACTAATTAAAACCAGTATTCTCAGTCATGACATCCAAGAATAAACTACTGAAGATAAACACTTGATTCTTTTAACCTACAATAATATTAAAATACTTTAGATGTAAAAAACTTTTGAAATTATTTGATATTCTCACTGATTACAGACTGCTATTTTTACTTCTTCCAAGTAAGACTTCTTTTCGGCTAAACAAAGCATGGAATTAAATAGCATGTAGTGCTTTGCCTCTTGGAGGGCCTAAATTTAGCTTCACGCAGTACAGTAGAGGTCAATCTCATGGTGACATAGAGACGAGCCCACATTCTTCATATGGTCTGGGAGAGGCTGTGATGACTCAGGAAAGCAGGACACTGAATGGCAAGAGGCAGGTAAGCACGCTGTTATGAAAGAAACATGTCAGTCCCGGGGCTTTTTCAAGACTTGGTCACCCAAAGCTTAGTCGCCCCGACCTAGTCTTAGTTTTGGGCAAGGGACCGGGCTGTGGACTTCTTGGTTTGCTCCAAGGATTGCTCCTCAGATGGATGGAGCTACACCTGGCACCATCCCTCTGGTGACCAGCGGGAGGACCCAAGGGAATGAACGGCATGGAGCTGGGTCAGGGGAGGTTTAGGGTGGGTATTGGGAAAGGGTTTTTTCTCACAGAAGGTGGCTGGGCACTGGAACAGGCTCCCCAGGGAAAAGAGAGTTCAAGAAGTGTTTGGACAATGCTCTCGGATACCTGGTGTGACTCTTGGGGACGGTCCCGTGCAGGGCCGGCAGTTGGACTCGATGATCCTCCAACTCGGCATATTCTGTGATTAATGTGTTTTGAATGTGGCCGAGGAACAGCAGAGCAGGGCAGCACGGAAAATTAAACACAAGCCGCTATCGCCCGGCCCAGCGAATGACACCCGCCCCAACCCGCGGACGGAACAGGAAGTCGCGGCGGGCCTCGCGTCACACGCAGGCTGCTGCTGCCCGGTGACGTCAGCGCGCCGCTGGGTGACGTCGGACGGCGCGGGGCGGGAGGCGACGGCAGCGGCGGCGGGGCGGGTGAGTCCCGCGGGAGGGGCGCGGCCCCCTCGGCTCGGCGGGGTCCCGGGCACGGTCGGGCCCTGCGCTCCGGCCCCTCGGCNCGGGCAGAGACAGCCGGAACGGGCCGGGGAAGCGCCGCCGCCCGCAGGGGGGACGGCGCCGGGCGCGTTTGGCGGCGAAGCGATTCCACCCGGAACGCCTTCCCGCGAGGGCGAGGAAAGGGCTGGCCGGGCGGGGGGTGCCTGCCCCGGCGCCTCCAGAGCTGAGGGGGAGACGGCCCGGGCTCTGCGGGCGCGACCTTGGGCGCTCCGCCCGCTCCGGCGCGCTCCCCGCCGCGCCTGCCCCGCCCGCAGCCCCCTGGCCCTGCCCCTGTTGTGGCCGTCTTGCTTGGATTCTCTTTTTCTTAAATGCTAGTTCAGTATTTTGGCGCTCTGATGGTACTCGCTGTTTTCCCTGCTCCTTCTGGTGTCGTAGTAGTTAACCAGTTACGCGCTGCTGTGATTCATTGAAGTTACTTTTGGTTTAGAAGACGTATTACCAGACTTAAAATGAGTTGGTGCTGACTTGGCAATCTGCTGGAGGTCTCACCTGCCTCGCAATGCTCCTTGCTCGTGTTTTTAAAGTGCAGCACACAGACGTAGGAGTATTTGGCATGTCTTCTGTTAAAAGTCTGTGAAGTACACTGATTTTTGGGATCTGTTCACTCATGTCTTACAGAAAACCCCAAGAATTACCATAGATGGCTTTTGAATATATTTTGATAATAGCGGCCAGTTGGATAACATACATTACTTGTAGGGACAAATATTTACACATTACATTTTGTTACTCTAAACCAGTAGAGTTTCTTTGTCAAATGCCTGTTTTTGATTTACAGGATTAAGATGTGGTTAGTTTCCATTTCATGAGACTACCAAAAAATAATTTTTTCTGCCTCCTTCTCCCTTGTTCTCTTAAGCATATACTCTAAAAAAGACTAGAGTGGCTCTTATGAGAGAATTCATTGATCAAGGTATCATCTGTTTAACAGATTAAATACAGTTTATTTTTCCTGCTGGCAGGATAACAATAATTTGTACTTGTTGAGAGAGACTCATTATGTTGGTTACGTGTTTAAACAAATAAAGCCTCTATATTTCTGTATTTCCTCACCCTGCAATTTTGTTTTGTTTTCCTGTTTATAGAATTAAAGCCTTGCGCAAGAGACAGATATGCAGCTGCCTTAAGTATTGTAAAAAACCAACCACCAAAACCAAACGGAACTCCCAGAATCTTCAGCTAGGCAAGAACACTTTCGCTGTGCAGGGAATAAAGCGTGTGTGATACAGTTTGTATAGACCTGGTTTAATTAGGACACCCGTATGTGAAAAGTATTCTCAGGGACATTGATGCTGTGGAAGGAAAGTCAGGGTGAAATTTTCCTGTCTTAAAATGAACAAATGAATGACAGTATGTTACCATTTTCTTTGATGGTTAAAAATATGTATGGACAAAATGTAATGATGATGACTCAAAAGAGAAATTCTGTTGCTGTATTCTAATGTTATGAGAAGTTTTCCCATGGAATTGAGGGCCTTTTAAAGAACTTATTTCCACAAAAACTTCATTTAAAAAGTACACATCTTGATTGCTTTTGTCATAATGCTCAGTGCTCATTGTTTCTGATAGTATGTGTTTCGTACGTTGTTTCAGGAAATGGTACAGTTGTTGCTGTGCAGCTGGATGTTGCTGAATAGCGATTTTGTGAGCTTGCTGTTCCATCTGTCTGTTGTTCAGAATGGCAAAGAACCCTAATTTTCAGGAAGCTGGTAATCAGCCTACAGGCTATGTGCACTGCAGATCTTCAGACAGCTTTACTGGTGAGTGGACCGATGTATTTTCCATTTTAACCAGATTAATTTATATGTGTGTTAATATATAATCTGCACTTAGTATATTGTTCTTTGTACCTAGCTAAACTTACTCCTGCTCTTCCATCATAGGAATATGTCCCTGAGCTGAACATAAAATGTCAGCGCTATAGAAGAATGTGTTTGCAGATAAGCAGTGCATAACTTCCCATATGCTTTAAGTCAAAACATTTTTTGGTACCCAGTTGTTGTTTAGAATGCTGTCATTGAATGGTGTGGTTAGTTACCATTACTGCGACCATCTGCTTTTCTTTTAATCCTTTCACAACAGAAGGTTTGGAGATGATACTTAAAAGTCCTGTGAATTGCATATTCTTAAGGTTTCATATTTATTTATAATGTCATATTGGTTGATTTTGTTGTTGAGTGGTTACTAAGCATCAGAAGATGTTTTCATTTTTTTACCATTAAAATTTTCACTCCTAGTCAACTTTGTTATTGGTATTTAAAATTGCAAAGGAGCTGCTATAGTGAGTGTTCTGACAGAACCAAAGTATTTACTCAGGCTATACTCTGTGAATGTTGAAATATTTAGTAAAAATTCCAATTTCCTGAGTTGTTAGTTTACTGTACCTGAACTTAGGAGAACAAAATATTTTTTTATCAAAAGCCATAGGTGTATCCATTAAAAATACAAACCATGTGATTTCAAACAATGGTATGTTGGTACAGGAGTCTTACTGTCACACCTATCATGTTCTGGGAATCTGTGGTAATAGAAATTGAAACTAAAGTAATATTTTGTTGGAATTTATTTACAGTGTAGCAAATTATTTTATGAAATAATGAATTACAAAAAATTGAACTACTATTCAAATGCCTTCTGATCAACTGAGAACCAATTCCTATTTCTAGGCATAACAGTGATGTAAAAGAATTACATTAAAGAAAATTCCCTTTGTGTAATTCTAAAAATATTGCCAGGTGCAAACTGGATTATGAAAGAATTGCGTGTTTCAATGTATGACATTATTTGCTCAGTGTTTATAATCCAGACTTATTTCACAAAGTTTTTAATTCTAGCAATAATCTGTTTACTTGCATTTATTTCTAAAGTTTTGATGGTTTCAGTTATGTAAACGTTCTTCGCTCATTTTAAGTAACTTTTTTTTAAAGTATTTGTGATAAATTTCTTACATTCTCTTTTCTGTGCCTCCTACAAAAGCAACTTTTCTATATTTCATTGAAACAACATTGCTTTGCAGAGAATTCTTTAGTCTTAGCCTAAATGAGGGAGAGAAGTGACTATCAGTCTGTATTGCAGCTCTGGTTTGAGAGTTGTTTAGTAAGGATGTCATTGATGTTCTGCTGTTGCTGCTGCATTTTCTGGATCATGTTTTTGCATGCCATAACAATGTTACAGATTGCTGTAGTAGAGATACGGCAAACTGAAAGCTTGGGGGGCTTGTTGTTTTTCTGGCCATGACGCACATTGTGTGATATTGCATGGTGCACTACATAATAAATACGAAGGTGTATTTTTCACATGCTCAGTGTTGAAGGTGGCCACCAAGCAGCGCGTCTTCCAGGGTAGTCTTAGAAGTGGTGTGTAGGCCTTCCGACTAAACAAATGCCTTTCCCAATTGCTGCAGTTTTAATGGTGCCTCAAACTCACTGAGGAGACTGTTTTGTTTATTTCTGTGTCATGAACAAAGCTGTGTAACTCCTGAAGCAGTTAATTAGCTCTGAATACCTCCTGGAAATATGTTATGGTGCTGGCAAGAGGCTTGTAAATGGCTTGGCCTTTTATTCTGAAGTTCCTGTTCTTTGACTGCCAGGAGGAGTAAACACCTTGTATTCTCTGAAAGGGTGATGTTTGATGGCAGAAGATGCAAGAGGGAATCTTCAGGAAGGATTTTGCCCGAGCTTCTAGCAGGATCGATCTTTTTTTTTTTTTTCTCATAAATGATACTTCTGAATTGCAGTTAGAAAAATACATGTTTAGCTATACAGGGAAGTTGTGAGCTCATAGTGACTTGCCACAACTTAAGAGGTTATTTTGTTTTACTTCCTCAAAGAGGAAGTGTACAGACCACTTTAAGCGTTGACTGAATTCATACCAATTGTTAATCCAGTCTGGGAAGATCTGAAGTCATGTATTATTTTGTTCTGTATTTTGAAGGCAGGACTATCTCACTGGGCTGCTTTATATGAAAAATCCACAATACGGACAAAACTTGCATTGGAAATCTGTGGTGGTATACAAATTAGTTTGTTGAATGCTTCTTCAATATACTGGTTGCCCATAGAATGCATATAAGGCATGAAAATAGTTTCATAAAGATGACAGTTTCCAGCCCTTTGAGTCATTAAAGCATGTGAAAGGCTCCTCAGCTGAAGGCTTGTATCCATCATTTGAGTCCTGTATTCCCTGTGATTGGCATGTTCTTTGAAAGTGACAGTTTAAAATAATACATGGTACCAGCAATTTGGAGAGCATTAAACATCACAACAAATTGATCTTGCTGCTTACACACAGTGATTTCTAAATTTCTGCTTTCATTGCTTGCTGTTCTTGTGGACTGGCATCATTGACTTACTAGCAAATATCCCTGCCTCAGTCTTTACCTTCTTCTGTATACTGATTCTTGTTTAGAGAGAGGTTTATGTACCTTTGAGGGGAATATGTGCTTTTGATTTTATTTGTTCATTTAACCTGAAATAGAAACTATTTTCCCTGAACTTTTGCATTGGCACGTGAAACATGCACAGCTACTTAGCAGGAAGGTTAGTGTGCAGCTGGTGGCATTCCCTTGTCTTCACCCCTTTTACAGTCTGTTTTATTCAGACAGTACCTGTTCTTAATTTTTAGTGATAAGAGTGGATTCAGGAAACAAAGAAATAGAACGTATTAAAAATAAAATTAAAAATAGATTTTAAAACCAAAATGTGCCAGTGCTTGTGTATGTATGAAGTATCATAAATCGGCTTCCCTAATCAAAGTTGGGACTAGCAGAAGAGAGATAATACAGAGCTCCTTGATAAAATGCATGTGATTTGCATTTGTTTGGATTGCCTGTCTGTTGCAATTGAGGATCAACAACAGCAATTATGGATGTGCAAGGTATAGAAGTCTTCGAGGAGTACTGAGGTTTGAGACTTGCAGCTGAGTAACAAATGCATCCTTCTGTTTCCTCCTCTGGTAATAAAAAGTTCTCTGTTTTGATGACATTACAATTTCACTGTTGTTTCTAAACTCTCAAGTAATTGTGTTGTGATAAATATTATTCCTGGTATAAATAGATGCTGCTGGACTGATGTGAGTTAAGTTAATCTTACTTGTTACAAAGTAAATGCTACTGGAAGGGTATATGGCATTAATTTACATTGTTTTAGCTAATTTTTAAATTAATCAGTGCAAATGGAAGAAGTAATGTGTTATTATGAAAACCTGTAAAAATTAATTTACTCTCATGTCAGGATGAAAGAATGACTGTGCAGTATTCTGCGTTCCCGTGGTTAGGCCGCCTCCAGTATCTTGGCCAGTATTGCTGGTTCTGTGCTGTAATGGCTACGTGGACACACAGCTTCTTATTCAAGTGGCAGAGACAGCCTGTGGAAAGCTGGAATTTTGTCCCCAGTTGTACTGTGATCTGTATTGTCAGTTTAAATCGCTGTATTTTCCTCAGATTTTGTAATTTTATTTTCTATTTCTCTCACTTTTTCTAGTTTAGTTTGAAGTTTCTTTGGGACCTTGTTTCTACAGTATCTTGATTTTGGGTTAAGCATTTCCATGTATTAAATTGCAAGTAATACTTTAAGCTGTGTGCATGTGTTTCTTTGTTGGGGTAGAAATGTCTGGAAGCACATGCATATTTTCTCATATTTTTAAAATGGAACTTAAAAATTCAGTGGTGTCATGAGTATTTCACTTGAAAGATGAATGTGTTAGCTGTGTGCAAGGTATGGCTTTATCATTTTCCTGCTTCTTGTGGTACACCATCTTTCTTCAGTACAAGGTATATGCCCAGTTTGAAAAGCAGCTAGTCACTGGAACATGGGAGATTTCTCTGCAAATATGGATGGCTATTGTCTGAAACAGCCAACCTTTTTAAATAAAAGTAAACCAAAGTGTAAGAATAGAAGCCAATTTAAGACCTAAGTTCTCCTGTAGATCCTCTTGCCACTGAGTCTACTGAAAGCCTCTGTTGCTGAAATAAACCAAAACCAACAAACCTATTGTGAATTAAGAAGAAACAAAGTAATTCCATAGAAGATATGACTAATGCTTTAATCTATATTGTACGTTAGTAGACAGTCTCCTAATGTTATGATTGAGGTGTTAGGGGATTTGTTTTCTTTTATATATGAGGGAACAAGAAGGCATTCAGAAAACTGAGTGGGAAGGGTAAGAAAATTGAGTTGTTCATTGTAAAACTTTTCTTTCTGATCGACTTTGTCTGTTATCTGTTAAAAGCTATCCTGATTGTTTATTTTCTCCTAGTTCTGGAAAGTTGATTAGAATCCTGCAAAAACACTGATATTTTCAGTTGTCACTGATTTTAGTACTGGCTTGAGAATTAAGACTATGCTTAATTGTTTGCATTCCTTATTTCTTTATAATTTATGTGCATTTTCTGATAAAATTGCTTTCTAATGGTAAGATTTTAAAAAAATAATTTAATTTTTAATTCCTTTTGTTGGAAGCTTTTTCTTTCAGGTGTATGAATTGACAGAATAACAAGGTGATGGAATTCTCTGAAATATTTTGTCAGCTAGCATTGTAGATGCAGGCTGCATTGACTCCTGTTGTAAATGAAATTTAATAGAAAATTTCTTGGGCTAATTTTTCTTGTAATATATGCTTACGTAGACTAATCATATTTTTTTTGTAATTGCAGTTTCATGTTTACAGTTTTTAATATTTTTGCCCTGTCTAATAGTGGTTGTGTTCTTTTTCCCTTTAGGCTACCAATATCACCACCCCTCCAAGATGAGTAACAGCCATCCGCTTCGTCCTTACACAGCTGTGGGTGAGATCGACCATGTTCACATTCTGTCAGAGCACATTGGTGCTCTAATGAATGAGAAAGAATATAGTGATGTTACCTTTATTGTAGAAAAGAAACGTTTTCCGGCACACAGGGTGATCCTGGCTGCTAGATGCCATTATTTCAGGTGAAGTATAGCTTTTTGTCAGGCTCACAGGAAATTTTTATGCAGATAAGATAAACATTGTTTCTCTATGAACTTTTCAGGGTGTAATCATCTGTCCATTGAGTGTGACCTTTTCTCTGTGAATGTTTCCCAGAGCATCAAATCATTGTGTCCAAATAGAAAAAGATAAATACCGTGTCACAATGTTATTCTTTTGACCTTCATTAAATTGGATTTTGAAGGTAGTTTCACAAATTCAAGAGAAAAATAACTCAAGAACAGACAAGTTCTACTGTAAAATTGTTTTGATTTCTCAGAGTATAAGTGGTGTGCCTCTATGGAATAAACTCATTTATAAAGTTTCATTTCAGTGCACTGGAGTTGAATCTTTAAAGAGGTTTGGCTGATACAGATTACAATATATATTTTAGAATTAGGAATAATACTAATCCAATTAATTTTTTTGTAAGACCTGGGCATTTTTCATTCTAAATGTATTTAATAGAACTTCCCGGTAATTTTCTTCCAGTGAATTTTGTCAGAGGGATAAGCAAATAGCTACACCAAAGTGTGATTGCAAATTTTGTTCAAGCTGTCATAGATTTTTCTCAAGATTCAGGATTTCATTGGAGTTGCCCTGTGCTGGGGTAGAGTGAGGAAGAGGGGATCAAGAATCCTGAGATTTGCTAAGCTGCACTGGAAACTATTTGTTTCACTTGCTTTCTGAAATTATTTTTTAAAAATTTTCTTTCTCACTGATAGCACTGTATTTAAAAATTAGTTCACAAGCTGTTTTTCAAAGTGGGGATGCCGCAGTTGTTGTGTAGGATAAAAACATAATGCACTTAAAGATTATTACTGTGCATTTACTTTCAGATTAGAGCTCCACTATAAATGCCAAGTATAAGGAGTTTTCTTTTGTAGATCTTTCAACCAAGTCTGCTTTGTTTTCCCCTTGCTGCAAATAGTCACTTATTCCTTTCCTTTTCTGCTTTTTGTGTGGGTTTTGTCAGGATATAAATTTCTCAAATTCATCTTCCTTTTAGAGCATTATTGTATGGAGGAATGAGAGAATCTCAGCCTGAAGCAGAAATTCCTCTTCAGGACACTACTGCAGAAGCATTTACCATGCTGTTGAAATATATTTACACTGGTCGTGCTACTCTACGAGATGAGAAAGAGGAGGTTCTCCTAGACTTCCTCAGCCTAGCACATAAATACGGATTCCCAGAACTGGAGGATTCCACATCCGAGTATCTTTGCACAATACTTAATATTCAGAATGTCTGTATGACATTTGATGTTGCCAGTCTTTATTCTCTTCCCAAATTAACTTTTATGTGCTGTATGTTCATGGATAGAAATGCCCAAGAGGTGCTCTCCAGCGAAGGCTTCTTATCGCTTTCTAAGGTATATCTTTTGTTTGCACTTTTTCCCCCAGGAATGTTAATTTTTATCTGTATACAACTTCATGATGAAGTACTAATGGGGCACCAAATAAAAATTCATTTCTTAGTTAAGAGCTATCATTTTATACTAATGAAATGGTGACAGTTTGGAATATTAAAGTCAAGCTGAACTGAAAAGTCTCATGATCTGTTCGGTGTTTTGACTGGTCAGTATAACTAAATATAGTAAATCTGATGGAGTATTTTAACAGATAAGACTGAGCAAGCAATCTAATCTTAATTTGTCTTATTTCATCTGTTCTTGATATAATAGAATTTGGCTTCCAAATGCCACACAAGAGGTGTAAAGATTTGAAAATGGCAGGAGATGGTCCATTCTAGTAATTTCTTTGTATAGGCTGCATCAGTGATGGGGATTTTCTGCAGTTTAAACTAAAGCATTATGGAGATTGATGTGATTTATTTTGCTGATTGTCATCATGTTCTGAAGTTACAGAATATGGCGGTGTGGTAGGGTGGCTTGGGTTTTTTATGTGTTGGTTTTGTTGGATGCATAAATATTTGTGGTTGAGTCATGCTGGTCTATGAAGTTCAAATTTTCCACTTACTCTGAAGTGGTCTTTGAGCTGTTCATAATAGGGATAGAGTGTTTTCAAGTGATGTTCACATGAAGTAGCAAAGGACCTGGAATGATGGTTTAATTGTTTTTTTAAGTGCTTTTAGTGGAAAAGCTGTAAAGAGTCTCTTCCTTGAATGACTATAAGACACTTCTGCTCTGCCAACTTACTAGTTGTGAAGGGAAAAATATTTTTTTCTCTTCACTGTAGTCTGTCATGTGCAGTTTGTCAATCTGAGCTCTGAGAGCATATTGTCAATAAAGAAATGAGGAAACATCATTCATCAGGTATGCTTTGATGTCTTTGGCATAGCCAGTCTTGGTATATATGAAAGATTTATCCTTTTGCTAGGCAAACTCCTGATTACTCTGCTGGCTAAGTGAAAACCAAAAAGCTGTTTCATTATTCTTGTTCTCATTTTGCAGTCAGTGGGTTTTCTGTGTGAGTAAGAGCTGCTGGAGTTTTTACCTGCTGATTCTAAGTTGGTACTGAAAGACAGCTTGTGGGGGGATGGAAATGGCAAGTAGTTATGGTTTAAAAAAGTGATTCCAAGCAACAGTTTTTTCTCCACAGTGTTCTTATACATAAATTTAAAGGAATGTTTTGAACTATACTCCCAAATAAATCTCTTACAATATTCCAAAGTAAATTTGAAGTAGTGAGCGGCATTATATTGATTTGAGTAGTTCTCTGCATTTCAGTTGTGACTTATTTCTTCTAGTGGTTTTGTAATATTGCCTGTTATTTTTGTGATGGATTCTGTATTTCTTGCATAACTAAAACAAGATACAGTTTGAGGGAGTCACTCCTTTGGAGATTATTTTTTAATAGCTGCCAGTTAAAATACCCATTAATTTTTGCTTTATTTTAATTTTCCTTGATTTAAAAAGAAATCAATTAATTTCTGTTTATTTGCGGGTTTTATTTTGTTCATGTTTCTCTTTTCCAGGCTGCTCTTCTAAGTATTGTACTGAGGGACTCATTTGCAGCTCCTGAGAAGGACATTTTCCAAGCTTTGATGAACTGGTGTAAACATAACCCCAAGGAAAACCATGCTGAAATCATGCAAGCAGTGCGCTTGCCACTAATGAGTCTAACTGAACTGCTGAATGTTGTAAGACCTTCTGGATTGTTGTCACCCGATGCCATCCTAGATGCCATCAAGATTCGTTCAGAGAGTCGGGACATGGACCTCAACTACAGGGGCATGTTAAGTAAGCATCAAGTTTTTTGTTTGTTTCCTTCTCATTTAGTGACTCTAGTTGTCTGGAGGATATGGTTAATCTGTGCTTTTGAGTTTTTATGGAAATATCTTGTTATGTACTGTTCATACAATTTCCTTTTTCTCAGATAGTATTAGCAAGATATTTTCTTGCTGTGTATCTCAGCTATTGCTCAAACATAAATGTTGTAGTAAGGGTGTATTTTCCTAGAGGGAGTGCTATTTTAATGGAAAGACTTTTACAGAAATATTAAAAATAAAAATGTATTCACTGTGGGATGTACAATATATAAATGGTTTTATGTTAATGGTAACTTGTTTTCTGCTTCATGAACATTTTCATGTTTTCTCCCCTACTTACGACGTCTTCTCTTACTCGCTACATGCTTGCCCAAATAGTACAAACAAGTCTTCTAAAATTGTTTTAAGGGAAGCTTAAAAAGTGTGAGAAGCCACGTGCTTGAGTTTTGTCTGTGCTTCCTATTAGTTTAACATGAGTACGTAACACCAGAGCTTTAGAAAGATATTGTTAGCTATATAATGTGTGATTTATAGGGAGTATTTGGCCCACAAGAAAGAATAAAGTTGTGTTCTCTAAGAGCCTGCACTCAGTCATGCATGATGAGCCCTGAAAATGATAATTGCTGTCTTAGAACTAAATATCTCCTTTGTTCTTCCTTAGAAGTTAAAGATACTAGTATTTAAACATACGAGTTTAATATTAAGATATTGTAAAAGTCTTGTCATGCAAGACATTATGTTGACACTGCAGTAGATAAATTTGAATGTCAGATTTTTTTTGTGACTCCTTTTTCTGGATATTTATCTCTCCACAATTGCATGCTTCTGATCACAGCTTTTTGGAGAGTGGAATTTCTTTTGGTTTTTAGCCTCTTGGAACTTTTTCTGTTTGTGTAAATGTTGAGGACCATTTACAGTTTCATAACTGTGTTTTTGATGTAGTAGTACTACAATACAGTTAAAATTTCACCACTTCAAATTCTGTTCTTTTAGATGTCAAACTTAACACTCTGTTAAAATTCATACTTCTGTTGCTAACCTGCCTGAAGAGTTCAGGGGCAGCTTTTCATTATTTAGCTTTCAGATGATGTTTTCTAGGGTCTCTCCTCAAAGAAGGTTGTTAAAAATTTCTTTTAGAGAGGGTAGTTAATCAGCATATTGTTTTAGGGATCATTATCCCCAGTTATCTAGATGGAAGATGTTCTTAGGATGCACCAAGTTTGTTACTGTAAAATTGTGGCATAAAAAACTTGCTTTACTGTGTTAGTTCAAAGCCCAAGTAGCCAAAAGTTTCCTGTTACGTTTAGCTTTGCAGAGTATTGGGAGTTTGTATAGCAACCAAAAGAGCATCTATGGCACACTACCACATATACCACTCTGCAAATTCATGATGCGTCTTGAACATTTAATCCACATTTTGTACATTTTACGTGATTTTTAGTTTTCTTCCACTTAAGAAAAACACGACAAAACAAACAAACCACCCCCCAAAACCAAAGTGAACAACAGTTGAAATAAAAAAAGACAGAAAGAAAGGACAGAAAAACCTATTAGAGGTATTATGGGAGATTGATCACAAGGAGAAATTAAACAGACCAAAATTTTAAAGTGAGAAGGAAAGTATTGACTGAATGAGAAAGGTGCAACAGAATTCTGAAAAATCATGAAGAGTACTGAGAAAATAGCGACTATAAGCTACTAAATTATCACAACTTTAGTACCATAAAAGACCCTGGGGGTATCAAATGAAATTCAAGAAGCTAAATTTCTAAAATGCTCCTTTTTTTTTCTTTTCCTTGAGTGTGTGTTTGTGGCCAAGAAAGGACACTAAAAATAAATCTTTAGTCTGACCTAGTGAAGTTGATGTTCAGAACACCTAATTTGCAGTATGAGAGTGTAAAAGTTAAGCAATTACTTGCTTTTGTTCTTAGTACCAGGGGAAAATATTGCAACAATGAAGTATGGAGCACAGGTTGTAAAAGGGGAGCTGAAGTCTGCTTTGTTAGATGGAGATACTCAGAACTATGACTTGGATCATGGCTTCTCTCGACACCCCATCAGTGACGACTGCCGTTCTGGAATTGAAATTAAACTGGGCCAGCCGTCAATAATCAACTACATACGGATACTCCTGTGGGACAGAGACAGTCGGTAGGTGCCAAGTTGACATAAAAAGGGAAGGTGATGCATTTTGTACTGGTGATAATGTATCAGTGCAAAATATAAATTAAACATTTCATAGAAACAGCACAATACAGTGTTGCAGATGACAATTGCAAGTTTTCTTTGAAAACAACCTGTTTTTTACATGGGTTTTTTGATTACTTACATACCAGACCGTATTTTGGAATGCTAAACTACATCAAAATGTTTCAATGTATTTTCCATGTCTTAATTAAATAGTTTGTATTACTAATGAATTATTTTAGTTGTTTTCTATTTGCCATTCATCGACTGCTATTATTTTAGTTTGAAAAACAATATTCTAGTTCCTTTGGAGAACTGTTTTTTTTACATATTTACATTCCAAATGTTGAAAGAATTTTTTTGTTCAGATTTTTCCAATAGATCAAAATTGTTTAGAAATGACACACTTTGACAGTAAGGTTGGACTCAGTCTTTGAGGTCTTTTCCAACCTAAATGATTCTGTGATTCTGTAATTCAGATGTAGTAAAGTTTTTTACAAATGTGAATTACCAACCAACTACACTAGTTGTTAGAAGCCACTTCATGATTTTTAGCTATTTAATTGTTTCAGGTAAATTCTCCTAATTCAGCTCAACTGAAATGTATGTTTCTTCTCTATTTCTTTTGGAAAGATCAAAAAGTAAAACTTTGAAGGTGCAAGGAACTACTTAATACAATATTGTGCTATTTGTCCCAGAAGATCAATCAAATTTATGAATCAGTTATCAACAAACTTTATAAAATTTAAGGTTGTAGTAGAGATATAATGAGTTCTCTAACAATTTTTCGAGAGGTTGTATAACTGGTAAAAAGCCCCTCATCTGCAAGGTATAAATTGGCAGCTGCTGAAACTCAAGGTAAAAATATTTTCTGTGGGACAACTTATTACAGAATTATGTGTTGCTTGGTGTTCTATGCCCTTCATCTGAAATTTGTAGAGCAAACCATTGTTGCTGGCAGAATACCAGACAAGATGGACCACTGCTCTAGAGATTTTTGTCACCATAAAATACTGAGGGCGCAGTGATTTAGGATCTAATTTCTATGTCTTCGTGAATTTTTTTTATTTTCTGTGGGAAGTTTGCTGCAGGACTTTCTTTTGTCTCCTCTCAGATTTGGTTACTGGAATTAGCACAACTGTCATGTGCAGGCCCAGTAGTTGGATTTTGATGATCCTAGTGGGTCCCTTCTAACTCATAATATTCTGTGATTCTGTGAATTGTCGGAGTTTTTTCCTCCAGGAGCTCAGCTGTCTAAGATAAATGGAAATGGAGGCATTTGGAATACTTTGTCCATTTGTGGGCTCCTCAGTATAAAACACTGACCTTCTGCAGTGAGTACAACAGGACACCAAGATGATGAAGGTTTGAGCACATGAAAACCTGCTGTTTTAGCAGGGGCAGGCTTAGAAGGGAGAATTTGTTGCTCTCCTCACCTGTTCAGTGGAAAAATATGGAAATACAGGGCCAGACTTCTCTTACAGCTGTGTGCTGAGAGTGCAAAGAGCAGTGGACACAAGCAACAAGATAAATTCATATTAAGTATTAGGAAAAATTCATAATGGGGTAGTTGAACTTTGTAATAGTTTGGCTGGAGAGGTTATGAATATTAGCCCTTGCGGGGGTGTGCAGAACTTTACCAGCCAAGACATTAAGGACCTCGCTGTGAGATTGTTCTTGGTTTTCTAGAGATCTTTCACAACTTCTCTACATTCTCTTGGTCTAACAATTGCCAGCCATTTACCTGCATCTTTCTCATGGGATACCTCATAATGTACAAGTGCATGGTCGCTTCTTCTTGAGTATCTTTTTAAAATACTCATTTTAACTCTCTTTATGAAGCTCTGGTCTACTGGATATTCTTAATAGAACCAAATACTGGCTAACAGGTGTTTTGCAGCTCTGGGTTTGAGGTGTTACTAAACAGCTGAATCTTAGATATAAAAGTGCTAAGGAGAGTGGGTGTGCAAATTGCCTCTACTAAAAAGATTATGTCTAGACTTAAAATAAAAGTCATACTGTTGTGTATGATAATGGAACTGTATTTTTGGGATAATAGTTCTTTGTTTGGTACCTTCAGAAACCAAAAAGTAGCATTTGTATATTGGTTACAAGTTGACATTAATTCAGCAATGATGATGTGAGAATCTCTTAAATTCTCACCACACGGAGAACTGTCAGTAACTTTTATATCGAAACTGCTCAAACTTGAAAATGCTGGAGTCTAGTTTGGTCAAATATGCGTAGGCTAGTAATAATATTGCTAAAACACAGCATATTTATGTGGGTTATGAATATTACATATCTGATTGGTGTGAATGTGAAAGTTGATTATACAATTGACATCTTAAAGACTCTGCGTTACCTCTCCAAGGGCATATTTGCATAATTGCTATTTACAGCTATCTAACATTTTAAGGATTTTTAAACAGTACCACTTTAGACACCTACTCTTCTCAGTCCTCAGGAAAACTGGAAATACTAACAGAGGCATTAATGTTTAACTAGAAATGCCTTTGTAGAACTCTGGAAGAGCAACTCTTCTACAAAATCAGTGTGGAAGGATGTTACGTGCTGATGTGCTGTTGAAATACCTATGAGTGTTGCAGACTTAATGATGTGTCATAAGGAACTGAAAGGGTCAAAAATGAAAGACAGCATCAGTGAGAAGGATCTTAATTTGCTTTTTTTCAAGTAAGGGGTTTGAGTTTGCATTTTTGATCTGCTAATTGTTTTGGGTTTTTTCTTTATTGATTTGGCAATAAGAATAGTAGTATATCTCTGGTGGTTTAGTTTTATTCCACACAGAAGGAATAGGAATGATTATTTTTATGACTGAGTTGAAAGTTTCCATTGCAATTTTTGAGGGACAGTAGTATCTTCTAATGACTGCAGATTGTGAGTGTTAGGATGTTTTAAATCGTTCTAAAAATATGTCTTAACTGCATGAGAGTTTATTTTCAAAGCTAGTTTGAAAATAGGGATCTGGGTAGGAATAAACAGCCTTCTTCTCAGCAGAGCTGAAAATCCAGAAGACAGTGTAAAGTTTAGTACCTAAAATGTGTCAACTTGTATTCTAATCAGTGTTTTCTGACAATCCATAGGTCTTATTCCTACTACATTGAGGTGTCCATGGATGAATTAGACTGGATTCGGGTTATCGATCACTCTAAGTACCTCTGTCGGTCCTGGCAGAACCTGTATTTTCCTGCCCGTGTCTGCAGGTCAGTTCATCAACGTAACATTGCATGGCTAGCATTGAAGAATGTAGACACCAGAATAAGTTGGTGGATTTTGCTACTGTATTATGTATTTCTGAAAATGTATTATATCCACAATTTTCGTCGGCTATCATAAAATTTTCTATCTTGGTGGATGCTTTTTTAATGTAAATAGAGTTGATAAAATGCAGGCACCCAGTTTGAAAACTCTGGTTCTTCCATATTTCTTTTATGAGTCATATGCATGGTTTTTTTGGCAGCTGATACATGTTTTTTTTTTTTCCAATCAGTAGTAAAATCATTCCTTGACTGCCTAAAATTGGAAATGTATGTTTATATGTCTTATATATCTTCTGTTGATGCACTGAGAGACTCTTTTAAACAGTTGTGAAAGAGTGAGAGGGGTAAGTTAGGACGAAGGTGGTTTGAGCAATGCCTTGTGTAACCCAAAATATCTACATGGGTTTAACCGTTATTAAGGTGATGATATTTTTTTACTGAACGTGCTGGGAATTCTGGAAAAAGCTTATAATCACATTGAAGTTGTCTTATCCAAAAATTGAATCGAGTTTTTTGAAAGAGAGGCCATAATCTGTAGATACTGAAGATACTATTGTCATTGGGTTTTGGGTCATAGACCCCAAGAGGAAGTGACCTTTACTCTAATACTCATTTTGGAGACGCAGGGTTTTTAATCAGCACAGCAACTCTTGGAATCCCCAAGGAGGGGAAGTGCTTTCTTTTTCCCAAAGAATGACCTCTTTCTCTGATCTTTGCTGCTCCGCCACATTGGATTGCTGACAAGCAGTTTTTGTTTGGGGGAAAGATTCTGGTGGATCACTTGTGTGTCTCCTTCTCAGACAAATTTTTCTCAGTGTGGCTGTTCTTCAGTAAAATTCATACTGAATGCGACTGACTTGAAATTTATTTTTCATCATACAAACAAATAAATCTCACCTTTGCCCTTTTTACTTCTTTGATTCTGATTTTACCGTTTTCGCTTTCTGAAATGGTTGGTGCTGTCCCCAGTTAGTGTGTGTATCCAATAAATCTTTCCTCAAAGGTGTCTGTGATAAATCACCTAGCATTGATGAAATGCTTCATGAATTGGTAGGTGTTTTGCATTTCTTGGGGGTATTTTTTTGTGTGTGACCTTAGCTTTGTGCAATTTGGATGGATTGTTAGCATGCACAAGTTTTTTGCTTCTGTCACATTACCAAGGCCCTGTCTAAGGACTTCTCTATTATGGTGGGACTTCTCTAAATCATTATTTCAAAAGGACTGCCAGTCTTTGGCCTCATTCAAAGACTTGTCCAAAAGTGACTGTTCTATTTCAACAACAGTTTATCTGTTTGTCATCCCCACTCCCAGGTGTCTTCACCTGTTTTTGTGCACGTGCGCGTTGTCTTTTGAGAGCATCATTGTACTGTTTTGGTGAAGGCTCTTTGTAGCCTTGCCTGAAAGTGCAGAGAGGGAATAGAGGAGGGGAGAACATTTTTCCAAAGTTTTAGAAGATACTTTACTAATTTTTTTGGTACAGAAGGATCTCTTACTTTCTAGCTCTTCAGTGATCTCTTAATCCTCTGTAAGTGACTTGCCCTCTTTTAGAGGAGTGGATTATCAGGAAGGAGTTCATTTTATATGGTGCTTTCATATACACGCCTGGGTGCCTCCCCTGTGCAGTTTTATTTTAGCGCACTATTAAAGTTACTGTTGTCCAGGTAACTATAGTGCAGATTTCCTTATCACATAGTCCTCATACCTCAGATTTTTCCTGTTCTGCTCCATGTTCCACAGGAAACGTGTTTTTTCTGTAAATATCTGTTCCTCATTATCATATCCACAAAGTAGTGGGGAATTCCTTGGAGGGGCAGCTTCTTTGAGGAAGTAAGTGAAAGAGATACAGTGAAAGTCACATAGTAGCACAAGTTTATGAGTACTTATTGTTAAGGAACAGTAACCTTAAGGCAATATGAGTTCTCAGTTGAGTCAACATCATAATTCATGGTAGTTTAGATAAGGCTGTTCTGTAATCTCTGCTTACGTCAGTGAATTGAAATTTACATTATAGGAAGAATGCATTTGCTAGTCAAAAGTAAAAGTGGCTATAATTTACTGCTCCCGTTTGTATTTTTTCCTTTTAAAAAAAAAAAAGAATAGGGTATTTTAAATGTAACTAAGGATGTAAAATTGCTGAAACATTTTTGATGCATTTTAAGAACTATTTATTTATTTAAATATTAATATAATTGTTAGGTCTAACTTGGAGATTGGCACTACTTTGATCTGGAATTTGGACCAAATTCCTTCCACAAGAGAGGCTTTGAGCAGGGGAGGCTGTGTAGACATACGCATTAGTGTTAGAGATTGTTACTTGTCCGTCTTTTAAATAATATTCTGTTTAGAAAGAAGTAAGCAAAGACTGCTAAACTTTTTTTTGTCTCCTATTTCATTATTATCATGTTTTTAAAGCAGTTCTGCTTACTTAAATGAACTAAACCACTTATTTCTAGGATACTATCATGCACAAAATCTTAAAATATGTACCAGTTTTTTGTCACCTAAATACGAGGTGTTCTCCAGTCTTGTGAGAACGGATTTAAAATATGTGATAATATGAAGTTATGTCAGAATGAATTCTTTTAATATTTGATATTCTGTTTTTACACAAATTATGCATGCTTATCAAAGGGCAGTTATGTTTTAGGTGTTTTATATTCCCTGTTTTATATGAGATTATCAGCAGACAATAAAAAGAAACTCATTTTTTTAATTGAAGATGTAAATGCCTGCCCCATTTTTAAAGAAAGACAATAATGCAACTCAGAAAATCACTCATACTTATTAGCATTAAGTTAATCAATACATTTTTTAATCCAAAGCTAGTTATAGTTTTATATTGCTCAATGCCGCTTCTGTTGCGTTCTCTCAAGTTAGTGTGATAAGTCCCAGTGCCAAAATTTTCTGGTTAATGGACAACAGTGCAGAGGAGTGGTTTGCAAGCATCATGTTTTGCTCTGTCTGCTTGCCATTAGTTTTAGCATTTATTCCCTTTTTGCCTTGGTAACGCAGATAATATTTTTGGAAGCACCCACTTAGGGAACTGCCCGGCAATTTTTTTTAAGGTTTATATGCGGGTTTTTTTTTAAGGTTTATATGCGTTTTTAACAGAAGATCATGGACTAAGTGGCTTACCAGTATAGGCTTGAGATGGGTGGTGTTTTGTATTATTTTATTTTAAAAAAATTTATTTTAGCCCAAAGTGCTTTATGACATCACTGTATGGGATGACATTTTGAGGAGCAACAACAAATTGGAGACTAGAATTACTGGCTGGTTTTTTTTATTTACATGGCATTTTTCAAAGCGAAGGAGTAGAACATGCCAGATGCTGTACAGGCTGTTGAAGGACAGCCAGTTTCTGTCTGTTACATTAGAGCAATTATTCAAACAGGTTATGAAAGAGGGTATGAGCTCCAGCATACACCCATAACCTTCGTTAGATTAGTATATGGAAAAAATGGAAGCACAATAACAAAAAACTGAAATACTAGAATGAAAAGGAGATGAGAAGATTATGTATGCTTTCTCACACACGTCAGATGATTTTTTTAATTATTTATAAAATATAATTCCTGATTTAGATATACAAGCTAATTTGTACCCGGAAGATTATTTGTTTGGTGTTGAAGCTTAGTATAACAAGTGAGAGGTTGTTGCTGTCCNGAAAATGGTAAGTGTAATACATGTATAATTGTGTTTTAGACTTGTAATTTTTGTTCCAAGTGCTTTTAGAGGACATTATTCTACCACCTTTTAAAATTGAACAGCCATGTAATATGTCCAAAAATCAAATAAGTGTGAGATTACAGGGCAATTTTTTTTCCCTTTTTTTTAAAATACGGTTTTGTATTTTTTTAGAATTTCTTTTGGTATTATTTTCATTGTTTGCACTTGCATAGCAATTTTCATGTACAACTGAAAACTCCTTAGAAGGAAGACGGGACACAAAATATTCATGTAATCAGGTTCCTGTCAAAGTTGGAACAGATGTTAGGTTCATAGTTATTCTGCCTTCCTCTTGTAAAAGTGAATGTGAATACTGGTAAAGATCTTTTTACAGGTAATGCTGTTTTCTGTTTTATCCTTCTCATTTTTTTCTTAGTTTCATTTTTATTTCATGTTTTCATCTTTTTACTCTGACTTAGATCACAAAATTTGAAGAACTTCCTTAAAAGAATTACTAGAAAATGAAAAATTTGGAGGTCTCAAAATAAGCCAAATGTAGCCACAAGGTGTCACTACAGTACAAGCTGAAAAGGCTTAATTTCGTTCTTTTTAAACTCCTTTGGTGAAACTGTTATTCCTATTGTAGGCTTTGTTTGTGTGTTAAAGCTTCCCAGATTTAAGGAACCATTCTGGTTTGCTGTTTATGTTATGGAGGGGCAAGTACAGAGATGGTACATAAAATCAGAAGGAAACCCTTGATTCATTTCCCGTGTTTCATCCAACATTGGATGATGCTGAGTTTTGATTGGGGAAGTATTTGCCTCACCAGACTAATTTTTAGTTTGAAATTAATGCTATTTTTTCAGTAATGCCAACATTTGATAAAGATAATGGGAGGAGTCCAGTTTTTATCGGCATTTGCTACTATTTTATTGTCTTTTCTCTTTTTACGATATTATAATGTAATTTATCAAAGGGAAATATTAATTATTGCTGCATAAATTTTTGGTACTAAAGCATGTTTCTATTAAGAGAAGTGACAGATCTTTGTAGAAGAATAGTGTAAATGGGGGAAATTATTTAAACATATTCTTTTTCCTTTTTTCTAATTTGCTTTTAACTTAAAAATTTTGAGGTTTTCTAATATTAATATGTCAGAATGCTCCATCTTTCCCTTAAAGCTCTTTGCTGCTATAGGAAATGTGGTATAAGAAATATTTTTACTTTAGAAAGTGTACTCATGTATTAAATGTATTTATTGGTGCAGAGAGAATTACTTGCCTTTTATTAAGCATTGATGATACTGGGTGGGTTTCTTGCTTAGCGCTTCAACGGTTTTTGCTGCTAATGATTACACCGTTTGTATTCCTCTGCCTGAGTGGAGACAAATAGTAGACCTTGTCTCCTGAACATTGAAAAAAATGCAAAAATAATAAATGTTTCAGTACGAATGCAGTTCTAGACTAAAAACTGCTAGCAGTTGTGCACGATTGTTTTCCATGTAATGTTATGCGAAGAGATGTGATTTTCAAGTATAGGCTAGACAAGACATTTTTTTTTAATTCTGTTCTTAATCAGACAGTGTCAGATAACTGCTTTCTACTGGTGCAGTGATTTTATTTTTCTTTCCACCTGGGAAAGTCATTGAAATTATCTACTGATTAAGCAACAATGTCTCACTTTCAGCCTTACCAGTAGGTCTCAGTGTTCTTTCAGCCTTACCCGTAGGTCTCAATGTTCTTACCTGTAGCAGATACCCATTTTGCAGTGTTCCTGTGCTTAGTGGAATCTTAGTGGACAATAACTGGCCAAAAGGCATTCCAAATACGGTTTGATTTATGAAAACATTGGAACAAGTGAGGAGTCAGCTCTTGAGGATAAAGCAGTTGAAGCATTGTCCCAAGATACTTCAAATAAAACAAGGGGAAAGCAGTATCTGCATATCTAATTTAGCACCGGGTTTTTTTATGTGTCCTGTCCCCTCCTCTGTCGGGGAGTTGGTGGTGTTCAGAGAAAGTATGCAGACATCCAAAGGAAGCTTTTGAAGATTGCCTTAATTTAAAATGAAACCATGCTCCAGCACTGACCTAACTGGAAAGTGGAAGCCAAGAGTTGCTGGCAGGGGCTCTCTAAGGCCCTCACTCAGTCTGAGAAGCACTGGAAAATTTTTTAATCAATAAGTCATTAGTATCCTTATAAAAGGATTTCCTGCAAACAGAATGGTCAAACTTGGGCAACTGAAACTGTCTTTACCTTAGTCACCACATTTGAGAATTACAAATGGTTGCGCAGGCAACATGTTGATCAGTTATTTGTCCTGTTCTTAGGAAAGCATTGACTGTTAGGTAAATATTCTATTTCTAGGTAAATGTTTTATTTCTAGGTAAATGTTTTATTTCTAGGTAAATGTTTTATTTCTAGGTAAATATTTTTATTTCTAGTAAATATTTTATTTCTGTGCAGATAGGCTGATGTTTGAGTTTAGGCAAAAAACCCCAACCTTGCTGCATAATTTAAATTAGCTTTTCTTTATTTCTGGATAACTAAGATTTTAAAATCTTTTCCTTATTCTAATACTGTAAGTAATACAATGATAAGGTAATGCCCAGAGATAAGTGAAAATTATCTTGGTTTGCATTACAGAAACGTTAAGGAATGAAAACAACTTTGAAATGTCACTCCAGACCTTTGAGGCTTTTCACTGACATTATTTTCAAAAATATATTTTCATTGCAGATGTGCAGTTTTCTTTTTTGTTTGGGGGTGGAGAGGAGGGCTAATCGCTCTTTCAAGTAGGATGTGATCATATTGAGGAGTCTTTATTGACAAGTTTCCAATACCTTGTTTTTTAACTGTGTGAAGTACAAGGAAATGGTTACCACGTGTTTGTGGATAGGTGCTGCTTATCTTTCTATCAGTGTTTTACCATCCTTTTTTGCAGTAGATGTTCAATCTGACATTTTTTCCTTTTCCTAAGACAATGTGGTAGTCTGAGGTTTTTCAAACAATGTAGGTCATCTACACAGGATCAAGAAAGCTATTGCCTTCTCTGGGATGGAGTGTTTATTGATCTAAAACATTTTTTCCTTCATTTCAGGTTATGTATACTTTTGATCTTAAGCTTATACTTCTAATTTTGGGTCCAAATGTGCTCCTAGTGATACAGAAGCTCATTTCTCTACAGGAGTAATTAATAACATTTTCCATCAAGAACTTTATCAAGGCAGCTTTTTTCTTCTCAAATTTCTTCTTCTGTGTGTCATAGCAATTTCAGTTATCCTAATCTAAAGACCCCAACCCAACTTGAGGGAGAGCAGCAAAGCTGGTGTGTGTTTGAGCTGTTTACGACAACCTGCCAGGCAACTTATCCTCTGAAAACGAGTATTTGTCAGGAAAAGTGTGTGTATGGGGTCAATATGGCTTGTATAGAAATAGCTGAGAAATGTGGAGGGCCTGCCAATCCAATTTGTTGGGCACGAATTATAAAAAAGTGTAATATATTCTTTTCACTTCATAGTTTAGAAGAAACAACTAACTTTTTAAGAGACCTAGATTAAAATATTTCTCATGTTTGACATAATAATAAATAAGTTTTTACTAATGTGGTTAAAATTTCTGTAGTCTGAATTTTGACATATTCATTTTGAGTTTCTTAAACTCTAAATTTTCTGTAGGTCTGCTTTCAACTTGTTTCATGTCATAAGCAAGATCTGATACAGGCGAAAATTATCCGTAGTTATTCACCTTGACAGAGATACATAAAGATACACCGAAATGTTAAATTATCAAATTGTTCATAAGAATTCTACAGCAAGTTGTATTCTAAAGTTAATTTTGTATACAACAAATCTATGTTTAAAGGGCATCATCAACACTCCTTTTTTTTAAATCCTCTTCTGTGATTCTGTTACAGTCCAAGAGTTAGAATTAACTGTGAGAACTTGCCATATATATTTACAAAGACAGGCTTTTATAAAAGGAAATCATGTTTTGCCCAATTTGTAAGAGTTCTGGTTTATTTTAGTTTGTTGATCAGTGATGCCTGTCTGTTGAAATTGTTTGATGCTATTGTGTAAAGCGTTTCTCTCCCCATTTCTCTGCAGATAATGGGCGTGGTTTGTCAATGTGTATTGGAAACACTGTCCCATACTTAGAATTCTAAGTTGCACATAACGAATATTCAAATTGTATAAGTGAACCCAAGTAAGACACTTCCTGTGGATTCACTTTTCATTATTCTAAGTTTGTAAAGCCACCTGTCTACCAACACTGGGATGGTCTCAGTTGTGGAATAATTTGGATGACATTAAAAAATTTTTTGTAAATCAAATTTGTCTGTGGTTGAACTTGATTCTTTGTTCACAAAGCCCAAGTTATCGTCTGTGTAGCACTTTTTATAGCTATAAATCAGTGTATGAGTGGGAAAGCCCTAGAGTAAACTACTTTTCAATGTCCTTTTTCTCCTCAAAAGAAACTTGTGCAACTCATGTTGAAGTTAAGCTTCTTAGGCTTGGCCTGTTTGCTGTTTCTCATCTCAGTTTCAGTTGGGAGGATAAGACTGATGGTTCCATTTGATGTAGTTTTTAAATAGTTTTCTGTTCCACAAAAGAATATTCTCTCTACTATGGAAGAAGACAGGATGCAAACAATTGAAAATCAAAAATCAAGCTGAAAATACCAATAATTGATCAAATTATGTGCTATAGAGAATTCAATTTATAGAAAAAAAGACATAAACATGTACATAAGTCTCTTCAACTGACAGAAATGAGTGAGTGAAGGAAAGAAAGCCATGGGAGAGATATCGCACAGAAAAAATACAATATGTTTGGGGAAAAAAGTCATTGCAAGTTAAAAATGTTTTAAAAGTGTTTTTTTACGCTATAGTTAATTATAGTAAAACCACATATGATTTATCATTTTCAGGCTGCTGGAAGCAGTAATTTGTGATGTCTTCTTAAAGAAAGAGTGATCTTCGTAAAACAGCAGGTTCTGCATTTGGGTTTTGATTTTTACCACAAAGCAATTTTTACAGCTCTATACATTCATGCTAGTTTCTCATTTGTAAAATCAGGACAAATATTTCTGTACTACACTGGAGATGTAATAAATATCATGGAAATTTTAGATACCGTGAGTAACATTTTTAGTGATCAATAAAGTAGTGGCTTCATTACTTTTCTTCATATCATTGTCTTTCTTGTTTGTGTTGGGGAATAACAGCAGTGATGAAGGTGTATTAAATATTGATTTCTAAATCTGTATTCTGTTCAATTTAATTATCCTGTCCCTCTTAACGGCAAATTGCAAAGTTGACTAATCAAGCTGCATTTTCGTTTAACAACGCAAGTGCCCTGTTGAGTCAGGTCAGTGTCTGTGTCCTGTCTCTGACCTTGAGACCAGGAGGTGCTATGAGCCCAGCCATCGTCTGTGTTCCATCCTCCCTATACTCCTCTGATCCTACTAATACATGTCCATAGATATCCATAGATACCTTGTCTGCTCATTTATCTGTGGCCCTGCTCAGACTGAGCTGTTACCAACTGTTTTCACAGGTTCCAGTGGCACCACTTTCCACTGTAGAAAGAAAGTAATTTTATCTGTTTAGACAATTCTTTTGCTAGTTTGTGACTTACAGTTCCAGTACTGTGGGATCTGGTGAATAAAAACAATGTATTCGCCTTTTTCACTCTTACTAAACTTTTCGGAATGTCAAGCACAGCCTCTTCAACCACTTACTCTTTGGTTCCATCTATTCTGTTGCTTTTACGATTTTAGATGAACTTGGCTGTACCTTCTGTGACTCTGCGACGTGCTCTTTGAGGTGTGGAGACAAGGACTGTACACGGGCACTTGAGATTCAGGCCCAGCAAGCTGTTACAGAGTGACGGAACAACACTTGTTTTGTGCTCATCACCTTTCCCAATGATACCCAGTATTTCAGTTATCCCTGCCCCTGGCACTTGACTACCCAAAGTTGCAGACCTGAACACTGCAATAAGAACTTAGGCTTGTTAGCTTCCAGGCTAGTTAGAAACAAGATTCTAGATTTCATTACTTTTGTTCTTCATATTGACAATATTTTGCAAATGAAGACTTCTTTGTCTTTCGCACAGTTCCATAACTAACTGTGTGACTCACATGAGACTTACCATTTTGTTCAACTCTTTAAAAGTAAGCTTTGATAATATTTCCTTGAATTTACGTTGATGCTCTGTTTTTTTACAAAGATTAATTCCCTTATATACTTTAGAAGCTAAAATTAGATGGGGGGGGTTGTTGGAGTTTTTGTTTCAGTTGGTTGGTTCATTTTGGTTGGTCAGTTGGTTTGGTTTCCTTTTTTTTTCCTGTTTGTTTGCTGTCTCCAGAATTTTTGCTCTATGCCTATCCAGAGAATTTTCTCAAGTTACACAATGTATGTTTTGAGGTAGAGGATGAACATCCATGATTTTGTTATTTGGTTTTTTGGTGTTTTTTTTTTTTTTTAAGTTAGTGAATACAACTGTAGTCTTTTAAAATGAGTGAAACAATATGAACTTAAAATAATTATTTTTCTTTCATGTCCTCCTATGAAGAGTTCAAGGGGGGGACTTTATTCAGATGTTTAGAATTTGTGGTATTTTATTTGTGGATATTTTATACTAATTTTCCATGTGATTTGAGATTACATGTTCATTTTCACATTAACTTATCAGACACCCTTGCTCTTTTTATACCATTGAAATTTATACCATTGGATAATAGAGTTTAAAAATAACTTCAGTTAAAAAAGCAGTAACTGAAAAGTGTAATGTGTTACTGTTTCTGTAACAACCTTTTTAGAGCAGAAATTAGGAGTTTAAATGTCACATATTTGAACACTTGAAACTTTTTAGAGTAAATTATGAGTACATAGTATTGAGGCATACAATCAATCTTTACTGTGCCTTAGGGTGTTTTCATGCAGCAGTTGTGTTCCCTCAGTGCATATTAATAAGTCTTTTATCTGATAAAATTTTCTTCTAATAATTGTTGAGCTTAGATTTTTGAAATTGTCATTATTTTTATTACAATATTGGTAGCAGCACAATTTTCTGTGTAAAGGAGTATTTATGGAGACTTTCATTGATGCTGGACAATTTAAATTTTTTTTAGTTTTACTAGTGATGTTAATGTTTTATTTGGAGAATGGGTATTATTTTATATTTGGTTTTTTTACAAGAGAGTTTTCGATTTTGACTTGAAAGGTAGGAAAGCTAAATCTGGGTGAAAGTCTGTATATATGCATAGGCAGTCTGATTGTATTTCATGCTTTTTTTCTAAGGGAAGGATTTAATGTATATTTAGATGAAAACTGATTTTAAAACTGCAATAGATCAAAATAAGGTGAAAGTCTGGAAGACATTATTGCTGATAATTCCAGTTTGTAGTAAATTATAAAGCATATGTACCAGCTGTAAAGAGAGATGAGTTTCTGTATCATATTTCATCTTGCCTTCCTAGATAAATGTGTAAATGAAAGGGAAACAAATTGTTTCAATATGGCAAATCTATATTATTTCTTTGGAGTGAAAATGAATGAAATTGAAATAGTTCACTCTTGGGTGAAACTAGAACCTATAAATATATTTTATCCTCTTGGTGTGGATTGACATAATGCAGATTAGTAGTATGAGAATGTTCCTCGTGTCATCAACAGTTGTCAGACATGTTCACGAGTACTGAATTATAGTAAAGTAAAAGGAGTTCACCGTACTCTCATTTAATTTATACAGAAGAGTGTGTAGTTCATCATTTTAACAGAAATTTCTGTTCACTGCTAGAAAATTTATTTTTTCAGGCTTCCTAGTCCTTTTTTATCTTTTGTACTGTGGAAACTTTGTAGTTATCAGTGCCTTGTCTGTACCATCTATGCATCGCCTGATTTCTGGGTAGATAACTGCAGGCTCTTTACCATCCTCGGGCATGTGGGCATGTGTTGGCACCATTGCATCTAACACCTAGATGGTTGCCCCACAGGTGTCTCTGGAAGAAAATATAATAATAAGGTTTGAGGTCAGTGGCATACTTAGAAAACTTTGTTTCCACAACTGACTGGCAGTCACTTGGAATTTTTGGCAGTGAGACTTCTTTGAAAGGTTCACAGTGCCATATGCAAGTTGAGCTTGTAGGGTTTGTCATAACGATGGATAAACAAGCTAGCAGGAAAAGTATCTGCAGCCACCAAAACTGCTGATGGATTATAGTGATGTAGCTAGAAAACACCTATCTTCTAGAAATTTCAGTTGTTTTCTTTCTCAATGCTGACTTGGTTGGTCTGGTTTACAAAGTTTCACAGAAACAGTCTGACAAGGATAAAAGTTTTCTGACCTCATAGCAAAGTGATTGCAGAGGCTGGTGTGAGGTAACACACATTGCCAGAGGAGGCTGATCTTGCTACATTCAACATATAATTATTAGAGAGCAGAGACCCTCTACTAGGACTTGAGAGCATGAACCTGAATGTGGTGTTTTGAATGCCCTTGAGAGGAGTCTTTTTGTATTCACTGATAGTGCTGAGAAACTATTCCCGCAATGTAGGTCCTGAAGTTGAATGCCTGCAGCTTAAATGATGTAAATAATTCCTTTTCCTTTGGGAATTGTTTCTTGTTCAGAGTCTTCATGTTATGAATGTGCATCTGATGGAAGCAATTAATACATCTTTGGAGGGATGTTAGTACAAGGGCAGGCTGCTGGTACCGTGTCTGCTTAGAAAATGACTCGTTGATTGACACTGGGGAAAAATTGCTGTTGGAAGGTATTTCAGAAATAATGCTCTGAGTTTAATTAATTGTGCATCACAACCTTTGAGTGGGTATGTTTGTATCTGATAAACTGGGGGAGAGGATGAGACTCCAGTTCATCTTTTAAATGTTTATGAATCTAGACTTCTTATTCAAAGAGCAGTGGCCAGTCTACATTTTACTGTCATTTGTTTCTGTGTTTTGATTCTTTTGTCTTTGTCATCAGAAACAAGGCAACTGAGATAAGGTACTTGAAATGTTGAGTTTTGAGGGTTTTTTTATGACAAGTCTGCCAAGTTATCACATGCTTTTAACAAATTGTTTGGACATTTCAAATTAAAGAACAATTTCTAAATTGGAATTCTCAAAAGATGCGTATTAGATGCAGTATTGGTTTGTGTCTAAAATTAATCTAAAAAGGCATTTTGCAAGTGGGAAGTTGACTGAACTTTTTATTCTGTTCTTGAAGCTTGTTTAGTATACATTTCTTCCAAAAATTATTGCTAAAGAATCCTCCAGATCATAGGCTGAGGGTAACTGCTTAAAGCAATGCATGGAATTCGAACTGTCTGCCTAGGCTGGCCCATTTGCTGTATTAACTCTGGCAAATACTGGACCTTGGTTGAAAATGTAATGCTTTGTTCGGTGTGTTCTGGGATGATTCTATGAAATGTTTATGGGAGTTGTGGAGAGTAAGAGCAGGTAGAATCATGGAATCATTTAGCTTGGAAAAGACCTCTTAAAGTTGAGTCCAACAGTTAACCCAGCACTGCCAAGTCCACCACCAAACCATGTCCCTGAGTGCCACATCTACAACATAAGTTCAGATACTGACTCAACCGCTTTGCTGGACAGCCTGTTTCAAGTACTGTTCTAGTACTGTTCTTGACCAGCCTCTTGAGTATTTGGAGGACTTAATTTATAATTTAAAAAAAAAACCAAACTAATTTTTAAATATATCTTATCTGACTATCTGCTCTTTTTGAACTTGCTTGACTCTTTTTCTCATTTTGTACTGTGGATGACCAGTGTTTGAGCCGCTCAAAAACAAACCACTAAATTTATTGAGTAGCTACATTTGAAAAAAAAAAATTACAGGGGGAAAGAGACATCTTGACACTGAAGAACATCTGTTATTTTATTATAAGATAAGCTCAGTGGTACATATTTAAAATTGCCATTTTGGTGAAATTCATAATCTGATCTTTATTATGTAGCTTTATGGCTTGTGTTCTGTACAACTGCTGTGATGCAATTTTAAAAGTTGAATATATTTGTTCTCTATTACCTAAAATGGAAATGTTTCAGTATGAAAATGTTGTAGTTGTTATATCAATTTCCTAAGTCCACGTGGGAGGAATTGCTATTGATCTAATAGATTTAATAGTTCATACTAAAAATCTATGAAATAGAAATAATATTTTGCATCTGAGTAACTGCTGAGTGTAATCCTTCAGGCAGAATTCTGAAAGCAGCTGTAAAACTGGAAAATTACCTTCTTTTCTTTTTCAGGCACAACTGCACTTGAATATCTGTGTTCATTTTAGCTTCTAGTGAATTATATCTGCATAGAGTTAAAATATGTATTATATTTCATTCAGTCAGGTAAAAATTTGTTTTCTCTATTAAAATTAGGAACTGTAGACAGTTACCATGGAAATTACTTGAAGTAGTTGTAGTGCTTTATAGAAAACAGAGGTCACCACAGTAGTCACAAACAACAGAGTGCTTTTGTAAGAGGTGCATAGGATCAGGCTAATAGAAAGTGACTAAGCTCTTTAGTGATGTCTGCAGCATTTTTCTTATTTCTAGTAGCCTTTCTAAAGGAGAGAAGAGTTGTTTCTGGGGTCCTCTGAATATCATCTGGTTTGCGTCCTTCCACAGTTTGCTTCTTCTCTTTCCGACTTCTGGTTTTCAGAATCCATCAGTGCTGTTTCAATGCTGGCTGGAAGACATGACTTGACAGTACTGTGGAGCTTTCCTACCATCTAGTCTTTTAAAGAGAACTTTTTTGTTGACCGTGTAGTTATCTTGCTTTATGGGTCAAGAAGGTGATGTATTAATGTGTCAGTTCTTCAGGTATTCGTAAGCTCTAGCCCAGTTAATACAGTGGTTTCATGGAAGGTGTCTAAAGTACTCATACACTGAGCAAGCAAAAGTTCCATGAGGATGGAATAGACTAATGTGTCTCATCTTAGTGATGCAAAATTTGTCATAGAAGAGATATAGATACAAATTAGCGTCACTCAAGGGAAAGAAATACATTTTTTGTTGTTTATATTTTCTTGTGCATGGTGCTTAAGGTGTTCAGACAGTGCTTTAAAGTGGACATATTCCATAATAATTATAGACAAATGTTTTCAAAGTTCTACTTAAGACATATGGAAGATACAGTGGGTATCTAAAATAAAGCAGTAAACACCAATATCAAGAACAAAAATGGAGAATTCGTATCCAGATATTCTGAAATATGCTTGTGTTTTTCAAAAAGGCCCAGGGGGAGGGCAGTCTTAAAAATAAAGTTGTAAATTTTACTCTTTGCAGAATTATGGCTGCACTTCAGTGCTAGAAGAATTGTTATTTATAGTGGCAACAACATTAGAGTTTTAATGAAGAGTAATTTATTCCGCTGACACTGTAGTAATTTTTGTGTCCTGTTTTCTAGAATGCAGTTTCTGATGATTTCCAAAAGTATAAATGGAGCAAGTGCCTGCTCTCTGGCATGCTTGGTCATCTGCAGCTAGAAGGTGCATTTCCTTTTGACTCTGCATTCCTCCTTCCAGTTTCTGTTGAGCAGGTTAAATGCAGAATTTCATTTGCACATTAACAATATCTTGATGCTCACATTCCTCCTCTATATTTTTTGAGATCTTTGTAATTAGAAAAGCTGTCAATTTCTTATTTAATCCTTTAAATTCTTTTCCAGGCCAGGGCTGAATTATAGGTGATACATTCTAGTTCAGAAAACCAGGTGTTAAGACAGCTGGTTTCTTGGCCTAGTGACTAGCACACATCTCTCATATGCTGTACTTCCACTACTTTGTCTTCCTTCAGAAGGTTTTAATTGTAATGGTCCTGCTGGTCTTCTTCTGCCCTGAGCTCAAGGTTGGCACTGAGATGGGGATTTTTGAGGCTGACTCTCACCTTCCTCTCTTAACCTCATATGCATACACTAGGAGGTTGTACTCCTGTGCTGAGCATGTGGGAAATTGCTGGTCTCTTACTGAAAGAAAAACAATTTGCTGCATTAGATGTAGACAAGAGCTCAAAGAATCAAGCTTGATCCCTCATTTGCTTTATTCCCCCACTTTTTTTACAGTGGTAGAGATGCATGGTGCAGTCATCAAATTTTTTGAGTCATGACATATGTTCCACTGGCTGTGGATGCTTGACAGCAGAATCATACCTCTTTTGTGAGTGAAGAATAGTTCTTGTTCATATGTGCAGTAATTAACCAGGAAAGCACACTCTTAGACTAAGTATGAATATGCTCTTCACCCCTAGCACAGTCCCCTGATGTCTGTTTGCATGCCAGTCATCAGTCAAGTGGGAAAGTGCATGTCTAGTCAATCCCTGGAGCAGGCTGAGCTGCTCTCTTCCTTCTCTCCAGTGCTCCTGGTAGGGTTTCTGTATTTTGTCACATCAATCTTTTTCTTCTGTGTTTTTGATGGTCTTAAGTCCCTGCTGATCTAATGCCAGATAGTAACAGTTTAAAGCTATCTTACTTTTGTGCCTTTCCTTTGTTTTTAGTTTACCCTGCATGGCTTAATTGCTTAAACTTGTAGACAGAGATGGTAAAGACAGCCAAAAGTCATCACTGATTTCTCTCAGTAAAACTGAGACGTGGGTCATACTGCAGGAAGACGGGAGGAAAGAATGAAGAGTAAAAGTTTCATACTTGGCCTGGGAAAGGCCTTAATTCCTCACTGGAATCAGCTGTTCTTATTTTGGGAGCATCTTCCTGGCCTGAACTGGAGGAAACCTAGAAAAATTTGGACAGCCATGCTACAACAGCTTGTAGATACTGTGTTAAGGTAAAATAGTGTCAACAGAATTAGAAGGAATGTTTTGTTCATTTGAAAATGACATGATATTTGTGCTAGATAAGATTTGGAACTGTTTCAGTAAATGAAATGGCATATATGTGGCAGGTAGTCAAGATTATTTGTAAAGATTTTTTGCGCATCTTTGTATAACATAATTGGGCTAAACATAAATGCAGGATTTTAAAGTACTTGTTGATGTCACTCTGATTTATTCTTGAAAATTTCTGTCAGAAAACCAGCCTGATAATCACTGTATTTAAGTGGAAACAAATTTTGCACCATTTTCTTTCTTGATCCAAATTTTATAGCTCTTTCTTAAAATGAAAAAAAAACCTATTTCATCCTATTTAAAGGCAGTTGGCATTCTCCAGACTTTCTTTATAGTACAGTATAAGCCTGATTGGGGGATTACATTAGTTCTTAAGAACTATGTAGCTTGTGAGTCTCAGAAGAGACTAGAGAGGTTTAGAAAGCCTGATCAGAAGAGAAGAATAGTAGGAGGATAAGCTTTTAAAGTAAAGAAAACCTTTTAAACTGAGGGCATTAGGCAAAGGGCAAAGTAAGCTATATATGGAAGATAGGATTAGGTACGAGTGTCATGTGCAAAATATAGCAATGTGGCCATGCAAGGCAAGCCTATAGAAGCTTAGGAAAGATGAACAAACTTGAAATTTGTCATTCTGCCTTGAAAGTATGTTTGTTTCTAATAATTAGTGTCGTAAACCTTTGAAACGGTTTGAAGTAGCCCATAGATGTATCTAAAACTTAATGGACGAAATAGTCCCAATGCCTATTCTTTAGTCCTGTAATGATCCTTTACACCTTGACCACATCCATCCTATAAAACTCCTTTCAGCTTACAGAGTGTATTGACTGTCCTCGTTGCCCTTGGATTGAATAGCTTCTGGCCCATGTGGACCCTCACTCAAGTAGTGCTTGAGAAGAGAGTGCCAGTTGGGCTGGGCTGACATTATGCCAGAGAGAGGTGTAGCACTGTAATAGTGCAGGCATTATGTCTGCTTCCATTTTCAGATGATCTTAACAACGAGTGGTGTAGCCAAATAATCTTGAGACTGAATTCTGGTAGAGTTTTTCCTGTGCTTTTGTGCAGAGTTTTTGCTGTGCAGAACGGGGGAACAGCTTGGCGGTAGCAGATCTAAAATGTGGGCCATCAGATCTAGTGAGGGCATGGTTTCTGTTTGCTTGAACAGAGTGTTTTGCAGAGTGTAAAAGCTCTTTGCATTGTTTAACTTGTTAAATGATTAATTTGGAGAACTTGTGTTGTCATTTTTCTGACATGTCAAGAGTACTTCAGTCTGAGCAGTTTTATGACACAAGATACCTGTGAGCTGTATAGAAATGTTTATTTTCTGTTCTGATACCAAGTGAAGTAATAAAGAATGTTGCTGATAATTTCTTTAGGTTTAGTAGAGTGCATTGCTAATATTTTTTTTTATATAGGTCATCGTAAAAGATTCCTTTAGCTTGTGGTGGTCCTTTTGTGAGTGAGAAAAATAAAACTAAAAGAAATTGGCTTATCTGCTTTTGTTTACGGAACTAATTAAAGTTGCCAAGTTTTATTTTTAGTACTTGAAGGATTTGGATGGTATTTATTAAATGGTTTCAATGAGTATTAGTAGCTGGATTTTTAGTAGGATATAAGATGCATAAGTGAGTGAAGCAAAACATGTATTCAGCAATTACCAAATTCAAGATCACTTTGTGTCTGCAGCATGTAGGGAATAAGAAGTGCAATGTCAGTTACTCTTACACAGAGTGTTTATCCTCTGGCTCAAGTTGAGATTTAATATTTTTAAATTTTATGTTTTTATCTTCTATGGCATTGTCTTAATCCCAAGTTGTCTAGCATCTCTGGACTTCTTTTAGAATGATGGAATGAGTGATAAACCTGCAGAGTTCTAATATCCTCTCAGGGGGATAGTGAAGCATGAGACTTACTACCTCTACAGAATGAGGAACCTTGTTGGTAGCATATTTCAGTGATGGAGTTAATATTCAGTTAAATACAGGAGGAAGAGGAGCAATAGTGCACGGGAAGGAGGAGTGAAAAAATAAGTGGTATCTTTTTAGAAGTCTGCCTTATTGCTGCCTACATTGCTCCTTTGGGATTTTTCTGCTGAGAGCAAGAAAAACAGCAGGCTCTTCTTGAAAAACAAGAGATGAAATTACCGCCATAAATTTTTACTTTTTTCTGTGGTGTAAAAGCTTTATTTAGATGGGGAGGGTTTATTACCAGTGTTTTCCTGGCATGCCTAGGTTCAATTGATTTCAGATGACAAGCTCCAAGGTTTTCTTCCTCTCCTAGCTCACAACCCCCACTTCCCAATGTGTGCAAAGTACAGTTTGTTATTGGTTTGCCTTGGGCTCTGGAGACCTCATTAAGAGCCAAAAAAAGGGGTTTCTGTCTCTGCTGTTGGACGCCTTTCTGTTTTCTGCTGAACTGGAGCCATTTGCATTCTCACATGGAAAGGAATGCAAAGACCAAAGGAGGAAAACTGTTAGGTTTATATTGCTTGCCTGTTGATAAAAACGGTGATAAGAGGTTAAAAAACTGTTTCTTAGGTTCTAGTGTTATACTAAAATTTGCAATGCCGAGTCATATCAGCATTGCAAAAAGAATGTGAGCAGGAAATCTGAAGTTATTTTTTGTTCGGACAGTTTATATGCGGAGTGTCCATTGGTTTGATGGTAAGGAAAGATGCCAGCAAAATACCACTTTTAGTCACAGCTCTGAGGTACCATGCTAACTTTTCAAATTTGCATTCCTATTAAAATGCTCTAAGAAGCATTTTGGAAGCAAGAGACTGGGCTTTTTAGTCTGCACAGTACTTCAAGACATTATATTGGAGCAGTGACCATATAAGAACTATCATGGAAGTGCAGTCTATTTTCATAGCAAAAGTCAATATGCCTGTGAGAAACTATTTGTTCTATCCTTACAGTGATTTTAAGGTTTAACATGAAATGTACACAGTCACATCTTTCTTTGACTAGCAAACAAAACTGTGCCTTATGTATTTAACCCCATGTAGGGTACTGAATTCTGATTTAAAGCATTCTTACTGATGTAATATAAAGTAGAGTTCAGTAAAACTGATTTTCTTATATAAACAGTGATTCTCTTACTATTTTTCTCTCGTGTTGCATTGTAGTAAAATAGTGTGTAGCAACTGTGGAATTGATTATGCCTTTAGTGTCTTCACGGTATTTGACAGTGTTTTCAGTGGCAGTGTAAAGACACATGCGCACACACTTTTATGTGTATATGTACAAAGACACACACATGGACCTATTTAGAAGATGTTAAGCCTACTCTCTAAATAAAGTTCCTTTACAAATGTAGTGAATAATTGTTTTAATTCCACATTGTATGCTGATGTAATACTCAGTTTATACATGTAAAGCAACATAAAATTCAAAATGAGGCATACAATTAAGATGAAACTGGGAATGTTAACTGTCTAGGTAGATGCCACATGTAATAATATTTTAAAACAAATGTTTTTATATTACAAAATATCTTAAAATTGTTCTATCAAGAGGGTTGTACATATAGGAACTAAAATTTCTTTGTTAAATAAAATAAGAAATTCAGAATAAAGTGTTGATAAATTTCCTTTCCCGAATTATCGCTTCTGAAAACAACTGCAGTCTTCATAAGCATATACTCTTTAAAATAAATTCAAAGATCAAAAATGATTCAGAAAGTCTTTTGATTTAGAATAAATGTATGACAGCCTGAAATAAAAATATTTTATGTTAAGTTTTAAAAAGGGATAACATGAATTTTTATGGTGTCAAAAAGCCCACTCTCATTTTATGTAGGATGCTCCAACATTTTTTAGTTAGAAAATGAAAGCTATATGGTACAAATTGTTCTAACAGAGACTAGATAATAGGAAAAGTTCTTTATGGGGAAGCAGTTCTTGTTTTAAACTTGCGTGTGATAATGATCAGTATTTTATCATATTGTGGAATTAAGGGTTTTTATTAGATTCCTGGAATTCTGCAAGTTTTAAAGCATCAGTGTGCATTTGTGGTACAACCCTTAAAGGACTGAGCTGTACCTCTGAAGCTTTTGGGAGCAATGAGTTCCTACAGAAATCATGATGCTGTTCTCGGCAGAGTTCTCTGGCATTCTGAACACCAGTTAGACACTGGTACGTTCAAGGTCTGGTTTTGTATCTGTGTTGTTTTCCAGAAGTTGTGAAATACTTATGTGCCAGAAATACCTGTTTATCACCAGGATACCTTTTCAAAACAATAAATATGCACCTTTAACTTCAGTAAATAAATTTAGGAAAAGCTAACAGGAGCTGCTAATAAAATCGACAGGAGTCTTAAGAAGGGTGTTGAGAGTTCCTGTATTCCAACAGGAGCTGCTTACTCCTAGTTAACCCAAAGAGCTTTAAACAGTAATAATAATAATAAAAAATGAAAAGTTAAGAAAAATTCTGATTTATTAGGATTTGTTTATCTAGTCTCTGGGTAACTCATCAGCTGGTAAGAGAAGTCAGTGATGTTTCAGAGCTTGTATGTATAAATTTTTGACATGCAAAGGAGCTAACCCAGCTGAGGGCTTTCCAGAGGGCTGCACGTTCCCCCAGCACTAGGCGATTTCTTGGATGTAGGCATTTTGGATTGCTTTCTTGGAGCAAGATCAATATTTAGATACATAAGTTCTTTTTACCTGCTGGAGTCTTTTGAATCCATGGCCCTTGAGTTTGCTTTGATCAGAGCCTGTTCAGACCTTTCTGTCAGCAGTTCAATCCACCATTTGCTCCCAGCTGGTGGCAAGCCTGGTGAGCCTGTCTAGGGACGCGTCACACCAAACAGTGGATCCCTAGTTCTCTTGTCAGAGGTTTGGGTATGAGAAAGTAAGTAGGCCCAAATGTACTTAAATAATTAAAATGTTTTTAAATTCATTTTATTGTGTAAAAATCTTGTCTAGAAAGCATAATTTTGCATGTGATAATTAATGCTTAAGAATGGGCCTTTTAAGCAAGAAGGAACCAAAAAATGTGGTAAATTTCTACAACTCCTAGATTCTGACTATAATGCTAATCCTTTCTAACCTAATCCTTGCATTTTCTTGGGGGAAAAAAAAATCCCTGCCTGTCTTAGGGTTTTTAATCTTGCTTTGCCATTTCTGTATTGGAAGTCAGGTGCTCATCGTATTTTTTAATGATTATTTTTTATACAATGCAGCTTCATTTTTAATGGCTCAGAATTGTTGTAGACAGTTTTAAGAGTATTTACAATTTTGTCGTGAAAATGGATTAGCCAGTCTTTAGACTGTGCTTATTCTATAGCTAGAATGAAGGTAGTGTTTGACCAATATCCCAGAAAAGATGCTCGTTCCCTGAAAGTAAAGCTGAAGTAGGTTTGAGCTGCAGTTCTGGCATAAAGTGGGAATTTAGGAACCAGTATGATCCAGGTCATTAAATAATAAGGCATGGTTTGTTCCATTTCAAACACAGTTGAGTTTCAGATTAATGTATTTAATGAACATGAAAATGATTTGATCTACATTTGAACTGTAAAATAGAGGAGTGTTTGCTTTTATCCCACATATTAAAGGAAATCTGCACTGTTGGACATAAGGATCCCACTGAAAATTTGCTGTTAGAAGAAGAGGTAGCGAGTGAGCTGATTGAAAGCAGCTGTAATTCCTCTGTACATCTTGCAGAAACCAGCCTCATGTTTTTGTTCCCAGGTGATGGATGAGTGAATTTGGGTTGGCATGTGCAAAGCTAATATTAATCTTAAAATAAAATTACTTACTTCAAAAAATACAACAGAAAATATTATGGCTTACATCATTTTTATGCAGATTAATGGATATAGACGAGTTTTGTCTTCATATGCATTAGGTATAATTTATTATGTATAAAATACAACTTGGCTACATGTGTGGGTATCCAAATCTTCATTTGTAACCTATGAGTCATCAGCTTTATGAAAATATGCTTCAGAAAAAAGTATATATGCAGACTATAGAAACTGCTTTCAAGCAGTTCAAAGTGTTTTGTATTTACAGGCTATGCTTGAAGTCAGAGAAAATAAATGGAGAGCTATGCAAATGCGTTCTGGTTTGTTGTTCCTGGAATATCCAGCATAGATAGAAATTAAAAGGCATAATTTAGAGGAAAATGAAATGTTATTAGATTCAGCATTGATAGTCTTCACAAAGATTTTATTTGAAGCATTACACAAGAATAAGTGGCACGTGAGGGATTGAAAAAACCCCCCAAATCACACAACTAACAAAACCCACAACAAACCTAAGCACTTTAGACAGACTCCAAAGTAAGAAGCATATGTATAGTCATGTGAAATTTTTATAATTTAAATGATAAATCCTTTAGTCAGATAGAATTGTTACAGAGACTTAGTTGACTTGAATACCTTTTACCTCTAGAGCGTGCTGTGCAATAACTAAAATTTTTTCTCTCCAGAAAAAGAATCTCCAGTTGCGTCTTTCCTTCTTCATATTAAACAGATAAATTATTGATATTTTTCAAATGGCAAATTAATTTACACTTAACATGCAGGATTTAACTGTAGAAACTTGTTTGAGTGACAGTAATGGCTTCATTGCAAGTTATTTAAATTTTAAGGTTATAATTTACTCAAATTCATCTAATTCCATATTTGACTAAATCAAAACAAAATGCTGCTAACATTTTTAGCATTAATTTAATGTCATAGGTAAAAAAAAAAAAAAAAACACAAAAAAACCTACTCTAAGTCTTTCTGAATCTTATTTTGCAGTCAGGTTCATGAGAAGTTACTTGAAAAGAAAGTTGGAAGAAAAATGTAATTTTGAAGATTTGATTTTTTAAAATTAATAATTTCTCAATTTATCTATTCTTTTGTTTCCTTCTCTTCAGTTTTATAGTTCTTTATAATTCTTCCCGTGTTTCTTTTTTAATAGACCTACAGACAAGGTTTGAAGTGCTGATTGTAGTGCTGAATGTAGATACTGTGTCTAGCAAATCTTGATTTTGAAAACTATTTGTATAGGCTTTTTTTAATTGGTATGTTGAGCAGAAGTGAATGTTGTATTTGCTGAAATTATAACATCAGTGTCATTGCCAAACCAGGGACTAAAGCATGCACTTTACTTGGCGATGGTAGTATTTCAATTTCTGAAGTTAAAACCTTGGCATTCAGGCTGAGAGATGTCATCAGCTAAAAAATGTGTACAAAAGTACTTTATTGTGCAGTTTTTAAAGGTCTGAGTTTACAGAAATTAGACAACTGCTAGAAAGCTGTAAGAGTCTTGGCTGCTTTTCGGTTTTGGATTTCAACAGCTTACATTGTGTGTGCCCTCAGTAGTACAGTATTTTGTTATCAGGAGTCCATGGCTATAGCAGTTGGAAAAAAACTGCCTCCCCCCCTCCCCCACCTCATCAAAACATTGGCAAAAACCTCTGCATAAGGTCTATTTCAGTTTTGATTACTGTTAAAATTGTGGCAATCAGGATTCTTTCAAATTCCCCTTTACTAAAGTTCCCTTTAGAGTCTTCACTAATAATCTTTAGTCTAGGTGAGGAATAGCAGTGGTTGGTACAGCCACTTGATCCAATTTTCCAGATGCTCAGGGCACTTCAATAGGCACATGTGTTTCTTGTCACATCCAGAAACAATGAGAAACAATGTGAGAAAGCTTAAGACAAGAGTGAGAAATGAAAGTAAGAGTGAATGTGTCTTCCCATAAACAGGCACACAATAAAAAGCTCAGTTCAGCCCGTTATGATTATGTATTGAATGCATTTCTTACTGAGCCGTGGACTTCCCAATTTTACTATCATCTCTGACAACTGTGGAGTTATTTTAGTGTGAATTTTCATACGTACTAATAGGTGACATACAGGTTGTTTGGTAGGAAATACAGCATTATCGTAGTTTGACGAATAAGCTGTAAATTGTGGTGTAAGACCGTCGTAACATTTCCTAAAGTGATTTTATATTTTAATAAGACCTGAAATGGTATTGCCTGAATATGAACAATTGTGTCTTGGGGAAAGAACTAATGAATGTTGCCACTAAATTTTTGGCAAAGGATAGTTTTCTTAGTTAAACATCTCTTTAGTCACGTATTTTAATGTTTTGTATGTGTTTCATTGCTTTGGATACATTTCTGTTGCAATTTGTCTCATGCTGGCTGAATGCCAGGTGCCCACCCAGCCGCTCTATCATTCCCTTCCCAGCTGGACAGGGGAGAGAATAAGGGTGGAAACAAAAGAACCAGCACAAATCGTGGGTTGCGATAAGGCAGTTTATATTTATACAGAAAGCAAAAGCAAAAGCAGGGCGCGCGCACGCAAAGCAGAAGCAGCAACTAATCTCTACTTCCCATACGCAGTGATGCAGGCCATGTCTGAGAAGCAGGGTCCCTAATCGTGTTAGCAAGCAGCCATCGGAGACAATGAGTGCCTCCCCTTCCTGCTTCTTGCCCCAGCTTTTATATCTGGGTTGACATCATATGGTATGGAATATCCCCTTGGCCAGTGTGGGTCAGTTGGCCTATTTGTGTCCCCTCCCAGGATCTTGCCCTTGACTGAACAGTGAGTGCTGCACTCAGTGGTAGCCAAAATATGGGTGTGTTATCGACACCAATGCAGAGCACAGCGAGGGCTCCTATGGGGAAACAAATTCTGGCTCAGCCAGACCTACCACAGAAATGCATGCTTTGTTTCTTTTTTTAAGAAAAGAACATCACATGTATCTGCAAAACAGTGCTTGTACCTAGGATTCTGATACGTAGACTTTAAAAAACTCTTAGTAATTTTTTATATATAATGTTTGATTGGTAAGGTAAACATAAAATGACCATTAGTTGTTGAAGCATTTATTTCTTGGTTTTCTTCTGTTTCGTTTTTAGCTGAAACATTAAATGGCTGTCAGTGTGGGCCATTATCTAGTGTACTGTTTATTCTGCTTTTAACTAAATGCTTGTATTTTAAAATTTATGTTCATGTCAGAAAAGTTTGCAATTACTGCTGGAAGAGATGAGCATATTTTAGTTTTCATGGCTGAATTTGTCTTCTATTCCTTGGTGCTTGAGAGCCTGTAGTTTCACAAACTTAGAAGAAAAATATGCAGTAATAAGTGAAGAAAAGAAAAAAGAAAAATATTAAGGAATTCCATGGTAATTTAAACATCAACACACTTTATGTAGGGGAAATTAGAGACAGAGGGAGGAGGAAATTAGGAGAGAGGAATCTAGTTTCCCAGGACTGTCTTAAACTGGGAGAGAGGCAAAAAAAATCATATTATGTACGTTAGGATTGAAGTGAAAAAAATCCCTGAGTCACATAAATTAGTTAGGAGAAACTCTGTCAAGTTGTTTTATGTGGTCCTGGAAGACACCAAATCCCTGAAATTAAGGGTCTGCCACCCCAAACACCTGACAGTTCTACACCACATACTTTTTTTCTATTTTTCATTAAGTGATTGGCAAGAACTGAAGTGTTGCATAGCGGTTTTTAGAAGTTAAACTCCCAGTGCACATCTAAAAGACATTTATGTGATCTAGTTTTATGGGCTTGATTCCGCCTGAGAGCCTAAATACCATTAGAGCCTTTTCTTAAAAAAATTGCCATTTTGCTGATTAGTTTCCATGTGATATATCAGGTTGAAAAGCTGATTGAGGACTTTTCATTAACCATACTCTCCTCCTTATTTATCTGCTTCCTTATCTTGCAATACAATATGACTTCATAAGAATGGCAGTAATAAAAGATTTTTCTCCAGGACAAGCTTCTGAAGCGTTTAGGATAGGCAAGTCACAGCTACTTCCATCCTGCTCACGTTTTCATACTTCCTGTGCTGTTTGTAAGTCAAGGGAAACTGCTTTTGCTTTTTGTAGTCTGAGTGGTGTCTCCTGAGCCTGCTTTATGACAACAGCCTAACTATATTCTGAGTTTGGCATTATTGTAGGTGAACTTTTATGTTTACATAAAAATTTAAGGGTTAACATGGCACATGCATTGACAAAAGAAAAACTGAGTCACTTGCTGCATAATGTAATGGAAATAGTTTATATGTGAAGTCAGTCAAAATAGAGTTTTACTTTAGGTATACCTGAAGGGATTCAACCCCCTGAAATAAAGGCAAAACATCTTATATTCTTGTGACTTGAGCAATTGATGACAAGGGAAGTTCTGTGTACTCTGTGTTACTTGGTTCAACCTGAAAGTTGCTTGTCTTTCTTAGTCTCCCATTCCTCATGGTTTTTATTGTTGTGACTAATACCTTAAATAATAGTTGTCTGACTGTTTCTTTATCTCAAAAGGTTATGGCACTAGAGAATCTTCTTTTTTTCCCATGATGTGTTGACGTATTTTCATATATGATAGAGAGGAACAGATGGGGGAAAAATGTATTTGGAAGTATATTTTGACAAAAATTTTGGTTTAAGCAACAAGCCTGTCCAATTGTAATGCTGTTAAACTGTATCCTGTAGTGCTTGTAGTAAGTTTGCTTTAGTGATCCCTTGTGGCCTCCCTTTCTTTGCTCTGTTGACTAGACGGCAAGGAATGAAATACTTGACTTTCACAGGCTCTTGTCCTTGCCGTTGCAGAACAACCTGACTAGCCAGGCAATATCCTGTCTCTGAGTGGTAGGTTGGAAATTATGTATCAGGAGGTAACACAAAAATTTTGGTCTGTTTGGCCGTGCAATAATCTACTGATAAACTGATTTTTTTTTTCCTGTCGTGATTTAGGGGTTAGGATATGCATCGACGTGTGAACAGCACTTAGATTTTTGACTCTCTCAATCAGTATTTTTAAAATGGGATTTTATTAAGATTTCTAGAAATTATTATGTCTTGTATTGATAGTTTGAACAAATTTAGTGTGCTTCATTTTCACTTGTCTTAAAATATTTTGCTTTCCAACTGTACTGACTTGATACTTTTTTTTCAGATGAAGATGCACGTAATACAAGTGGTCCTACCACTTACTATCATACAGTTTCATTTTGATTCTTAGTAATTCATAGCCTAATAGCAGAGTGGGTGGATATGAGTTAAAATATCAGTATCGTAAGCATGAAGTTAGGATTTTTATTTCGGGGTGGTAGTGTTTTTCTGCCTTTATTTTGCAGTTTATTATTAGCAACATGGATAATGTTTAATGGTAAGTATTTTGAAGATTGTTGCCTTCACAAGCATGTATATTCATTTAAAATACAGGAGAATATTCAACACAAAGGGAATGTAAAAATCAAACTAAGAAAATCTCACTTTTCCATATGTGAAGTGTTTATGTGCATAAGTAAATTAAAAAGAAGAAAAATCAAAACTGGGACTTCTAATTATGCCACATTTATGTTTATAGCTGGTAGCACCTTCATTTTGCTTGAACTTTAGTAATTAAGTAAGGCACTTGTTTGGAAAAGGCTGGGAGGGAGTAGACTCAAGATTCATCTGATTGACTTGCCCTCTGTCTCCCTCATCCAGTTGATTTTTAAAATAGCACCAGAAATTCTTGAATGTTAGCTTTCCTCTGTTGGCAGCAAATACCTGTGAAACTTGCTGGGTGTCCCATTCACCTGTACTGCTAATGGGGTAGAGAATGAGTATCTGCTGCTGTTCTTAGTTGTTCTCGGTTAACTTTAATTAATAAGCCTGCATGACAAACATGTATGCTGTTGTCATCTGAATGGATGAAAGTGTTATATCGCATGATAGACAGACATACTGACTTTAAAAGTCAGAAATTATTATTTAATTTTTGTCTTTGCCAAGTTGCAAATCCAGTAATTGGATGTTTAGAAAGGCCAAAGTCAAGATGTCATGTATAAGCTTACTTGTGATCCTTATGTTTATAATACAGTATTATAGTTACCATTTCACGTTGATCTCAGTTTACAATTCCGAATGCTGAGTGAAGCCACAGGCTTTACTTGATGGGTGCTTGAGAAGAGCCTGTTTTCCTTGAGGTTTTGAGTGTCACATTAGCACCGCAGCCTGTGAAGGGACTGTGCCCTGTTCTATAGTGCAGCATTGAATATACAACTTTCCTCTATTATGTCCTTTACCCTTGTTGATGTTTTACTCTGTACTTTCATCCTCAGCAATAGTGCAGCAGGCGTTCCGCGATCAGTCTTATGCTTTTTTTAACATGCTAGCCTTATTTCTCAGCTCCTACTGTATGCATACATCAATTGCTGACTTGTATTTTACTTTGAGGATTTAGGGAGTATACATCAGATTTGGACACATGAATTGTTCTCTCCTTGGGATAAACCTGGTTAACCTAGCAGGCTCAAAATCACACTTCAAGCACCTAATTATCCCTTCCAACTGGGGAAAAACATGCTTTGTGTGGCATTGTATATAATTAGAGTCTTAACAGGTTTTAGTTCAATTTTAAAAATATGGTGAAAAAGCATAGTGGAGAGTGTGATATTTACTGATTTACATGTGTATGTGTAATGTTACGACTTCCCAAAGCTTTATGGAATATCTTGATAAATGAAATGAATAGTAGATATAAAGGAAACCAGTGACTGAAAGTATCCTAAATTAAATAATCCAGGCTTCATTCAGTTAAAACTACAACTTTAAATTTCTGTTTGTATTTTAGGTATTTTGTTAGATGTTTTATTTGATGCAGATGCCATACAAGTTTCTAAACCTTACAACTGTTTTGCAATTGCCTTTGTGGTCCCCAAGGCACTTCTAAATTTGACTTCTATTAATTTATATATTCTAGCAATATAGAATTTTATAGAGATTACTATAGGTTCTATATAATACATTAATTTATGTCTAAAATTTAACTTACTTCTATTTAACTGAATGTCCTTTCACTCTGGATTTTGAATTGTTGCCCATTGACATTTTAGCTGCTCTCACTGGGGACCAGGAGAGCTATAAATGCTTTCAAAAGGTGAAATAAGTGAGTGAGAGTACTGGTTCAGTTTGATGCTAATATTAGCTTAGCTTTGGCTGTGCTACTGGAGTTTTTTGAATTTTGAATGACTCGTATTTCCATCTTGGATTTTTTCTGTGAAGATTTGTACACAAGTTAAAACAATAGCTAAACTCCTATCTCCTAGGTAATGGTAGTTGACAGGGTGGTTATCACAGTTTGGACTCGATGATATTTTCCAACCTAAATGATTCTGTGATTTTGTGAACTCAGAGCTCTGCCCGTGAGAGTACTGTGTTACCTGTCTTAGCACAGAAGCAAGTGGTTGAAGCACATGGATCATGTGTCCTAAGAAGAGGGAAACTGAGAAGTAGAAGCACTTCAGGCTCCATGGAGGAAGGTGGGTTGGGTAGGAGTGGAGAATTGGTGTGTATGTTGTCTCTGGATTGTGGAACATAAGGAAGAGTTTTAGTTGGATACACTGAGGTGTGTGGGCATCAGATGCATGGGAATCTTTCAGATGAGGATGCAGGGCTTACAGGATTTCGATGTGTAATGCAGTGATTTAATGGTTCTCTTCTCTGTTATTTCCAGACTGAGGTGGTACTAAGCCATAGCAGAAGTTACTTTTTCTCGGGTTATGCCAGGTCTATACACAGTTTGTACAATAAAGATAGTAAATGATAATTTGTTGTGGTTTAAACTAACTTTCATAAAACATGACATATTGGAAGAACCTACTTTGCATCTGTTGAGCCAGAAAAAGTGCAAATAAAGTGACATAACATTGCTAATACTTGTAGTCTTCATTATTTAACTCTCAACAAGAATGACAGGTAAATATGAGAAGTACGTCATGAATAGAAGGTTCCACTATTGCCAGCAATTTTGTGCACGAGAAAAGAGAGTGTAGGTCTGCTGGAAAATTACCTGAATTTTAAGTGACAAGTAGCTATGGCTATTAAATGTAACAGGGAAAGAAAACATTTGCTTTCAGGAATCTGGCCACATTTCTACACTTTATTTATTTTTTTTTTCCTGGTAGAAATTTGGCAGTACCCGTCTATGGTAGTGTGTATCTTGTAAGCAGCATTTTCTCTTTCTGGCACAGATTTTGTATGCTGTAGCACAGTATACCACAGTATACTTTGTGGGATGTGATGTAGTATGAGGGGTGTAAAAGAACTTCTGCTCAGGATACACATCATGGGAATGGCCCAGGAGAACTGCAGAGCTGAGTCAATGTAACTGTGAGAGAGCTGTAGGTATTAGTTAAGGATCTTAAATCACCACAATGACTGTCATGTAGAAACAGAACAGCCTTCAATTGCTTTTGCTTAACCTTACAAGTAAATTTTAGTGGCTAATTTGAGTCTTTAACACGTTGCAATATAAATACAGCACCGTCAAACCTTTGAAAAGGAAGCATTGTTTTCCTGCTATATGAAGAATCATAGAATGGTTCAGTTTGGAATGGACCATAAAGATCATCTAGTTACCCCTGCCATAGACTAGACTGGGCTGCTCGGAGCACCATCCAACCTGGCATTGAACACTTCCAGGAATGGGTGTATTGTACTAATTCCCTAACAGCATTTTGGCGGTGCAGTTACACCTGTTCTGCAGTTTTCCCCTGGTATAGATATGTTGGTCCGAGGTGTTGTTTGCGTTTGGTTTTATTTTTTTCTGTATGCTGACATGGATATACAAAAGATTTGTTATAGTGCTGGTGAAGATAATGTGATAGCAAACAAAGGATACTCCATTCCCTTTCAGAATATTATTTTTACTTTTCCTGAATTCCTTGTAGTTGGAAAACTTCTACTGAATTATTTTCCATTTGAAATTTTTGTTAACAATAAGAATAATGCTGCAGTTTTAAACACATTTTAAAGTTTACGCTTTGAATACTAGGAGTTGGGTTTATTGCATAGATGATATTAAAAGAGTAGAAGCATTATGTATAAAATAAAATGTAACATGGTGAACTTGAGATTTGTTTTGTGTGTTGCAGACCCTGGCTACATCTGCTGAAGTATCCAATTACTTCAGAAAAAAGAAGGATAAATCTGTTTAATGAAGTTCTGCCTATTTTCTGAAAGATGGTTTTAAGAGATTTTCTTATGGGCTTTTAATTGACATTGATACTTTCATAATCAAATGTATCCTATGAAAAATATTCTTTCCATGTGATATTCCTGGTTCAGAATCAATGTGGTGAATAAAGAATTTGATTGAAAATAGACTTCATAGCTGTCTCTTGCCAGAAGGTATCCATTTTAACTTAAAAATAAAACTGATTTCAATATATTTGCAAAGTTAGGCATTTAGACTTACTGTGCAAGCTCTGTAGCTATTTTCCGTCTTTGAGTCTGGTAGTGATGATGGTGTTTTCTTTGCATCTTGGTTTTTAACCTTTATCATCTTTGAGAGGCCAATGTATTTGAGGCCTTGTCATTCCTACTAAGTCAGTACTGTGTCTGAAGCTTTTATAGCATCATCTTTTTATGTCATCACCAAGATTGACCCCTAGCTTAGGAGAGTACGATAAGGAAAGTGATGTATTTGAGGTGATTGCTCTAGGTCATTATCTCTTGGAGATAAAATAAACATACTGAAAGTCGGAATGGTAATGTGCTATTGAATGAGTTTGGAAGCCACATTTTGTTGGGTCTCAAAGTACTTTAAATGTATCAAGTGTCTGAATATAGAAGGACAAGTTCAGTTGTCTGCCCGTCTGCTTCTTTCCTGCTGTCTCAGAAAAATAATTATACTATTTAGAAATTATGTTTGTGGAGATGAAGTACTGTGACTGGAAGCTGCAGAATGAGTTTTCTTCCCTCTGATTTTATTATTGCTAGTAAGGTAGTATTTTAATGGACAGAATAGATTAATCTTTGAGATAAGCAATAGTTGAACTGATTAATTGTCATGTGGTCCTGTGTCAAAACCAGAGTCTGTTAAAAACAAAAAGGCAGTATTGTAACTAGCAAAGCAATACTGAATCTGCTGATGATGTATTTTCTACCACCCTGTGAAGGTGGTGGGTGACAGGAGGAGCTGCAGAGAAAGTCTTAGAAATACTCTCAATAGAGTGGTAAAATAAATGTAACTAATTCTTATTTTGTAGACTTATAATACTTTTTCAAGAGCTAGGTTTGTTGATGTTACTTGAAATTACAAAGTGTCAAAGCTACAGATCTAGTGTTCTTGAAGCTTCTTGTCAAGGAGCTTATATGGAAATGGCTCTCAAGTGTTAATTTATTGTTCAATACTTTTTATTTCCAAATATACTTTACTTGGTGTAATGTGCATGTTTTGATTGAGCTGTTAATTGAAAAGGAGCTAGTGCTGTCTTTGAGATGAAAGACGGTTTTATGGCAATTGAAAGTGTTTGTTGGATTGCCATGTCTTGTTCATCTGTAAAACAAAAGCAACAACAAGGTTGAAAAAAAAGAAAATTGCAACTGACTCTTTGTAGGTTTTTTTATTCCTATAATTTTTGTAATGTTAGATCTGTTTTGCTGGTTTTTTTTTTCTTTATTAATATCAGAAAAGAAGTCAGGGTCTGAAGCTTTGATGATCAGGACCCTTCTGTAATGTCCAGAATGCACTAAACATGAGTTTCACTTTAGGCAAGACAGTCTTTTGCATTTTAACTCTGCTGGATGGATGTTCAACTCATAAACTGTGATGAAATGCAATAGCTTATTGTTGTTTCAAAGGCACACAGCAAGCTACTGGCAGAAAAAAATATTTTTCTATTAAAAATAGAGAATGAACTATTAGCAGAATGGTAAGGTAAGTAGATGCATGTTGCTGTTTTAGTTGAATGTATAGTGAAGAGATAGTCTATAAAAGAAATAATGATCTCAGGGTGAAAATTAAGTATGAAACAGTGTCTTGGCTTTCATTTCAGTGTTCTTCTCCAGAATGATGTGAAAAATAGATCCCATAAGTTCCTCAGTGGGCTCCGGCTATTTCCAGTCTTTGAAATTCTACTACTAAACTTTATTAACAGTCTGTCTGACATGAAGGAAGATGAATCCTTGAAGCTAGAAAACTTTTGCTGTAGCTTTGCAGTTTGAAGAGCCTTTTGTCAGAGGAAAGATGTTACATTTAACAATGTGCAGACTTTATTTCCTACATTGAATTAAAGTATACTAGTACAGAGAAACAGGCACCAGTTTTTGGTTTGGGAGTTTGAATATATCCTTCACCTTGGACTAAAATTATAATTACGAAAGTGAGAGGGGCTAGTCATTAGTAACCAGTTAATACTCTTTTTCTGCAAAGATCCACAGAGACATCTCCAAGATGTATTTAAGAGCTGCTCAGAGCAGAGTGGGTTATCAGCACCATCTCTGCCCCTGTACAGGCTCAGAACTGCTTGGAAGTCTCTGCCCTCTGCTTCTTCCTGCTCTTGATGATCAGGATGATGAGCAAGGCTCGCTGCTCCTGTGAAGTCACTTTGCTTTTGCTGTTTATAATGCATGTAGTGCTGTTGTGCTTGATCCAGTAAAATAAACTTGGGTGGGAAATGCTTGAGCAGCCCTGCGGGAGTTAGCCTGGAAGTGGTCTGGACAGTCTGTGGATTTAAATTAAATCTGTGTGGAAGTACTGCTCTTCCCACAGTGTAGTTTGTCCTGGTCACAATTCCAGAATTGAGATGCTGAGACTTTGGAGCACAAAACTGGACTTGCAACATTTGTTTGGAACTCTTATCAGGAAGACACAAGTGTATGCAAACGGTGTAGTAGCATCTGCCTGGCAGAGTCCTTGAGCTGAACAGCCTGCATTAGACTCAGTACCCTGCACACAGCAGTGGGTTAGTGGTGTTTGTGTCTGTAGTGTGGCTCATCTACTTGGTGGAAGACAGGGAAGAGAAGTTACTGAGGACTGAGTACTGCTTCTGACTTTTAATCTTTTTGCCTCATTTCTCTTATTTAAAATCAAATTTAATACAAGTTCTGTTTACTGGTTAGAAATACTTATTTCTGTACTTCAACACTGAAGTTTTGGCTGGGAGTTTGCCTCATCCTCCTTGACCCTGTTTGCCACATTACTGGAAGAGCACTTGGAGTGCAAAATGTGTATACGTAGGTTAGTATTCCATATAATTAGATCATAGGGTATGTATTTGTTTTATCTAAGTCATAGTTTGTTGTAGTGCAATTTAATGTTTGGGGTTTTTTTATATATAGGCATTGACAAAAACTCCTCTGTGTGACTGCTTTGGAGAAGTCTAATACTCAAAAAGTAAGAATTTAAATGTAGTTAGAGATTCTTTTTTTTAAGACTGAGCTTAATATTTGGTCAGTATGATGCCCAGTTATCAGTACATAATTTTGTTTATATACAATATTTATTGATATTTAAGGTGATGCCGTTCATTTGAGTGGAATAGGAAACTATTCCTCTTCCTCCTGTTATCTTTGAAAACTTACTCTTACTCTGTTACTGTCTCTGACCTAGTATTCTTCCTCATTAGGAGGACTGGAATATCTCAAAGAAAATAATATCCAAGCAGTGTCTGTGTGGCAGACCCATCACTCTGTGCCAAGAGGAAGACATGAGGTATCTCTGAGGTCATGAGAACAGAATATCAGAAATCTTCTCGGTACAATTCTAACTTCATCTATTTTTAGATTCTATTTTTTCAAACTTAAACTCTTTGAAATTATATTTTACAATCATGATATGTTTTGTTCATTTCTTTTAAGATTTATATATCATATCGAGGAAAATGGAATGTAAAATAACTGAACTTTAAATAGGAAGAGCTGGTAATTAATCTTTTTGGTGGAATACTGGTCATTCTTCTGTTATCTGATCATAGTCATCAAAGGATACTTTAATGGTTTTGAAAATTAAGCTCACTAAAGCATTCAGCTATTTTTTTTTGAGGTGTATTATTGAATTTTATCTAGCCTCTTGCTATTTGTGGGGCTGTTCTTGTCATGAAATGCATAGTATGTCTAAAGTAGCAAATATAGCTTTTTTTTTTTTTTACTATACACTTTCATATTAAATATACGTTACATTTTCATCTCGATTTTATCTAAGTTACCTTCTGCTGTAAATTTTTGAACATTTTCTTATTTACTGCTTCCTCTGTCAGAGTGTTGATGTCTCTACTGACATGCAATTAGGTGTACAGTATGTGTTCTAATGTAGAGGAAGATGGCATCATGTGAAGATCCTGCAACTTCTGGTTGGGGGTGGCAGTAATGTCATCTGGCTCAGTGGGATTTTAAGTGTATGTCTAAATAGAGTATACATTTTTGGGATAAGGATTTGTCTCACAGGTTTCTGAGTTTTGTTCCTTTTTCCCAATAATTACTGCATCTAAATAATATTAGAATACCAGTGTGAAATATGCTAATATGTTAGCAAGACCATAGATTGATGTTAGTGAAGTGTAAAAAACATTGTGAAACGTTTTAAAACAAGCAACTACTTAGGTGAAGTGGGAAGGCATCTCTCACTTATTTGTTGCAAAGCATATAAGGTGGTGTTATTTAACACAGCTGATTTTCTGTCTTCTTACCTTGAGTCCCTGAATTTTGAAACAATAGTAAAAATAACATGCATGTGTTTACATGAAACAAATAAATGCAATAGATTCTCTCTCTGCTTCCCATTTAGCCATGCTATAAAACAGTAATTTCAAATAAATGAAAAGAAACCTCATATCAATTTACCTCAACATTATTATTTTTTTGCATTCAGTGGAGGAACTTGAGAGAGCTAATTGACTTCCTTGGGTTTCTTGTGCCTTCCACCACCCAGTTTACATTTAGAAACAAAATAATGCATTTTTAAAATAGTTCCCCTCCTCATTTTATTTTTTTTTTAACCTCCATGTACAGTACAATGAGACAGACTTTTGAAAGACTGTTCTCTGTAGCACTTAGACAAAGGTTTTGGCAGAAACCCACTGAGAATTCTTATGGACACTTTGAAGATAACAGCAGATTTGCTATCACGTTTTTTGTGATTTCAGTCAGTAAGTTAGAAAAATAAATAAGGTGGGCTTGTTTTTTAAAGCTATAAAACTCCTATCATGGTGTGTATGGGTGTTGAACAGTTGTTTCTGTGCTTTTCTGGTAAGATGAGCTCTTGCCTGCCGAGGTTTTTCTCTTGATTGGAATCTTCTCAAGAATTCAGAAGGCTGTGGGATTTCCTTCTTTCCTTCTTTCCTCTGTCCATAGAAGGAAAACCTACATCTTTCCATTAGTGGAAAGGGAGAAGGAGAAGAAAGATACATTTTTTCTATTGGAAGGTTAGAGTACAACATGACAATCTCTCCCTTAAAGTCTTTTCTCCTCCTCTTCCTTCCAGTGGAGGTCTCTGAGAGGCCCTCAGTGGTGTATAATTAAGGACACTATTGCATTTAACTAAGTTAGTGGACAGAGCTTTTGGCATTATGGCTCCCGTTCAGTGTCTACCACTAGGTCTGAATATTCACACTGAAAGGTTTTCATTAAAACTGTTTCCAAGGGGAATTTTTTCTAAAAATGAAAAAAAGATAAAAAGGTAGTGTCATCACATTTATCTTGTTTTCTATATGTTCTTTATGTTCTTGATTTGTGCTCACTGAAGAATATTACTTAGTAAGGCATAATTTTCCTCTTCCATTTTGAAGTTTGTTTACTTTTATACTATACATAGTTAAATGACATGCAAAAGTGAATTCCAAAATTCCATATTTATTTCACCATGGAGCTGTAAGGAGCAAGAATCATGTTAGGAAAGGGGCAATATTTGTTCTGCCCTTAATAAAATTTTATGCAAATTGGTAAATATGAATAATAACTAACTATCAACTCTTGTCCTTGAAAATTTACAGTATGTAAGCTTTCAGTTTCTTGGTGGTAGTAGTTGCAGTTAACAATTCGTAATTTCAGAATCAGAAAGCTGTTCTCCTGGTACCTGTAATTTGTATTTGAATTCCCATTTTATTTATTTATATAAATATGTAACTTGCTTTCTACTCCCCAGAAATCAGCTTTTGAACTGGTAGATTTATTTTATACTAATTAGCTTGGAAGGCTTACTGATTTTATGAATTCATGCAAAATAGGTGGAGGGCAGCAAATTAATTCTTTTCCCATCCTTAAAAGGAGCAGGAAGAGGGAGCTGGAGAACTGTGTCATACAGCACAATTTCAGTTTCTGGAAAGATTTTGAAGCAAGTAATTGAACCAAATTGTTTGTAGGCACTAGAAGATAAATGAATTACTGTCAGCTAAACTGGATTTGTCAAAAACAGATAGTCAATTTAGTTTCCTTCTGAGGCAGAAAAACAGGGCATGGATAAGAAATAAATCAGTAAATCTTGTATTTTGTTGTAAGTAAAGCTTTTGACAGTAACATAGTATTTCAGTATGCAAGCAAGTAGAATGTGGTCTAAAGGAAAATAGTGGATATAAAGTGGATATGAAATTGGAGCTGCCCCTGTTGTAGCCATAGCTAAATACACATGGAAAATGGCATTAGACTATGAAGCAGAATTTTTATGGGATTGTTTCTGTGTTCCTTACTATGTATATGCATAATGCCTTTTTTTTAAATTTGCAGATAGCATGTTACTGAGACAAGATGCAGTTTTGCAAAATGACAAAATTAGAGTTAAAAAGGATCTTGACGAATTGGAGACAGAGTCTAAAATAAATAGAAAGCAGTTTCCTAAGAATAAGTGCAAGAGATGGATATATTCTCTGTCTTCGTAAGACAGGGAGTAATAGGCATAAATTGTAGCAATTAAAAGTTGGATATGGTGCTAAGAAATACTGTCATTAGCTAAATACAGGTCATCTGTGAAGGCTATGAAAGCTTCATAAATGGAGAACTTTAAGAAGCTTAAGTATTTATCAGTCTGGAGTATAATAAATGTAGTTTGATTTTTCTTTGTGACAGGGTTACAGGAGGGATGGATTAAATGGCATCTTAAATTCTCTTTTAAACCTCTTTTTGTCTGTGACTTCTGGAGTCTGATTTCTAGGTGATGTGTGACTCACATTGGGAATTTGAGTAAAAGCAACTTGATGACTTTAGGGTCAGGAGAGTTTTGTTCCTTAAAAGCTGATGGTTCTTCTGCATTCTGATTTTCAGCATTTGTATTGGTGGGATAATCTAGCTTCATGGTATATATACTCTAATTTATTGATTGCTGTTTGTGGGGACATAGTATGGTGAAACACATTTCTTTTATAGTGTATGCACTTGGCTCCATGAAGAAATGAAGTCTCTGGTGATTGATGCCAAATATAGGAAAGGTATTCTGTTAATGTCTTCACTGGAAAATTCTCATGCTTCTCTTTTGACATTTGTGTGATTATTTATGTGTTGTGAGTAGCCACAGCAAAGGTCATGATCCAGTTTCTGTCAGAGTTAGATACCTGTTCATGAATGTCTGTATGTGATTCAATGACAAAAGATAACCCAGCCTGATTTGAGGTACTCAAATCCTCCTCTGGAGCTCAGGTAGGAGGCCGTGTGAGTAGCCCTTTATATAGTGCACTGTGTTGGTAAGTCTTTTTGCTTCACAGGAGGCTGTGTTCCTCAATAGCAATATCATCTTTTCAGAAATAATGGCCTTTGTGGGGTACATGGGACGATTGCTTCAAAGGTTTCAAAAGAGGAGGAGGGGAAAAAAGAGGGGGAAAAACAGTGGCAGAAAGTAAGCTGATTGTGTGTGCTACTGTAGTGGATGAAACATTTAGCCAAAGAATGAGCTAATTTACTTGTCCTTGGAAGTTCCATTTTATTGTATAGTTAACAATTGTTACGGTAGTCTGGGATGAATAGGATATAATGGGTGAAACTTTTCCCAACTGAAATCAGTTTCACTTGGTCATGTCATATTTCTGTTACAAAGAACACAGATAAAACACTTGATTTTCTCTGGATTCAGTCAATTAATTTCCGTGGATATGTTCTAAATAATAACCTTTTCTTTTAATTTGTTAGACAGTAGAAATAACTGAGAGAAAAATGGTTGCAAATAAAAGGATTACACCTATATTTTCTGCAGCCCTCTTAAATTTTTCTTCCCATTCAGCAGTCCATAAAGCAACATACTGGTTTGATGCTTCTCTTTTCTGGTTCTTCTAGTAGATGTAAGTGCAATGTTTTATGCAATATCTTTCGTTGGAATTTTCTTTTTCCTAATCAAAGTGGTGCCAATCCCCTTTATTTGTTCATGCAGTCTGTTGTCTGCTACTTCTTCCCTTTCTTCATTTCTTTTCCTTTATGCTCTGTTTAGTTCTCTCGAGATGTTGGTGTTTTTCAAACCTCTTGTTCCCTGCTAGTACATATTACAGTATTCTCTTTGATTTTTTTTTTTTTTCTTCTCCTTAATCACCTTAGTGGCAGTATTTCAGATAGTGATGTGCAATTACAAACCTGTGTTAATGAACAAGGCATGATGACAGGATGTGTTCTGCAGAGTTTGCAATCAGGGAAAGAAAAACAAACAGGAATAACTGACTAGAGTAAAAGCTAATCAGTAAAGGTAACCTTTCAAGAAGAATAATTTTTAAGAGTCATTTGAACAACAGTTAATAATTTTTGACAAATGAGGTTGAGGGGTTCTTTTGCAATTGGATGGGCAAATGGAGCTTCATAGGGAAAGGACTGTTAGGGAAAAGTGATGTGAAATAGTTGGAAATATGAACAGTGTTCAGATATTTAAAAAGATGGAGGTAGAAATGATGTGTAAAGCTTTGGGTTAACTTTCACTGGCATTTTTAATTTGTTCAACTAAAGACCCTGGAAGTGTGGAAGAGAATTAGCTGGAAGTGGGGAGTGAGGCCATCTGCACTCTTTCTTCCAGCTGTGGTCTTTATCCATCAAACTTTTTCACAGTAAAGAACATTTAAAATTAGGTACCCTATACCACAGATTCTTGTCTTAGGCAAATAGCAAACAAACTTTATTTTGAATTCAAAATTTAGACTAGAATTATATAGGAGTGTAACATTTTGATTTTCCTTTCTCTTGGATTGACATTTAAAAACTGTATGAGCTTTAAAGGCTCTGAAGATAGATATCTCATATATGCTTTACTTTAGTGACCTGTTAAAATCATTTTGTGTCAGAAGTGATGAATAGTTTTTGTGGGTTCTGAGCAAGTTCCTGATCGATTGGTTTTTAGTTAACAAGAAAGAAGAAGGGCAAGAGCTGAAGTCCAGCTGACTGTGCGAGAGCACACCTGCCTTTTCTCTTTACTTCATTTTCTCTGTAATGAAGGAACCAATTGGTTTAGAGCAATCAATGCTGACCTGTTAGGATCAGGAGGTGTTCTGGCATTGCCAAGGCAATTAAATTCAGCAGAGCAAGGATTATAAAGGAAAAATAAAGAAGGAGCTTGAGACTTTGATGTGCGTAAGAGCTACATTGATATTTTAAGGCTGGCAAAAAAAAACTCAACCCCAATATAGTTAAAAAGAATTAAATCATTATCATGTTCTCTTTTGTGTGAGATTGGGAATGACAAGATCCTTGTCATTTGTCCTTTAAATCCTGGTTCTGTGACTGGGGATTCCTGGCAATGTAATGTATGTATTTGGAGGAGGCAGTTTGCTTTGAAATTTCCTATTGGTACTTGAAAACTTCCCCCACTGTTTTCTATTGTATTCTGCACTGTTAAACTCATAGACTGTGTACCTTCATAAAATTATGAATTCCAATTTAGCTGGATAAAAAAAAAATAGCCCAAACCTTTAGTAAATAATGGCAATACATAGTTCTTGTCAAGTGTTAAGTTTAAAAAGTTTGTCATATATTTTAATATTTAAGTATTAATTTAAATCTCTTGTTGCCTTGTGTGGATGCCATTAAAAGAAAATCAGTTTGCAAGAGTTTTAGCCTTGTCAAAACCAATATATTTGGCAAGTTGGAGTTACTTACATCAAATATAAGTTTCCTGTTCCATATTTTAATTTACAGTTTTTTTGAGGGTGAATATTAACTGATAATATTATTGATATTAAATAAAATACCAGGATGTTCTTTCTACCTCTCTTTCCTTCTTAAAGGAGGCTGATGCATTATTTTGTAAGATTCATCCATTCTGAGTCAAGATATTTATGTTTAAAAAATAAACCAACCAAAACCCTGCAGGCAAGCCAAAAATCTTGAAAAAATACATTAGAAGTATAATATCAAAGTATAATTTGTCTTCGTATCTGATATTCTCAGTTTTACTTGATTGCCCCATGTTTTGGGTCAGGGAGGGGTAATTTTCCCCTCTTCACACCTCAGATACATCAGAGATCATGAATATATATAAAAGTTCCTTTAATTATCAATTGCATGTTGTCATTTTAACCTTCATGTCATGAGCGTCCTTTAGTTCATGCTTGCCCTTGGGGAGGTGAGATGCATAGTCCATTATTTCAGGCTTTTAAAGCATTTTTATTGGATCTTTGTAATGGAGTACTACATTAAATCAACTTCTTAGTTTGAAATCTTAAGCTTCTGAGCTAATAGGTCGCTCCATTCTAGCTGCTAACTGTGGCTTTGTGCTGACTTCTGTACATGCATATGTATATGTCTACAACTTATTTGTCCTTAGGGAACCGCAGTAAATATGCTCTTGTGTTCTGTTATGGGTAGGAGGAGTGGAACTTTTTATGATGCCGCTTTTTGTTGTGCTATTTTTTTGACATAATTGTTCCCCCTTCAGCGGTCTCTACCAGTCAGTTTTCAGATACAGTTGTAGAAACTATTTTTCTTCTTTTGAATATGTTGACCACAGAGTAAGTGTTCTACTTGAAAGCAAACTACCAAGTGCGAGGACTTCGAAGGTCGTTGTTAGATCGGTGCATTTCTGGCCTTGTGAGAGGAGTGTGCTCATGTTGGCTAGTGCTAATGGCTTCTGTCCCAAATCTGTCCTCTTTTTGGATATATCATCATTATAATCTCCGCTGATACAGAAAAGTTTTGAGGTGGTTTTGGTATTTTTTTGCTAATTGCAGGCTCATAAAGTGTGGGACAGGTTTAATGTTAGTTTTCACACAGAATTTATTATAGAATAAGAACACTGGGTGTAAGCCTATATTGATTATCAGTAGCATAAGTGAATTCTGTTTCTGTGGAGGATACTGACGTTAAACAGGTCTTGAACAGACTATTTTAAAAAAAGAAGAACCCAAGAGTATTCATCCATTGACAGTAAGGAAAATTGGTTTTGGCTTATCTTGATGGACTGGTGCAGAGCTTAACTGTGATCCTGTTGCACTACGTTTATAAATAAAGAAGAAAATTGGTAAAAGAGTATTTCAGTTAATCTTTTTGTTCTAAAGGGGAAGGGATATGTTAACCATGTATTAACTCCCTCTCAAAAATAAGTGGTTTAAACTCTATGTTTTTTTGCTAAAGCAAGACTGCTTTTTCCAGGCTAGAGTTTTCATCAGTTTTTCCATCTCAGCCTTGTATTTGTATGAAGTTCAGTCGATAGTCCAAACCTTTTATTAAAGTGCATGTCTGAAATGTCTCTTTCTGGAAAGGGACTTCACAGCATAAAATATAAGTAATACCTCTAAAAATGTATTTTTGATGATGGTTTAATATTTCAAAAGCCATGAAGGTTTGAGTTCTAATTTAAATGTGTCTCAGGCCTATAGCATTAGTATTTATGAGAACGGGAGTCATTTCGAGATTCATTTTTTTGGTGTAGAGTAGGCATGGTCATAGACTTGACTAATGCAAAACATGGTACACAGTAGTGGTAGTAACGGTGCAGCTACAGTGCTGTCCTTTTGCAGTGCTCTAAAATATACTTCTACATTTATTTATTTATTCTAGATGTCCTTTTTTGTTTATGGGTGTGCAACATCGTTGCTTTGAAGCAGAGATGGAAAACCAAAGGTGCAGAACTAAAAGCATATGCACTGGGTTTACATTTTTGAATACTAACATTCTACAACATTAGTGTGTTATTTATAATGGAAATAATATTTGAATTCTTACAATTTAATATTGGCAGTGCACACCTGACAAGATATTTTCGAAATTATGATGCACTTGCTTATTGTTTTGGTGTTGGGTTTTTTTTTTTCTCCTTCACAAAACATGGTGAATATTTTAAAGCCTGAAGCTAAATAAGTTCCTTTAAAAAGATGTGTTGGAATGAGATAAGTATAGAATAATGTTGAGCTGCCAGTTTATTAATTTTCACTGTTTCCTCTATTTCTGATCTTTCCATAGTCATGCTTTTGGATTGTTTGGTTGATTGTGGTGAGGGGTTTTTTGTTATTATTTATTTTTTTCTTTTTGCCTTAAATATCTCTCCTGAAGTAGGTGTCAAGTCTCTTACGTCAGTTGATCTTTTCATGGCATTGTGAATTTTGTTATGTTTGTTGCTCAAATTGCTTGTAATGTGCAGTCACGAGTCTTTAAATAGGATCTAGTTGTAATGTTTTCACATGGTAGTTAATGCATGGATTTGATCATTATATATAGAAAACAGAATCGGACATTTAGCAAGTAATTTCTAGTATTCCAGGTATATAAAATTATTACAGCTAAAATCGGTTCATGTCCAACCACTGTATTTCTGTTTTACTTACATATTTGTGGAAAAGCAGCAAATACAGAAGAATCCTTGAATACAAGAGATAATTTTGAATGCAGTTTGATCACATAAAAATCCTACTTCTGTGGTATATTTGTAGAGCCGAATATGTGTGATCCTGACACTAGTTAAGCATGCATGTTTTAATTTTAATCTGGCTGCCATGGATAATAGCAGGTGAGTGGTAAGGATGCAGGTTTCAGCTGCTGTAATTCTGAGGGTTGTTTGTAAGACTTGTATGTATTTCAATCCACAATGTAGGATGTAAAACTAATGGTACTGTGGCATTAAAATTACCATAATTTTGTTTCCTTATGCTTCAGTCACTTTTGCTAAGTTTGCATGGTCCGAGACCCTTTTTCCCTGAAACAGGCTTAAAAAGTTCCTATAAACCAATGTTTTGCTAATATTTTGACTATTGAATTCTTTTGGCTTACCCATGTGTTTCCTGAGCTGATGTTAAGGATCTGCAAATTGAGGTACTGAGAGTCAGCTGTGTGTATATTGGTGGAAACAGTGACCAGCATCTCTGCACTGATATTTAAAAAGAAAAATAAGGTCATATAAAGTAATATAAAAGGAAGTTTGAGTTTAGAGTTGATGTAGCTGAGCCCTTGGGAGTTGAAGTAGGACAAAAAAGGTTTATGATGAGTTGTGAAATAAATGGTTAGGTTATACATCGAAGGACACACATTACATAAATCAATACCATGATTACCTGCTAAATATGTAGGCAGTAGTATTCTTAAATATTAGAGTTCTTAAACATTTTATGATGAAAAGTACACAAGTTAATTATTTATTTCAACTAAAATTTGGAGGCAATATTTTATTAAGCTCTGCCAGGGGAAATTTAAGTTGGATATTAGAAAAAAATTCTTTACAGAGAGAGTAATCAGGCATTGGAATGGCCTGCCCAGAGAGGTGGTAGATTCACCGTCCCTGGAGGTTTTTAAACTGAGATTGGACGTGGCACTGGGTGCCATGATCTAGTAAAATGACTAGAGTTGGACCAAGGGTTGGACTTGATGATCTCTGAGGTCTTTTCCAACCCAATCAATTCTATGATTCTATGATCAGGATTCATTTTAAATATATCAAATGTATAATCTATTTCAGGATACGTGACATAGTAGGGAAATGGGAAACACTAACACTAATTGACCTGCCAAGGTGAAGGAAGGGGCATGAGCTGAGAGGTGGAGAGTGAGAGATCTGAAAATTGTGAAAATACGACTTTCAGCATAGGTAAGAAAGGTCATTTGGGGGAACCTTAGTTCTGAAGTTCAAAGGTTCCACTCCATGAAGGACAAAAGGAAGTCTTGTATTCCCTGTAAATTTCTAGTTAATGAAAATACAGCAATAAATAATATTGATTGCCTCCATTTCCAAACAGATATTATGTCATTAGACTGGGAATAATAATATTATGGAGGAAAATATACTATAAGCCCGATTATAGCCTCCTAACTGACATCAGTTACAACTAGGAATAAAGCAATGCAGTATAACGAGGAGCTGCCTTCTGAAACACATTTTCACTGCATTAATATAGAAGTATAAAATACATTGACTTACCTTTTAGCTATATATCAAAATAATGCAGTACTGAGTTCAAATTATCAGCTTAGTAATGTGAAGTAGATGGTTTAAAAGGTAACACAGGACATTCAGGAAAATTGAATTGATGTGATAATGAACTTTATGTCTACAGAACTGAGATTCACGTAACTGTGTGGTAAGATTCCTTTACAAGATCCTCGATCACAGAGTAGTTCTTTCACTTCTGAGGCAAGAGTTGTGAACTTTAGAGGAAAAAAAATCTCCTTGAAGAAGATGGAATACAACATAATGCCTATTGGTGGCTGTTGTTCCAATGTTATGTTCTAACAATCCAATTGGATTTTGGATTGGAGAGAGTTGTGTATGCTCATAACCACCTTGGGAAGGCCACAGACAAGGTAATTACAGTGGAGACCTGTCAGATATCCTGAGAGTAGGTATTGTGGAATACACATGTGAATACCACCAGGTCAGCTGGTCCCAACATAACTGTGTAACTGTAGGTTTCTGAAAGACTGTATGATTGTTAAAGCTAATATCCTAAATCACTAATTCCATTCTCACTGTTTTACCTGCTGTGTAGTATAGTTAAACACTTTTTTTTTTTTTACTTTTTTTTTTTCTTTGTTCTGAATTTTTGATTCAAGTATAGTGGTTTATTTCTTCATTGAGGTGTCACATTCTACCTGTCAATGGAGTAAATTCAGCAATAGTCAAAAGCAGACAGAAGTGAAAGAAAACAATTTCCTTTTAAACTGAATGTCTTGGTTTTGTTTTGGGAATTATGGTTTGTCAGTACTAGAGATGTGCTGTATAGGCAGAATTCTCCTTCCAGGTGCCGTCGAGGTGAAAACAGATGTGTGACATAGATTTATAAGGTGTTGTCAGGGATATTGTGGTAAGAGTTTAGATGGTTCTGAGCTCTTTAGAAATCTCCTTTGCATTTTCGTTACATATATGTGTGTATATGAATTTTAGAGCTACATTTGAGTGGTTTTGAACATAGTACCAAATTTAACAGTAGAGGAAAAAAACCCAATATTTCCCTGAATTGAGGTCTAATACAGTACCTTCATGAGTAATGGAAATATTTCAAAGATAGCTTTAAGCTTGCAAAAGATGGGTTTCTGAGTACTACATGTCATCTGGACTGAAAAAGGCAGAGGTTTATAGAGAAGAAATAAGTTTGTTACATTAGAGGATCCTAGGTAGATCATTAAATTATTTAAGAAGCCTTTGTTTTCTCATAACTCTAAAGCCTTTCGATTTGCAACTTTCAGTATTTTCAGTGCAATTCTTATACTTGATGAGTTTATGTTGCTTTTTAGAAATATTTGATGAAACCTCTCTGGCACTTGCTAATACAGAGATAGTCAAATGGATGATGGCTTAATGCATTCTGTCTTTAAGAAGGTATCCAGATAAAGCTCTGTTTCATTCCCAAATAAGAGATTTTTTGTTCATAGTGAATGAAGTTGTTTTTCTCCATGGCCATAAAACTTTGTTCACTGCAGAAGCAGTCATTCTGCAACTGTTGGAAATATTTGTGCACAGGAAAGTACTGACTTTTTCATGTCCTTTCAATGCTCTGTGGGATCTGTTGTTAAAAATTTGAAAGGACTGCAAAGAAAGATCAAGGCAGGTTTGTTGTTGTTACTGATACAAATATGCACTATTGTTGTCTCAAACACAGGCTCCCCCAGTGTGCTGCGCCAATTCACGCACCAAGGGGAGGCGTTTCTGTTTTTTTTGTTGTAGCTTGCTCTATGCAGGAAGCTGGGGGGTAACACATAAAAGACTGGCTCCCCCAGTCATTAAAACTTTTTACACATTTTAACAAAGGCCTCAGCATTCATTGGTCACATATTACATAACTTTGGCATTAATTAGTACTCAAACCCCTGTTTGCTAGTTATATTTCTCACTTCCTAGTCTAATTATTCTGTCTGCATAGTTCTTCCTTCCCTTTGAGTCTGGGGTCCGTTTTACGTAGTTGGTCACTGAGTCAGTGATTGCAATCACCCACTGTGTAAGTATCACCTAGAAGGAATCTACATGCAGCTCACTCAGTTTTGAGCAAATTTTGGACAGGTGAGAACTTTACTTTCTATCACACTTAAAAGAAATAACGTTTAAAATAAAAGTTCTTATTTTTTCCATTACCATTTATTCGCTTCTCCTTCCATTGCCTCCAAATTGATTTTAAGATTTTTGACATTAGATTTAAACCATTTAGTATTTTTGGATGTTTACCCATAGGAAGAGGACTGTGTAAGTGATTATTGTTCTTTGGTTAAGGAACCACTTGAGGAGATGTGAATTCAGTAGCTCAGTAAATATATTCCTGTTCTTTGCAGTCTGCTCACCTGCTCTGAAGTTTTAGTGGCGTATTCCATAGACACGTAAAACATAATTAATTTTTATATTGTAGGAGAACAAGAACTAAATTTTAACAAAAGAATAAAATTTTCTTGGGGCTGTGGCAGTGTACCACTCCAGCCTGATGGTAGTCTTTCAGTAAGCAAATATCCACTGTAATCCGTTTAATTGGTGCAATACTGCAAAGCAATGTTCTGAATTTAAGGGTTCTCCTGATTGCTTATTAAATCACCAAGAGAAATGTGGCAAATATGTGATACATGTGATTCAATTCTACAACTAAAACGAATCAAAAAAAAAAAAGTGGGAAAAAAGAGAAGCAGCAAGAACAAGAAATAATTCCAATGAACTAGTTACCTGTCTTAAATGCTCTGCCTTTAAAATAACCATAATTCAATTCTTCTCCCAGGATTTTGAGTTTCTGTAGATTTTATTGTCTGTGTCCAGATACTGGAAGTTACTGCCCTTCTCTTTTGCCATCTCATTGCTGCTGAGCTGTGTCCTAGTGTTTGTGCAACTTAATATAGACCTACTTGTAATCCAAATTTATTATCTTCTTTCACCATGTTATCTATTATTTCCAGTAAAACACAATTTGATTTAAAAAGAACAAGACCTATGAAGCTTACAAGATTTAATCTTCTGCACTGTCCATATTTGATGAACAGTCCCATAAATAATATTTCTTTTGTGCTTTATTTTATAGCCCAGTTCAGGCCTGCAGTAGTTAGGAGTTAGGTCTTGAATATGCTGGAAAGTGTAAACAATTAAGATTGGAAACACTGATTAACTGAGAGGGCAAACATATGTATGTGTGGCAGATGATACTGCTAATTCACATCATGTCAGATTTTTCTCATAAAACACAGGACTTAGTGACTTTAGAAATAATTGGTTGTTACTTTCGCTAATCTATCTCACATCGGACATTTGTTTCACCAACATGAAAAATGTGTGTTACAATTTCCAGTGAGGCTTCTCTTCCGTTTCATAGTGACTGATAAATATTTCATGTGAATTTGAGTCTTCATTAATAATTTCTAAAATGCATACAAAGAATGATTATAGTTAAAAAGTTAGGCTGTGCTTTGTGTTGTCAGGAGCAGAACAGGTGTTGCACGCTTTATTTATGTTACAGAGGAACACCAGAGCTGTCAGAACTGACATTCCACTAGTTTGAGTGTGACATTTCTTGTGGTTTTTTGGGGGGGTAGTTTTGCTCCTACAAACATTGTTTCTGCTGTTAAACAATTGAAGTTGATGTTTCTTGTGACAGTTAGTGTTGGCATGGCATCTATAAATCTGTAAATCACTGGGTAGTACAGGGGTTTAATAACTGTATAATTGTATCTTTAGTTAGGGACACCATTCGTGTCTCAGATCTAAACCACATTTGAATATTAACAATAAGTGTTATAATGTAAATATTTAAAATGTATAAGGCAGACTCAGCTTAATGAATTGCCCCACAGTTCAGCTTTCCAAAATTATGTAGCCAATTTGAAATGGAGCTACCTTCAACTACAAGAAATTGAATCCATAGGTACAAATTTTCAAATCATAAAAATATTGATGAAAAAGCTGTATTCAGTAATTTTTATGTTACCAATACTTAGCTGATTTCATTTGAGTATTGTGTAGTACTTTTCCAGTGCAATTTTAATGTCATAAATGTTAGAGTTTCTTGCATATATTGTTAGAGGTATTTTTCAGTAAGTAAAATTTTATATTGTTTGGGAAGAAGCGTTGTTTGTTTTGCTGTTGTGGGTTTGGGGGTTTGTTGGGTTTTTTTTTGCTTTGGTTGTTTTGTGGGGGATTGGTTTTTTAAACTTATTTTAACATTTTATTCTGGAGGTCTTCTCTTTTTGTCTTCTGCTTATATGTTCAAATACCAGTAGTTACTGTACTTCTGATTAGTAATGATTCATCTGAACAAACCTTACATTAAAAGGGTCCTTTCAGTAATTGGCACTTTTTTTTATCATTTTCATCCTCTTTTTAAAAATCTATCCTTCTTTACTTTACCGCTGTCTCTCAGATTTTGATATGCCAAAGCTAACTACAAATTTCTATGTCTTCACTACAGTTTTATAGGAAGAATTTCAAAATGTCATGCTTTTTTTAAGCACAGGTGAAACCCACAGTTATTCCATTGTTGAGCTACCTTGATGCAGGTTGAATTTTTTTTTTTTTGGTCAATTTCTAGATCACTTTTTTCTAATACTTTTAAAGTATTTCTTTGCCATATTGTATAGAGTCTCCTTCCAGTCTAGATCTAGACAGCACATACTTTATTATCCCTGGAACAAGAAGTAATTGTCACATGCTAAATTCACAGGCTGGTGAAACATGAGAAGCTGGGGAAAATGGAAATCATTCTAAGATTTCATTGAACGGAACTTTCCTGTGTTTTCTTCTGTTTTAAATGTGTTTTAAAATGTAGAGGCTATGATGTATATAATGAAGCCTACACTAAATTGCCCCAAAGCCATGAAACTACATTAGGATGCAGGGTGATTCAAAAAAATTCCCGTTGAAGATTATTTGTATTTTGGAAAGAATCTTGGCTCCATGTCACACCAGCCTGGAAGGTGTGCAGAGCCAGCTCATGGCTGCTCTGACCAGTTTGTGCTAAAGTCAGACTTTCTGAGGAACAGTGCTTTCTTCTCTGTTTGGAACTACTTTTTTTTCCTGTAAAATTGATTTTATTAGAGTCCTATTTACGTATTCAGCAGAGATAGTATAAAGATCAATTAAGATGATATTTAAGTTGTGTTTAGCTGCAAAGTTGAATCAAGGATAAGGTTTAAAGACAGATTTCATTACATCAAAGTCTTGCTATCTTCTCCTACCTTGTTTTGTTTTCATGTGAGACAAGTCCATTATGAGATTAGGTGTAATTGCAGATTTCCGCCTGTATCCAGACGGGTTCTGGGAATTAGAGCTGTTTTGCGTTGAGGTTTGACCTGAAGCAAAATGAGGCAAGCCCAGTTCAGATTTGAGAACTTCAGTGGAACTAGAGATGCATACAATGTGAAGATGGAGATTCAAGCAAGTTTGTCTGAATTTGGGTTTTTCTGTTTTAAAAAACAATAATTGGAACCCAGTAATGAGAAGCAAAGCATTTGTAAGCTCATTATTCTTACATATGGAATACATAACATATTATCACATTGTACAAGTGTTACTTATGTTCCGAAGCACATCAGTGTTAATTTGGTTAAATATGTTGGGAAATACTGATTGCTAGGTTGATACACTGCTTATGTATAATGCGCAAGCAATTATATGTCCTGTGTAAGTATTCTATACCAATGTTTTTAGCCACTTGAGTGGTCCAGTGTAAAGTATCTGGATGCGTGTTTTAGCACATTACAAAGAGAAGTGTGTTGTGTTTTCAAACTGGTACACTGTTGGTTGTATTTGCATCAATTGCAAAGATAAAAATGTTTGTACTGTACAGACTTTGCAGATGTTAAGTGTTCTTCTGCTACTGGAGTTCAGTGATTTTGTCTTGTGTGAGTTTTTTGTTTGATTTGTCACTCTTGTTTTCAATATTTGCAGCAGGGGTTTCCTTTGTTATACAATAGACTTTATGAGACTTTATTAAGAGCAGAAAAAATTGTCTTCTGTCAAAAGACAGATATGCTTTTCAAGTTTGTTCTGGCTTAATTCTTTATATATTTATTTATGTCCGCTGTTTTTCCACATGATTTAATGCTGGCAATAGGTTTTTTCCTCTTTGTTTTTTTCTATCCTCCTGCCGTGGGTCTGTTGATTCAGCTGTGTGAGTCTGAAGGATTATATGTTCTAGGGGGTTGTCAATAAATGGAGTTTGGATGGTGTTGAATAGCACTGTTTCCTTTTCCACTAAAAGACAAACAGAGTATCTTCTAATGCCCTTGTGCATTAGGCTGTACCTTGTGCACCTCGTGCATCTTTGTGGCAGCGATTGGAATGTGACTGTTAGTGGTTTCTAAGCAGTTAAGGGAGATATAAAGTATGTAGGACTAGCACTGGTGTCTCATACCAAATGCTCCACAAAGGAAAATGAAATGCCAAGTTCATAAGAGCACATTTTGTATGTATTTGATTTAATTCTTTGAGTTTCCTGTTGTTGTTCTAGGTTGCTTTGATAGTAACTGAAGAGTGGGTATCAGTGCAAAATACCAGTTAATTTCTGTTACCTCTCCTTATTTAGTCTTCTGTCTCAATATTCTCAATGGATTGGAATCTGTGCTTAATATATTCTAGAGTTTGTCAGTATCTTACTGATGTTATTATAGTGAAGGATTAAAATGACTCCTAGAGTATGCATATTTTTATACTTTGACATATATGTCCTAAGCACTGTTCTGATGTAGGCAGCTGAGCTCTGGTATTAGTAGTCCTCCAGGGTATCCACAGCTGAATCAGTGGTATGCTCTGCAGCAGCTGTTATCTGAATTAGATGTGTCAGCTGTACAAATTTAAAGAGCAGAAGTAAAACATAATTTAGTTTTTCAGAAATGTGAGGATTTGTAGCCACAGCAGACTACCAATGTCATAGTTTTGTGTAAAGATGTGAGGTATTGCTCTGGGAAAAATGGAGGATGGATGAGGGCGGTTGCCATGTGGGTGCCTAATTAATCAACCCAGGGAGTCCATTCAAATTTTAGAAGTTTAAAATTCTACCAAGCTCCAGTAGAACATGCTGTTTTTCCTCTAGTTAAAACAATTTTCTTGCTAGTACAGAAAAAAACCCCAAACCCCAGATTTTTCTTGTATTTCTGTTGGGGGAATTTTAAGGCTATGTGTAGCCTGACTAACTGTGCCTACAGAAGTCTGTGACATGTGGATGTCACTCTTACAGCATTTATACTATCAGTGTCCATTATTCTCAAACAGAAGACAAAATAAAGGGGAAAAATTCTCATGCTGCATTCTTGTTCACCTGCCAGGAAAATACTTTTAAACAACACAAACAAATCAAGATTTTCTCTTGAAAAAATTATTCAGGATTTTTTTTTCTGTCTTCCCTCCAAGTCTTATCTGTTGAGTCTAAAGTCTGTCAACAGTGGAGCTAGTCTAGCCATTGGATTGTAATTCTTTTACTCCTCGTTCACAAAAAGGTTCATAGATAACTTTGTGTTGTATAAACCAGCTTTGCTGCTGACAGGAATTTGAACAATTTCTAATCTCACTGAAAAAACAATCAAGACGTTTGCTCTAGTGTTACAAATTCATAACACAACAAATCTAAATAAATTAGCTAATAAAGCTAATTATGAAGCAGTTTCTTGTGTTCCTATTAATACTGGTACTTTGTTTGTTCTCTAAACTCTTTAAAGCAGGGAAGCGTAACTGAAGGATGTCAAAGCATCTCTCTATTAATCATGCTCTGTTGGTTAACCCAGAGTGTGTTTTGCCCAAGCAGCACGACTCAATCAATACCTTTCTTGCATGAGAGAGACAAGGGAGTCCCTGTGGTGAGCCAGCCTCCATGTCCGCTTAAAAATATTCTAAGATTTTTCATGTGTTTAGTTGAATTCTATGCTTCTGAGGCTGGAGAGAACAAGAACAGGTACCATTGTTGAATCGTGGACATTACCTGTGTGTTTAGGGTTCATACTGTGCTTGTGAATTGACAAAAGAAAGTAATCTGGTTCACATGGGCAGATCTGGGGAAAGAACTGCTCTTTCCTTGAATGTCAGCCAAGATTCCTGTGATGATCTTTGTGGGCACTTGGCACAGTTACGTTGTAAGGGCTAAGTTCTGCTTTACTCTTAAAACATAGGTTCACCTTCTTTATTGATAATAAATATTTTCTCCAATTTTGTTACTTTGTTTTCTACATAGAATAACCTTCAGGAGATTCACTGGGGTGATAAGTAATTTATCTATGAGTTAATATTAAGTAGAGAATAGCAAATAATTCTTTTTTGTTACAAGTCATGAGAATTAAAATAATTCCTAAAGGAAATTTGGAGGTTGAACATTAGTACACTGTGTTGCTATAAAGGTTGTATTGTTTAAAAAAAAAAATCCCAGGACTCAGAAATGTGTATCTTCTTGATACGCATTCAACTTGATCTTGATAAGGAACACAAGTGAAAGTGGTGCTGTTGGGACCTGGCTATGATGTTGGAAATATACCACATAAGTGAAAGATTGTTTTATATCACAGACCGAGGATATTGCTTGAGATTCATACATTTTGGTACTTGTCCGTTGAAATGAGTTAATTTCAGACAGTGTTTTCTGCAGTGTGGGTAACCTATTTGTGGGGTAATGGTATTTGCTTTAAGTAGTTTTCTGTGCTGTTTGTTCAGCATTTATTGAGATGGTGTACAATAGTCCTTCTAAGATTTTTCAAAATTTATAGTAAGAACTTGCGAATCTCTTCAGAAGATGCAGAATTGGACTGAATTGAAGTTAATCATTGTTTGTGGAGGGTGAAACCTTCAGGGTGATACAGCAGGTGAATAGGTCACAGTGTTCAAGAGCAGCTCAATTTGATTTGCAATTAGAGTGTAGACATGGAAGTTATACAACCAGGATTGAAACCCAGAACTAGTTTTGTTTCATAATATTTGAATGTTCAGAGATTTTTTTTTTTCTCGTTGTTAATAAAAGATACACGAGCAAAGAGATTGATATCCTGTGTGTCCAGTG
>VWZG01001936.1:164575-186244 GCA_013396735.1 Grallaria varia
GTGTCCAGTGATAGAATTAGAAACAGTTGTAATAAAATGGAATTAATTTTGGGCTCCTGAAGAAAAGCCTGACTGATTTGCTGGGTTTGTCCTGGCTGTATGAAATGTTTCACGGTGCTGAAAATTTGTTGGTAAAAGGATTATTATTTTTATTATTATTATTNTCTTTTTTTAAACAGTTACTCAGTTCTTATGGGTCTGTACATTATAGTTCAACTGAATCAGTTATAATCCAGTGCATAGAAGTTTTTCATGTTTAGCTTGTACTATTTACCTTTTTTTCCCCCTACAGGTATATTCGAATTGTTGGGACCCACAACACAGTGAACAAAGTTTTCCATATTGTGGCATTTGAATGCATGTTCACGAACAAATCCTTTACTCTTGAGAAAGGTCTGATAGGTAAGAGATAAAACTGTTTTCCTTTTACATGAACTGTTCCAAATGCTTGTCTTTTAAAGCTGACCATCACTGCACTCTTACTCCTGTTTCCACACAGAAATCTCTAACTTGAGTTAAGCAATGCTGTAAGCATAGAATTAGTTGGGCAGTCCTTGCAACTTCTTTGAAATTCCAGTTCTGTAGATTAATTAATGATGCTGCAGGAATGCTGAAATTCAAATTACATCAGCTGCTGCCACTGGTAATTGAGTCACTCTGTGCTGACAGTCTGATTTTTCTTTGCGTGTCACAGTATGGTTGCTTTTGCCTCCCAGTAGGTTAGCCTGAATTCTTTTACAAGAATGGAGTAACCAGAGCTATTTATTGCAGTGAAGATGGATTTGGGCATTTAGGGACTCTTACATACCCTAGTTTCAACTGCTGAAAGTAAACTCTCATGTGTTGATTTTCCCCCAAAGGGCTGTAAATGTGCTTAGCCATGGCAAAACATTATATTGGCTACTATTATTCTGAGAACACCATGTTGATGGAGCTCAGTTAGCTCTGAACAGCTTATATAATACTGATTTAAGTACCTTGACATTGTTTAGGGTGGAAGCCCCCAGCAGACTGACACTACTGAATGATAAAAATATGTCACAGTAAGATCCAATACTGATGTTTTTTGAATAGTTCAAATAGAGTGGTTTCTGTGTTTTCTTCCATGTAAACTGATGAAAGTCAGATCTTGAAGTTCATTGGAAAGAGTATTATGTGCCTTTTAGTAGTTGTCTAGATGGGATTTCCCCCAGTTTATTACTTCTGGCACGAAATTGAGAATTTCAGCAAAATTCCTGGAGTTCATGCTGATTTTAAACATTCAAAGTATACACCTATGACAGATGGAAGGGACAAGTGTTTCAAAATAGGATGAGAAGGAAGATTTTTAGTAAGACATTTATTTTCTTTTTTTCTGGGAAAACTATAATAGTTACATGTGAAAAACTGAGATTCAACTCCTTACAGCATGTTCGTTGTGCATTATACAAAGGCATTGAATGGTTGCACTTGATCTCATGAAGTTTGATGTGAAATTCTATGATGTTTCTTTGGAAGCGTAGAATAAAGTAGCCTGGCAAATCAGACTTTACTGGGGTTTATATTATATAACCCAAAATTGCATAAGCTGTTCCATAATGCAAATCAAATCAATTCCCTTTGTTATAGGCAGGTTGCAAGTAGCATTGCAATTGCTATTGACAAGAAAATAGAAAAAGCAGTAAGGAAGGACTATGTTAAAAAAAACAAACTTGAGTAAACTAGTTAGCAGAGAACGTGTTTCAAGTTTATTAAAATCTTTAAGTTAAATTTCGTATTTAGCACTACCAGATACCAATTTTTTTAAACTTCAAACACAATCAGAGTTGCTGTGTTCAAATAAATGTTGCATATGTATGTATTGGTTACCAGATTATCAAACTTACTTAGCAAATGCTTAACTTAGGACTAAAATAACATACTTGCTTTCTTGCTCTTGTTTTTTTTTTGTTGTGTTAACACGAAGTTTGTTTGCTCGTAACAGTAGGCAAGACAGTGAATCCACACATGTTTGTGGAAGTGTGCTTGTACTGTAATTGACTCATCCTTTGTCCACTCAGTTATATTTTCTGGTTGAATGATCATTTTGGTGAGACAAACTATTTGATATGCTTTAACATTTCATAAGTTTCAGAAGTAACCTAGGTATGGAGACTTTATATGGCTTTATTAAAATTTCTCCATTTCTGAAAACATTACAGGTAAATAGGGTTTGGACAGCATTATAGTATCCATTGGTCAAATGGGGGGTCAGTGGAACTATGCTGTTTACAGTATGGGTCAGTCAAGCTGTTGTGTGTGTAAGTCATTTAAAGTGACCAACAATAAGGAAGGAGATGCCTGTAGTTCTCTCACAGCACTTTATATTTAAGGGATGGTGGTCAATACTGTTAATAGAAAATTAAAAGTAAGAATTCAGTGAGTAGTTACTCGAAAGCAGGATGTGGACCATCTTCCAATTGTAAATGAGGCAGCAACAGAAGGATACGACCCTGCAGAATTTGTGTTGGAAAGAAAATTTCAGGGATTAATTGAGGGCAGTCCAATTGTGAAGGGGTACAGGGGCATAATGGCTGTCAGTATTGCCTATTCAAAAATATTCTCAACAACTTTGATCCAGCAAAGTGACCTTATATCCATGTAGCACTTTGTTTTCCATACCTCTGATGATTACCATAAGGTACCATGTTGTCTGACTTCTGTGATCAAGCAGACTGTCCAAGGTCCATTTCTGTAAAAGCTCTGTATAATTACCAATGGGGTAGTTAGCACAGATTTATTTTATTGCACTGATGAGGATTGATAATGCTTATTTCTGTTTCTGCAGTGACTGGATAGCATAGAGTGAACTGAAAGCAGTTAGGAAAGTTCCACAAAACATACGAAAGTGCGGTATTCAGAGTAGGTTGCTTTTAAGCTTGACTGAATATAGAAGCTTTCGTCTTCAACCCTTGAAAAGCAGTTCATTGGGGTCATTGCTTATCCCGTATGATGTTAAATAAGGTGTTAGATTAGAACAAACACAGCTGCTGTTTCTATAACCTGTTGTTATTAAAAAAAAAAATGAAATATTGGTCAGCCCTTGAAGGCCATACGGCCCTTTTCAGAAAGACCTTGTGACCCTTACTGCTACCAAAACAACACTGAGGATAATATGTAGAGACTCCGTCATTTGAAAACTCATTCCAGAGAAATAAGGCCCCTGAGGTATTTGTTTAGGGGTCTTATATGGACACTTAAGATTAATTATTTAAATTTTTTGAAAGTTATCCAATTTGATCAGAAAGCTGTATATACAAAGAGGGTAATTTATCAGCTATATTACTGCTGATACATAGTATCTATGTAATGGCTGTCACTGTACAGTGAAGATTAGAAGGCTGGTAAACAAATAATAAAAATTAATCGCTGTTTCATGATAACAATTTTATGTTGTGTGTTTGCATGTGAGGTTGTAATGAAAAATTATTAACTTGACATATTACATTTAAAGGTTAATGTGGAAGATTATTTATGTGGTTACTTTATACAATACTGGATGTGGTATTGGCATGACCCAATGGTAGCTGAGTAGTAGTTTTGAAGTAAAAGTAGCAGAAAATGCTTCTTTCTAGCACTGTCTGGTGTTTTAGGGTCGGTTTGCACTTTGTTGTCTTGTGAAATGAGGTAAGTGACAAAAATTAATTCAATCATATGAAATTATTCCCTAGTGCAGATGTTAAGGTTGAGATACAATTTTTTTTTACATAGGATTATCTGTAAATATGTAAGTTAACAGTTTTACATATTAAATTCATGATATTGACATAACTGTTTAATTTAACAAGCATGTAAATATTTTTTAATCTCAAACTCATAGTACTTGCTTTTAATGAACTTCTGCTTCTGAAATTTGGAATTGTCTTTGGACACTAATATTTAATCTAGAATCCAAAACAAAGAAATACTTTCACAAGCAAGCAGATTTTTCCTTTGGAGGCAGAAGCAGTACCTGGTGTGACGTGATGTATTGTAAAAGTTTCTAATCTGGCCAGTGGCAAGAAGTTAGAACAGCAGGTGAAGGACTGCTTCTGTGCAATACCGCTTTTGGTTTCTGGATATTTTTTCTTCACCTAAATATAGGAACCCATTCCTCTTTTGTGCCTCAGAGGGAAAAATTTGATAGCCTCACTTAGTCCTTGAATCACTCCTCTGTGCTGAGGGACAGTCAAGGTCTGTGTGTGGGTGTGAGTTTGACCAACCTACTGTCCAATTTTGAGCCTGGTTAAGGTCATAGGAAGTGCAATGTGCGTGGCTTGTACATGAAGTGGTGTTTATCTGCAGTCTGTCTCGGTCTATCAGACTGTCTTGTAACTTGTACATTAGACATGAAAGGGAGAACAGTGAGTAATGACTGAAGAGCAGAAGATGGATATAAAACCCTGGAATGTCCTTGGTCACCCTCTAGGGACTGCTGTTCAGCACATATGAATCATTGTGAACCTTCATGCCTTCAGAGAACTTGTTTGAAAAGGGAAAAATTGATACAAATAAATAAACATTCACTTGTTTTCTACTCTGGCAGTTATTTAAAACAAAACAAGACTAAATGTGTATCAGAGAGAAACTAGTCATATCAGTTTTTTAGTGTGGTTCAACTTTGTAAAAGATTGCTTTGTCTTTCTCCAAGGAAGCAGTAAGAGATGCTATTTTTGTGTCTAGTTTAATGTTAACTGCACACAAAGCTATCATATTTTGTTACTTTTTTTTAAAATGTTAGCATTCTTCAAAAATGATGCAGGCTTACCCACAGTGTAAGTCAGCTCTACTGCAAGCATAGCCTTAGGAAATCATGAAAATTTGAAGATGGTCTAAATACTGCAGGGATTTTTTTTTCCCCTCTTTCTACAAGAAAGGACAGCCACATGGTTGGTTTAGTTACTGGTACCCATTTTTCAAGAGAGGTGTGTTCATATGGTTCCAGTTCCTTTTTTTTTTCTCTCTCTATTTTCAGTGCTACAACAAGAGATGTAGTACTTCCTAAAACAATTGTTTTTTCTGAAAGCCTTCTTCAGGCGTAACACTTAATGAAAGAGCCCTGTAGTTGCCAATCGGTTGGGAATTAAAAGTACAGCCTGTTCTGATGAATTGAATGCTTTTCTTTTAATTTGTAGGATCAGAAATTGTGAGCTCTAGCAGATATTATGTGAAAAATCATCTTTCTCTGAAGTTTTTCAAATCCAGTTTCTGACAGTTGGACGTAGACAAATATTAGTGGGGTTTTCTTTTCCAGCTAAATATGGCTCGTAGAAGGCTTTTCACTGAAACAAGTGGAAATGCTGTTAATATTTTTTTGAAGTTGATAGTTTTTGAGCTCTTGATCTATTTCCTGATTGAAGATTCAAATTAAATGTAGCAATTTCATCAGCAAGTTTCAACTCAGAAAAGTAAGAAAGACTGTGTAGAACGAGAGACAGGACTTTGTGGCTGTACTTTTAACTGAAAAGTCCATAGACTTCGTATTTTTTTCTACTATGTAGCAAATAAACAAGGACAAATTCATATACTGAATACAGATTAGACTTAAGAAATCTTTCGGCATGTGGAAAATAATGAAATTTAAATGCCCAGTATCCTTTTATTTAATACATGATGGTCAAACCCTGGAGTAAGACTTGCATCCTTCATTTATTTTTTTTTTAGTATCAGCTTTCTATTTTCTAGCCATCACTTTCTAGTGAGAAAACTTCTGCCAGCTTAGTAGATGTCCAAGTAGAGAAGGAATGCAATTTTACAGTTAAATATGGAGTAATTGAAAGCTGCACATTTAACAGATACCATGATAAGCGGAAAACCACTTCTTCATATTAACTCAAACCAAAAAAATTTTTTTCCAGTATAATTCTTTGCTTATAATTTCTTCACAGTGATAATTTTCTAAGTGTTTTAAGAGGATTCAGTAAAATGAACAGTTATGTTGCAGTGATAACAGTTTAGCTGAGAACCTTTGACTGTTGTCTGGAGTGCATTATAAATATATTCAACAATCCATAATGTTTTAAATTGTTGCCTTTCTATAAAAAAAAGACTGCGTAGTAGATCTGCTGTCTCTCTATTTTAGTAGTTGTTTTAAGGGTCATTAATGGCTGGGGTTTTGAGCTGGTACAGAAATCCACTTTGTTCTGTCCCTTCCTGTGTTGTAAAAAGTTGTTTGAGGATTTTCTGTCATTTACCCACCCACATTAGCCAATTGATTGTAGTTAAGTTCTAGTGGATAGACAGAAAGCAAAAGCTGACCTGTCCAGAATGGGACATGAAAGGAAATACCCTACACTCAGCCATTTAGCAGTGGCTGCATTAATTTTTTGAGTACTTCAGGGGAAAACAAATCCTATGAAAAATCAAGTATGCTGAAAAGAAAAAGCAAAAAGCTTAAGGAGCGATAAGTAGATATGACTGAGGCTACAACACACTTCTGGCACATTTTGTCCTGGAGGATTTCTGAGGACAGTTGAATAAGATATCTGTCTTATCTTTAAGTATAGTGAGTATAGATGACCCTTAGGCCATGTCTTGAAAATTACAGTCTTTTATAAAAATGCTATTACTAGAATTAAGTATAGTGCCAGCTGTTCATCGCCCCCATACTGCAGCATATGACCAGGAGACAAGAAAGTAATAAATGTTTGCTGCTACTGTCCTGTAACCTCAATCATCTTTTCCTTTTGTTTGTTTACAGAATGTATATGCTTTACTCACACACATGTTTTCTGTTCCATAAAAGCAAATCAGGTTTTTCAGAGCAAAACTGCTGTATGAACATGGGAAAAAAGCAATTTCCATATTTGTAATCTCCTCTTTTGTCTTCTTTTACAATATTGGTTACTGTAAAAGATGAATAGCTGGTGGATTAAAAAAAATAAATTGGAGAAACAAAAATAGAAACAAGACTGTTGGTTTTGGCAGTATTATTTTGTAAACAAGTGACCTGAATTGAAGGAGAAATTCTAACAGGAAAAAGGCAGAGAACCAGAAGACTTTAAAATAGATCACAGAGCAGAGTCCCCACCAGATGGTATTTTTAATAAATTTATCAAGCAGATATAAAAGATGGTAATGAACATTCAAAATAGGGAGTGGCAGACCCCCTAGAGAAAAGGAACAGTATGGCACATTCTGCACACTTCAATTAGTTAGTCACTTTCTGATTAGCCTTTGTGGGAAGACCACAGAATTGTATTAAAAGCACACCAAAGCAGTTTCTGTGTGGTTGTTAATGAGTTTGACTAATCAGGGTAACATCTTCATAGGAGGTTGTGGATTAGTGCAGAAATCTAGATGTGAGAAGGAGCAGGATGATGCTCAGAGGGCATGCAGGCAAAATATAGGATGAACTGAGCTGCACTGCACTCAGTTAATGCCTTACATACCTCAGAGTGTGTCTGGAATATGGCATGGAGTCTCAACTTGAACATGGATCTTGGCACTTCATCTTTTACTCTTTTTTTTTAAGCAGAGATTTCAATAGCTTCCTCTTTGTACGAAAAGCAGCCATATGTAGAAGATGTTTTAAAGCCTATATAAAATGAGTACTCAAAGCAGTTCCCTTACTCCTGGAGAGGAGGGGAAGAAAAGGGAGTCAAGGCAAACCTTATTTTGATGCCAGTACTTTTCAGTTTGCATTGTTAGTCTTTGCTTTCTTCAGATTGTTCCCAGTGACGTACTTCTAATGTCTACCACCTGCTCCCCTGTAAGAATCTGGAAATTGTTGAGTGTCTCTTTTCAGTAATGGGGGAATCAAGAGATTTCTAGAATAAAATAATGTGGTAGGTTTAGTAATTTTTTTATAGGCAGAGAGAGATGGTAGTACATTTGATAGCACAGTAGATTTGTCAGAAATGGTTGCTTTTCCACTGCCTTGGATTATTACTTGGCAACAAGCTTGCACTTTTTTCCTGTGTGTTTTATGATGTTTTGGTTGCTTAGTGGTTTTCCTAAGATTACCCTCCTGAGACCAGTAGTGCACTTAAAACACAGAGTCCCAGCTCTTTGTGAAAAATTATCTGTTTTTTGTGTGCTGGAGACTCATACAGTAGCTCTGAAATTTTACATAGCTATGTTTCAGCCATTTTCAGGTGTTGTAGTATTTTAAATACATATTTTACAGACAACTGTTTAAAGGATGTAATTAATTTATTCATGTGCAGGAGGCTTAAAACGATACAGATTGTTTGTCCTTTATCAGAGCCTGACACACAAAATCTCAGCTTCTTTTTTAAGTACAGCCTGTGCTGAAAGAGTTCTTCTTATCTCTCAGATTAAAAATCAATGCTTCTAACATTTTCCCCCAACAAAACAAGTGCTCAGCAGGCACCCTTGATTTTCACATGTTCAAGAGAGCATTATTTTTCATTCATGTTAATTTTAACTTTTTGTTTGAGAGAGGGAGTAGAATTTGAGAAGCTGAGGTTAGCTAAAAACTGAGCTTTTTAGGAAAGTACTGGACATGATTGGGGCGTCTTAAATGGCTTTGGTTTTTTTATGTTATCTGTCATTTTGCTAGGAGGTGACATTCAAAAAGGCTAGGATTCTTTCTGAATTACAAATAGAAAGTGCCGCACTTGATCAAGTGTTAACAAAGAGAAATAATAGGTAATTCCAAAAACAAGCATTGAAGCACTTGTAAAACAGTGCTGGAAGAACAATCTGTGCCTAGGAGAGTACACCTCCTTCTTAAAGTGTGCTCCCAGAGGAGCTCCTGTTGTGTTGAACTTTGATGAAACTGCGGAAATTATGTGACTTCTAACTATATTATGAATTCTGTTTGATTTGAAAGGAGACGAGAAGGTGCTGAGCATTGGATGTAAATCAGACTAAGCAGGACTAAGTGAGTACAAGGAGAGCCTTCCTCTCCTTGGAAAGTTTTCGAGAAACTAATGCTAGCATCCTTTGCTAAAGAATAGCAATTCTCAACGCTACACTATTCTTTTTATTATCCAATACCTACTGTTCCTCTACTTCTAAAAATGCCTAGTAAAAGTTTATATTACTCTGTATCTAACTTGATTTGTAACAGCAGTTTCCAGTCTAGAATGTTCGGTTCTGGATGTGCCAGGGAGAAGGAAGAACTGAACATAGATTATGCTGACACATGGACCACAATGTTGGATATCCAAGAGGGGCTGTAGAGGTGAAAGAGTTCACTATAGGTGTTGCAGCACAAGGTAGCAGTTTAGAACTGGCCTGGCCAATTAGAATTGCAATCTGGCTTTTTTATTAACTGAAATTCCCTCCTTCTTGTCATGATTTTCCCTAATTTTCCTAATTTGAAAATTCTTTGAGTTTCCTAACTTGCTCATTTTCCCTGTAATATTCCAGTAACTGCTTATAAGGTGAATGAAAGAAGTCAAATTTGATATTCTGCAGTAATGCCTTCAACTTTCTTTGGCATAAAAAGACTACTGCATGCTGGCATTTTTTATGGCGGCATATAGGATAGAAGAAAGAATTATCTAGCAAGGATCTTTGATTGCATTAATGGAGGAAGTACTGTATAATTCCTTCACTTGCTACTGTAGGGAAATCATTATCCTGTGTTCTGGCCCTCCTTTTTTCAAGAGGATGGGTTCTAAGTAGTTAATTTTGTATTGGGATATTACAATTTTTTTATGGCATTCAGTCATACCTTTTTCCTGTCTCTTGACTGAATGAGAAATACTTCTGCATTTGCTGTTCCATTGTCTGACAGACCTATTGGTCTCTCTTTTTGTCTTGTAGTCCAATACTGGTATTGAAGGATTTTGAAAGTATTTAAAAAACATTTTCATTTTCTAAGTTCTGGGGTGCAATTTCTGATCACAGTCAGAGAGACTGTCAGAAGTACCAACAGGTACATGTTGAAAATAGTCTCCTGAGCTGTGAGACTTCAAGCACTGGTTTTAAAGAATTTGAGTCCTTCCTATAGCCCAGATCAGTGCTTTAACTGTTCTCCCAAGTATTTCTTTGTTTCTATTTTTCTGTTCTTTTGGGGGTAGAGATGGAGGTTTAGTCATGAAAATGGGAAGAAACTTCTAAAATTTCTGAAGTTTTGCTGGACACGATATTTTTCCCCAATTGTATTGAAAGAGTGCTTTCATATCACCAAGACTGAAATCCATCTGTTAATTTACCAAGCTATTCTGGGATCAATGCTATAAAAATTATCTGTACCACTTGTTCATAGTTCATGTTACATGACTTAAATTTCCTCCTGTTAACCAATCCTTGCCCAGGAGTAAAGACCATTGGTATTTGAACTGTTTTCTGACTGTGTATCTGTCATCTTTGTGTTTTTAATACACAGTTCCCACTGAAAATGTTGCAACAATTGCAGACTGTGCCAGTGTGATTGAGGGTGTGAGTCGCAGTCGCAATGCGTTATTGAATGGAGACACAAAAAACTATGATTGGGATTCTGGCTACACATGTCATCAGCTTGGGAGCGGAGCTATTGTGGTACAGCTAGCACAGCCCTACATGATTGGATCAATACGGTAAGAGGGTTTCTTTTTCTCGAAATGAAAGGCCACAGTGAAACTTTTCCTAAGCAGCTATTTTCTTTAGAATATATGACATTTGGAAACAACATTAACTAGGGGACTAGTTTAATAATTGTCATTTGACTTCTTAATTCAGTATAATAGGCATGTTAAAAATTATGTGTGTGAATTACTTGTTGAGATACAGCAGTGCAATTCCTGAAAATATTACATTACAGAGGCTTAATAATAGTAACAGCCGAATTATAAGTTATATACTTATTTTAAAATAGAATTTAATTGCAGTCTCACTTGTGGTTAAGTAGGTGCAGTTCTGCTTATCCATTTCATTGTGAAAGCAATTTTATTGAAGAAAATCATCATCTCAAGTCAGCCAGGTTTCCTTTTCACTGTGCAGTTAGGGCTAGTTCTTACTTGAACACGGAGGGTATAATAAAGGTGCAGTAACCTGAATATTCTTTATAGTGCTGGATTAATCAATGTGTCTATATTTGGATTGAAGTTCATTGGGCTATTTCTGCAGTGAATGTATGCATACAAAGATGAAAGTTTTGACTGGCATAGAGACTAAGGAAATAGATTGGAGAGTGGGATTTTTCACAGGTGAAGGAAGACAAACTTCAGAATCTCTATGAATGTTTGGGGGTTTTGTTTCATAAAATCAGGCACGCAAAACCTTGTCTTAATGGCAACATTCATCATAAATTTGGAATATGTAGTCAGGGACTTAATTAATATTCTCTGTGGCAATGAAAAAAGAGATTTCTGAAGTTCAGAGTACCATTGAGCTAAGGTTGAAACTCCAGGTGAGTATGGCTTACAACAGAGACCATGTACATAGGTATGTCTTGCTAGGAGCTCGATGCCATCCACCTGTTAGAGTTGCCTCTTCAAAGTGACTGATGAGCCAAGTGAGACTTGGAAGCTCTTTTATAACTTCATAATTTCTGTTTTGCGTGTTTTGGTGTTGGCCTGTGGCATTGCTGTAAAACTTTGAAGATAAAGCTTAAAATCAGGCATCCAGGCAAATCTATAACCTAACAAAAGTAGTGTTTTGTTTCTATGCTAGCTATAGATGTTATCCATAACACGAGTTTGGCTTTGTTCTCGCTGAAACAAGTTGAATAAGTGTATTAGGCAGCTTTCCACAGTCAATGTTTTATGCCTTTAGTTTGATGTTTTAAATGTTCAATTAAGTATTCCATCTCAAGTAGAAAACCAGGAAAATGCAGTATTCAGATTTCTTAAAATAGATTAATGAAATGTAATTACATCATCTTCATGCCACTTAAAACTTAAGTAGAAGCAAAGGCTTTGGCCACATGAAGGAGTAAGAGAAGAATATACTGACTAAAATGCATAGTTTCTCAGTTCATAGTCTCTGTCTTCCTATCTTACTGTTTTCTGCTGTATTTCAGTTGATGAATCGTACCATATTTTCCAGTCAGTGATAAAACTGACTTTCCTACATTAAATACAATACTAATGTTTATTCTTGAGCAGAAGATTTTTTGGAAGTCTTACTATTAAATAGTGTGTTGAGTGAACTAGACTTTTGGCTGCCAAGAAATGATAATTGCATAATCAACAAGGATGTAGAGCAAATTAAAAAAAAAAAAATAACCCAAACGTTATGTAATTTAGAACCAATAGGTATTTAATGATTTATGTGGTATTGCATTATACAGCTACAGGTTCAGAATCTCACTTTTCTTTGTCAGTTTTCCTGCATGTCTAGTACAAACAAGATGAATAGCTTACTTTAAAAAACCAACAGTGTTATCGTCTGGGATATCTACTGACAGAGGAGGCTATCTGCATTGCCTAGAGACAGAAACCTGCCTAGAAGAACAAGTGTTTTGAGTTGCAGCTTGAGTTGCAGGCATGTCTGTTGCAGATCATAGGCAGCCAAGGGAAAGATGCCCCTCTGAATGTGAAGTGAGGTCTCACTATGTGGCAGCTACAGCTTTAGCAAGGGTTTAGAACATGTTCTATATTGCACATTGCTAAAGATGGTGTCTTTATTTAGCAATGTAGGTAATCTATGACTGGTACAGAATTCAAATTTTATTTAAACACATGTTAAAGCAAAAAGTCTTAGTATTTCATCTTAATGAAAGCAAGAGGATTTATTTTTTTTAACAGAATGTCTGCCACAACTGATGGAAGTGTATTCACTGCCTATTTTCGTGCTGTTTGTTTGCTTGAAAACTTCCTTGATCTTGCACTTCCACCTAACAGAAGAAAATTCCATGAGTGTTTTCTTCAGGCTGGCAGTACACTGTGACTGCAGAATCATATGAATTGTGCTACTCTGAGAAACTGCGTCATTAGACCTGTGTGATTGAATTCTAAATGAATAAGTAGGAATTAACGTGTGTGTCTTTTTTGTTCAGTAACACAAATGTGCCATTGAATATATTTATTTCATAGATGGTAAATACATGAGCCTTTGAAAACAGAGTAGTATCTGCTTTTAATCTATAGAAATTGGAATACCACGAGAGAGAGCCTCCAAGACAGAATGTGTTACCATGGCAACTAAATTCTGAGTATGAAGAAAGCAGAACTCTTGGTACTCAAGTATGCCTTAGAAATGCACAGAGTCTAATGTTTCAGGAGTATATATTTGTATGCATGCTTTTTGTCAAAGTCATTCATGTCTTAGAATCTTAGCACCCTTCAGGTTGGAAGAGACTTGAGGAAGAAGACATCTACCCAGCTTGTTTCTCAAAGGACAGTCAGCTATGAAAAAAGAACAGCCTTCTCAGGGCTTTATGCATTCCGGTCTTGAAAACCTCCAAGGAAGGAAATTCCACAACTTCTCTGGGTAGCGTGTGATAACCTGTTCTTAGGTATTGGCAAGTGGTGTTGGGTTCCTCCCCAGCCCTAGGTCTTCTTAGTCTGAATAAGCCAATTTGCCCAGCCTCTTGCACATATGCTCCAATTGCATGACCGTTTTGATGGTCCTCTGCTGAAATTCCTCAGATCTATCACTGTTGTGTTTGGATGCAAAATGGGATTCAGTATGCCATATGTGATCTAACAATGTCAAGTAGAGGAGAATAGTCTCTTTCCATTGTTTTGATGGCTCAGTTCCTATTGCTTCAGCTCCATATGCTTCTAGCCTTCATTGCTGATAAGGCACAGGCCACTAATGTCATCTTCTCTTCCATTTGACTCAGGAATGCTGTGGGAGACCATATTGAAAGTTTGTTAATACTGAATACTACTTCAGGTATTTATATATAAATCTGGAGCTCTTGACTTAAATATCAAAATTTACTCAGAAATTCTGAAACAGATACAGTCAGTGAGTGTCAGTGCTCAATAATATTTTCTAATAGAGAAGACTTGGAAAACATGGAGGTTGGACTAAATGACCTTTGAAAGTCCCTTTCAACACAGAATGTTCTACGAGTTGGATTTTTTAAAAAATAAGTATTGTCTTTTAGATTATAAAATTTAAAAAATGTAAGATTTTTATTCTTTTATTAATACTTGAAACAGCTTACAAGATACTTTGAACAGTTAACAAAGAAAAGGCTAGTTTAGGTAGTTTTTCCACATAGTTGCATGTGGACATAAAATAAATTTCTGTTTTTCTTCTCTGAAAAGGTCCTCCTTTATCATTGACAGGAAAAGTATTGTATTTAATTAGGAAGAGAAAGACAGTAACTGATGTGTGCAAGATACTAAACATATTTTAACTTTTAAATGGCTAAAACTTTAATATTGAAATGGCTACCCTATCACAATAACTCTCTAACTCTCCCTGCATTTATCTGAAATACAAATGTAATACTATTACACTACAGTCTGACTGATTTTTCCTGTGAATTAAAAAAAAAAATACAGGAAGAAAACAAAAATAAAATTGAATTTAATATAGTGTGGAGACGTAATTCTTCTATACCATAGTGCTTTTCATGTTAGAATAAATAGAAATATTTTGCCTCTTTAGAAAAGTACATTAACCACTTACCCAATTTTAATCTATCTGAAGACTTTATTGATAATCTGAATACATGATAGCTTTTCATATTCAGAATAGTTCTTAAATTAACAAATAATATCAATGAACTTTTGCTTATACCATCATCATACACATCTGTTACATTTTCTGATTTTCCATACCACTTCCACTTACGAAGCTTTTCTTTCTTTGCTGCTCATTTTCTGTGCTTCCCTGACTTGAAAGTGAAGTCATAACGCAGAATGAATGATCATAGGAACGCTTAGCAAATGTGCAAGAATTTTGTCTTCTCTGTAAGATCCCGAAGAAGGACTGGTTTCCTGCAGGCTAACTACTGAAACATAAATATCTGCAGAAAACCGAAGGGGTTTATAGATGCCCAGAGGCAAAAATGCCACGACAATTGTATAAAAAAACTCCTTCCGTGCAATTTTGCGTTTTCGTCATCTTTCAAGAAGTGTCACTCCCTCATGTTTTAATTTTTGTCTTTTGGGTATCTACAAGTGTGCAAACTGTTTATGAACATAGTATAATCAAATATTTATGCCATATATTTTAACTAGTGACTTACAGTATTCAGGAAGCAGGTGTCATCTTGTCAGGTGCTGTGGTGGGTTCACCGTGGCTGAATGCCAGGTGCCCACCCAGTTGCTCTATCACCCCTCTTCCCAGCTGGACAGGGGAGAGAGTAAGAGTGGAAACAAAAAAAACCAGCACAAATGGTGGGTTGCGATAAGGCAGTGTATATTAATACAGAAAGCAAAGCAAAGCAGGGTGCGCGCGCGCAAAGCAAAAGCAACAACTAATCTCTACTTCCCATGAGCAGCAGGACCACCCAACCGCGTCTGAGAAGCAGGGCTCCTAGAAAATCTAAGCGGAGACAATGAGTGCCTCCCCTTCCTGCTTCCTGCCCCAGCTTTTATATCTGGGTTGACGTCATATGGTATGGAATATCCCTTTGGTCAGTGCAGGTCAGCTGGCCTCTTTCTGTCCCCTCCCAGGACCTTGCCCTTGACTGAACAGTGAGTGCTGTGCTCAGTGATAGCCAAAATATGGGTGTGTTATCGACACCAATGCAGAGCACAGTGAGGGCTCCTATGGGGAAACAAATTCTGGCTCAGCCAGACCCACCACAGGTGCACAGCTAATATTGTTTGATATTCTGCTAACACCTGGAGTACATGTAGTTATACAGCAGTCTGAACTAAACAGTGACAATATCCTTTACAGAAATCTGGGAATAAAAACCAAGCAGAAACAGCACAAAATGTTTGTAGAAACACAAGACTTTCAATCATAGGGCAACACATGACATTTAGGGAAATACTGTTTTAAAAAGTACTGCAGCATCTTTTTATGTAACAGGTAGCAAATATAATCAGTTTCCCACGCCTGTAATGTGAAGTCTTATATTTGAAAAGCTATTATTTTTTACAGTGAAGTATTGTCAACCTGTGATGTAAATAATGATGTCATATTAAGTGTGGCAGGCTTAGACTCTAGATGCCCAAAGAAGAAATGTGTTCAAATCTCAGTGTTGCAGAGTGTAAGCTGGATAAATCTTCATTTGACTTTTTCTTCTTAATCCTGAGGGCAAGATTTACTAATGAGCTAATTTATCTTTTTATTCTAATATAGAAAGTCCTAAGAACATGGGCAATTTTGCTATAAACAGATGCATTTCCAATGGGTATAGGTCTGACTTTTTGAGTGGAATATTTTCCTTTCTGTCATTTAATCTTAGAAAAACACAGCTTTTCTGCAAAAGCTTAGCTTGGTAATTTGCCTGGAATGTATTGCAAAGATTATTGTACCTGGCATAAAAAGTGGCCTTTGTGCTCAGTGTGCACTGGTGAATATTCATGTTGTCACCTGCAAGGTTTTCACTGCTTATACAGAAAGGCATTTCAAGCAGAGTAAATTCCATATAGGTTCGGTTGTCGGTCTTCCTTCCCAGTCTCTCCTGAAAAAGCTACTGGAGAAGAAATAACTTTTTATTTTCTTTCAGGAGTACCAAAGAAACAAAAATCTACGTTCAGTATTCATGCTAATTCACTTTGGGAAAGATTCCTCCAACTTTACTCTTTGTTTGGTTTTGGATAATTCTAAGCCATATGCTTTTTTAAACTTACTTAACTTGGGCTAGGTTGCTTTGGGAGAGAGCAATTATATGCATTTTTGAAAGTAACACATATGTCCTGTTAGCCTTTTGCTCTAAAGCCAAGCCAGTTGTGTTTTAATTGCAGTATTGTTAGTTGAAATTACAGTCACCAGTGTGCTTCTGATATTCAAACTCTTGATCATAGCTTTGAAACAGATGGATCAAGGAAACAGCACTGAGTCCCCATGATAAAAGGATTCTGTGAAAAGCATAATTAGCTACATTTTAATAGCCTTTTTGAAAGAAAACAAATTTATGAATGGTTTTGCTTTTCTCTTTTTGTATTATTTAGAAGACTTGGTTTAAATATAAATGTTAAATCAATTGAGAATGTGTTAATTAGTAGTAGTTACCAAATACAGGATTGTAATCAGTAAATTATTTGTAAAGAAGATATGTTTCATTCAGTGTCTTCAGTATTTGGAAACCTTCAAGCTGTAGAAAAGTAGAATGGGGATGATTTGATGAAGGAAAGGGATAGAAGTTGGGTGGGTTAGTTTTGGAGTATGGGATTTTTTTAAAGTCTTTCATGATGCCACAGGCAACTATTTTTATTTCTTACTAAGTCTAATCTGAATCTTTTAATTTGCAGACAGTATTAATATGTGCTAAAAGGCTTGTGTGTTAAAAGTGTTTTATCTTTGCTTCTTAAAGCTACTTTTGGTAGCATGTTATTTTTAATAATACTAGATTGAGCATCTAGAGAATGTGTTTTAAATCTGCTTGTCCACTAGACCCAATTCTACTTTGAATGCTGGGATTTCAAAACCTAGAAAAATAGTACTGGACTAGATTGTTTGGCTCTGTACTCAGCACTGGTGAGGCTGCATGTCAAGTACTGGGCCAAATATCTCTTACAGCAGGGAGATAATCCCCATATAAAGAAATGTAAAGAAGATATATTTGCAGGTGTGTGGGTTTTGGTACTGAAGCTAAATAATGTTCCTGATGCTTTAGGTCTTCCTTTCTGTAAGAAAAGTATGGAAATCAAAGGCTATTCAATCTGTTATTTAGTGCCCTTTCTGAATGTTTGTTAGAATAAATATGGAATGAGTCCTTGAAACCTTTGTGATCTTCCTTTTTGTTCTGCCTTTTTAGCAATTTGTTTAACAATTCATTACCTTTTTTCCTCATGTTCTGATGAACCAGGACTGGGAATTCCCATTTTCCTACTTTTTTTTAATTTTTTTAAATATATTTCTGAACATTTATCAAAATCAAGAGGATACACATGGTAAAACAGTTTATTCCATTTAATCACCCAATTCTTTTTTTCTGTCCCCTCCTAAACTGACCTTTGGAAAGTGATCTTTGTTTCACGCTTAAAGCAGGCAATGCCACATGCCAAATAAATAAAAAGTAATTGGATGAATGTAATAGATTAGTGTTCCTAAGATGGTTATTATAAGCCTGTAGATCAGTTACTGGCCTTGGGATAATAAGAATAGCGACAGTAGTTTGAGATGGCAGAAATAATAAAGACTTTATTGAGTGCTAGAGGCACATTCCAAAAGAAACAGTTACATTTATAAAGAACTAAGTGGAAGAAACTGGAAAACTTAAGAAGCTTAGGTTTATGGTTTTTGTACTTATCACCCAACACCTTCTTTGTACTTAGGTTGCTACTTTGGGACTGTGATGATCGGAGTTACAGCTACTACATTGAGGTGTCAACAAATCAGCAGCAGTGGACTATGGTGGTGGATCGCACAAAGATTTCCTGCAAGTGAGTTTAGTTTTTTCCTCTTATTTGCATAAAGTAAGAATTGGGAACTGTTTTTTTGGTGGTTTTTGTTCTGTACTTACACAGGTTACTGTGTAAAGAATGATCATTGTATAACATGTAGATTACTACAACTTTAGAGGGTAGCGGCTTCTAGTGTAACTGAACATCTAGACTTTCAAATCAGAATCAATTTTTTAAGAACAACATTGGTACGGGATCTTCAGACAATCATTCTTAGAATCAGTGTGCCTACCATACCCTTGGTTTTGTGATCACGTTTTTCTGGAGTTCACATATTCATGGTGACTGGTAGTGTCAAATCACCCTGCCTTGTAAAGGATTTGTTAATCAAATGTCTTTCTCCCCTATCAAAGCACATAAATGTATTGTATGATAACTGAAGGGAGTGGGGAAAGTGAGTGCAGGGACCAGACTATAACAGACCAAACAGTTATCAAAGCTTAACGTTGTCTCTGCTCAGAAGCAGAGTACCTGACTTACACACCAGCCACTCTGCTTTTGAAAAGGACCCTTCCATAGAACAAACATGCTTCTTAAACAAAAACAAAGAAGAGAGAAAACCTGTTTCATTTTAATTTGAATACTTAAATCAGGAGAAATCAGGCATGACTGTTTTCTACGTATATACTCTCCATTGGCTTTTCTGCAGTTTCTGCTGATGGAACCTATTCTTCTAGTATAGAGCAATAACACAGTATTGGTAGCCTTCTTAAAGCATGTGGTGATAGTTCTAATTTCTGGCAAAGGATAACCTAGATACTAGTCATGAAAAAACAGTGCAAATTTATATGTTACATGTCCAGAAGCAGGTATACTCAGAATTCAGTGTATGTTGATAGGATATGATTTCCTGACTAAGCCCCAGGAAAGCTTAGAATTATAAAAATTTTACTTCCCTGTTTTTCTCCGAGTAAGTTTTCCACAAGATACGCTTTCTTTCTGGGGACAAAATCGAAGTCATCAGCCCCCACCCATCTTGTACTTGGGCCAACCAAAACAAAATTGATTTTACAAATGCAGAGATGTATCTCAGTTTGTCACATCAAGCAAGAGAATTATACAGTCCTTTGTAGTGTCACTGCTGACACATGTTTTTGTGAAGTCTATATTCCCTCTTAACAAATGGTGCAACTCAAATGCTTTACAACACACTCTGGACATGCTGGCGAAGGAGAACTTGACATGTCCTTTCACTGTCTGTAAAGGGCAGGGTATTGATGAGCAGAAAACCTGGATTCTGCCTGTGGGTCTGGAGAAGGACTAAAGATTTAATCATTCTCAAAGACATCTCAGCATAATAGGTAAAATTCATCTTTTTGTCTGCCTCCAGCAGTGGGAGCACTAAAAGGCTGAAACCACAAAAGGGAAGGAGACACTGGAGAGTCTTTCTGCACTTTTTCCTTGATCATTTTGATACTAAAAACCTGTAACAATCAAAAGGAACACTTGCTTAAGTATACACAGTGCAAGTGAAATTGCTGATTGACTGCCCAGCTCAAATATCTGCTCACCATGTTCAAACCACACTTCTTTCTTTGTTTTTTTTTTAAATCTTAACATTGGGCAAATAGAGATGCATCCCTGAAGTAAAGACAGCTGCCTTCTTGGGGTGTACTTCAAAGTCTTGATTCCAAACATAGGTACTCTGGAAGTTCTCAAAGCTATGGCTGCAGGAACCATTTTCATGTGGATTGGACAATTACATTTTGCCTAACTTGTTCCTCTGATAGATATGCATTCAGCTGGCATAAAGCCAGTCTTTAATCTTGAAGTCTACAGGCACAGTTACAGACAGTGCCAGGACACTCCTTTATCTGCTATAAACAAATACAAAGACTGGGTCATAAAGCTTGCAGAGTGCATTGCCCATCAATTTTCAAGTGTTGTCTTTGCATTTGACAGTGCTTTTTTGTGTTCAGTTTATATCTCTTGCCCTTTATGAAATGGACTTTTTTTTTTTTTCCTGTTACAGACAGAGAAAACTAAATATATGGAATTTTATTTTCAGGTATGATTTGCAGAAATGCTGAAATTACTTCAGCTCAAAATTTAATTGTAATGACAGGTTGATAACTCTATAAATAAGTATATATATCATATAACAAAATAAATATTTACTGTATTATTTATTTTATCTGTATTTTTCCATAGTAAATATGTTAAATAAATGTATAAAATACTATATAACTGGTCAATGCTACAACTGTTATGACTGCTCCATAAGGTACAGAGCATTTTAATTACATACAGTCAGAGCTGAAACACCGTTTTTTAACTGAAAAATACGGCAACACAATACTATGATCTAGAAAACCCACACTGTTACTGATTTAGAATAGTTAAATGTAGAATGGAAGAGACATCATCATTCAGTGACTCACACACTGAATGAAGGGCCTCACTTAGAAGTATTGGGTAAGCTTTCAGTACGGTAATGGAGACATCTTAATGAAGAGAAAAAAACTGAACCAGTCACTGCTAGGAATATGTGAAGAACTGACTTTTTGTGTTAGTTTCTGTAATTTAAAAAAAAATAAATCTCAAATTGGAAGTGTAGGGGGTTTTGCCATGGAAACGAACAAGTTATTTTCATTTTATATGGGTTTAATGGCAGCAACAAACAGAGAAGATAGTTGGATTTTAACCAAAATTAACAGATATTAGTAAGGCAGAGGTGGCACAGTTTTTCTGGTTTACTGTCATCGTGTAGGAGTAAAGATACTCCTGCTGGATGTAAGTGATTTCTTGTTTCTTTTTGGATTTCTTTTTCCTTAACCAGAGTAGAGCATTCAGGGGTAGAAACTAGAGCACCGTCTTCTCTTTGTTCATTGTATGTTTTTGAATGCTGCACCCCTCTCTCACCTGGATGAAACAGAACTTATCTTTCACTAATGAGGTCCAATTTTGCAACTACTTTTTGACTCAGTCAAATCCTAATTTTTTTGATTAATACTTTGACATGCCATCCTGAAAAGGACTAATCCTGTCTTGGTATAAAGTTTTCTTCTCTTGGACTTACGTGTCTTTTTTTAAAGAAAACGAAAAGCAGGTATGTCCTTCTGTGGGACTATGACTGCTTGTTTGACAAGTGCTCCTCAGAACGACAGTCTACTTGCGTTTGACCTTGGGATTACGTTTTACCTTGGGATTGCGTTTGACCTTGAGATTACCGATGACCTTTGACCCCGGAGTGACCTTTGACCCCGGGATGACCTTTGACCCGTGGTGACCTTTTACCCCGGGATGACATTTGACCTCTGACTCTGGGACGACCTTTGACCCCGGGATG